>JAQAHW010000078.1:600000-1057242 GCA_027580185.1 Tuta absoluta
TGTGAATCTAATTCATTATCCAAAATAATTATTTAATCGAGTGATTTTTCATCAATCAATAATGCCAATTAAAATCCGATAAATTTGTCTCCAGTCCAACTTAGGTCCACGTTTATAAACAAATTCAGTAGATTAACGTGTGGCAATCATTACCGTACTAAAATAATAATTATGACACAAACTGAAAATTGCCAACATTACTAATGCGCGGCAAATAAAAATCATCAGCAACCAATAACATCAAATCGCTAGAAAATAATAGTATGGAAAGAACTGGCCTGAATTATTTGTGGTCCAAGAGCATTCTCTGCAATCTGCATTTCCGCTTACAACTGGTATCTTCGCCACGAAAGTCATTTTAGTCACGATCACTAGGTCCACAAGTCTATCACTATGGCACTACATTACAGTTTGTAGGTCTCAATCCCACTTCTGATGTCATAAAGGCCGAAAATCAGATAGAAGGCTAGCAGCTATAATTAACATTAAGGTCAGGACTTGATGCACGCGAAGTACCAAAACCAAGGAACGATGAAAGGTCATTTGAGCCTTGCGCTACGCCCGATCGCTCAAACAACACTGACTCGGAATCTCTCTGTTCCCAAAAATGCCTTTAGCCAAACCACTTGACACAATATGTCTACTACATGCTTCGACCGACGCCAACGCATAGGTACTCAATTAATGCTCTTTCCATAAAATACATCAAATAGTGCACTTTACTTCATTCCTCAGGTTTAATACCTCACGCTCCGACATATTAAAGATTATTTTTAATCTAAATGCATTCCATCTGCTTTTCCTCAAAATCTGCTGCGTCATGCTACCTTGCATTATTTCCGAACAAAAATTAGTTTTCTGATTGTAAATTCCTTCAATTGATACCAGACCTTATTATCTATGCGCGGAGGCTCCTTTTTGTTTTCCCCTTACAGCTTGCTTCTTAAGCAAACTCTTCCACCTACACATTAAGGTGTTTATTCGATTGTCGTCCCACCTCTTTGTTTTTTCATTGAATTGATCAATAATCCGACCTGGGACCACTGCTTGGCCACAGCGTTGACTATTGGACGAATGCACCTTATGTTCTTCGCGTGAAAGTCTATTTTTAAATGATACCTGTCCCTTTTTTCAATAGCAAACCTTACCACTCACATATGAAGGCTAAATTTTTAATGACATCCTTAGTCCCGCTATTGGTCACAATTTTCTCAGATATTTCACAGAGTCTCTTTTTATGCTACTGTTACTTACTAATTTTAGTTATACCTTACCCCGTATACGTTAAGGTTCATTTTCCCACTTTCTACTTCACATGAACCTTACTGCTAAGAAGTTAAAGTTTACTTTTCTTTGGCTCATTTTTCTACGTCATTATTGTGTCTGTACAAAACGATTCTTGCTCTGATTCGTCATTCGCAGTATCCGTTCCGAATTCAACCTTTTCCCTTAGATGACAAGGTTCACGATTTTACGTGATCCTTACTGCTCAAATGTTAAAGTTTACTTTCCTTTGGCTCATTTTACTACGATAATATTCTGTACAAAACCATTTTTGATGTGAATCACAGTCCTCTTCCTAAATTCAACTTTTCCCTCCAGACGATAAGTTATACTTTCACATACTTCACATCGTATGAGCCTTACTGCTTTGATGTTAGAATCCACATTCCTCTGACTGGTTTCTTTCTGCGGTTTTAGTTTGATTTTACTATGAAAACTGCGTGTCGTTATAATTCCTACTTTATTACCTTGGTGGTTAGATTGACTGTTTAATACACTTGATCTACAATTTCTACTGTATTGATACTTTGATACAAGGATCGATTCTATCGTTTGTTACTATTATCTAAAGTTATTCTATTGCAATAAGTTTACTTTCATTTAAATACCTATTTAAGATGGGAGAAGTCCAAAAATAAGACTCGGTGTTTATTTTTTGCGCAGACTTTAATGTGTAAGTAGGTACTTAGGTACATGACTAATATTTATATGATCCACATATTTTGTGACTGGAATGGTGGCCTACAGAATCAGGGCCCCGTTCCGTTACAATGCTCTTCTGATTTTGCCAGCCCTTGTTCTGATTTCGGCTACCCGTGCGACTCCATCTGACCCTGGGTGAAGTTTGATGATTCTTCCAAGGACCCAATGAACTGGTGGCACGTTTTCTTGTTTCACGATGACCAGCATTCCCTCCTTGAGTGTTCCAGCTGATGATTGCCATTTTGTTCTGGTTTGCAACTGTGAAATATATTCTTTATAATAGCGTCTCCAAAAGTGTTGATGAATCTGCTCAACACGCTTGTATCTTGGCAGATGCAGCGGGTTTCAATCAGTAATCTGTGGATGAGGTATCACAGTTAGAGTTCGACCAATTAAGAAATGAAATGGTGTAAGGGGCTTAAGATCTGATGGATCTGATGAGAGTGGCGTTAAAGGCCTTGAATTTAATATGCCTTCAATTTGTACATAGGCCGTGTACGTTTCTTCGTATGTAAGGTGGGCTGAACCTAATACACGTTTGAGAAGATTTTTCACAGACTTTACTGAAGATTCCATCAAACCCCCGAAGTGTGGGGTGTATGGAGGAATGAAATGAAACGTGATGCCTTGTTCTGCAATGCTATTCTGAATATAATTTTGATACTCTGCTAAGAATTTTGTGATAATATTTGATGCTCCCACAAAGTTAGTACTATTATCTGAATATATATTAACAGGCTTGCCGCGGCGATAAATGAATCTGTTTAAAGCAGCTAAATATGACTCTTTTGTTAAGTCGGTAACCAGCTCTAAATGCACCGCTTTAACCGCAAAACAGACGAATACGCAAATGTAGGCTTTGATAAGTTGACTTCCACGACCTTTACGGTTACTGATCATGATTTCTCCTGTATAATCATCTCCCACATTCAAAAACGCAAAATCTGCGTGTAATCGAGGCTCAGGCAAGTTTCCCATCTGTGGTGTAATTGTTCTCCCCTGGTACCTTCTACATGTAATGCAAGATTTAGATGTTTTTCTTGCCAAGTTGCGGCCACCAATAGGCCAGTATGTTTCACGTATGTATGCCAGTAATAGCTGAGGGCCTGCGTGCAAAAATAATGTATGGTAAGTAGTAAAAATAAGTTTACAAATGTAGTGATTAGCGTCCAATAAAAGTGGGAATTTTTTATCATATTGAAATCGCGTGTTTGCAGCAATCCTCCCCCCCACACGAATGACAGTGCCGTCATTGAATGGGTTTAATGAATTTAATCTATTTTTGTGCGGCAACTTCTTGTGTAACATTAATGACTCATACTCATCTTTAAATGAACTCAATTGTGACATTTTCACTAATTGAATTCTTGCTTGATATAACTCTTGAGAAGTTAGGGGCTCGATAACTTGTGACTTGATCTTATGTGATTTGGTTTTGCATTTATTTATGAAGCGCAATATGTAGGCGGTTATGCGTGTAAGCTTTGAAAAGTTTGAATATTTGTAGATGTAGGAATTTTCATTGTCAATTTGAGCATAACAATAGTTGCTAATATTTCTGTAACTTTGAGGTTTTGTTTCAGGCAGCTCTGATTCGCTGAGATGTCCAGGTGATTGTGGCCAGCTTTTTTCATCATTTTTGAGAAAACCTGGACCTGAAAACCATATGTAAGAATGAACTAGTTGAGTGGCCCTGACACCACGTGATATAAGATCAGCTGGGTTTTGTTTTGTGGGTACATAACGCCATGTGTGCTGATTAGTGTATTTTTGAATTTCATTAATTATGTGACTCACAAAAGTATTTAATTTATGCGATGGTGATTTTATCCATGACAAAACAATCATTGAATCACTCCAAAATACACACTTTGTTATAAGGTGTGGATTGCGGATCGAGTCAATAACCTTCTAATATACGCGAATAGCTGTGAGGGCTGCGCACAATTCTAGGCGCGGTATAGTCAACTTTTTTAACGGTGCAACCCTACATTTTGCTGTTAGGAGTTGAACATGTACTTCGTTGTTATTTGTTTGCGTACGAACATACACGCAACAAACGTAGGCATCCTGACTAGCGTCGCAGAATATATAGAGTTGTATAGTTTTGTGTGAGTCACTGAACGCTCGCCTCGGTATGAGCAGCTGATTTAGTGCTGATAATGACGCAACAAACTGGATCCATTGGAGTTGCATAGGTTCGGGTATTTTAGAGTCCCATTGTATATTTTGAATCCAAATTTGTTGCAGAATTAATTTTGCTTCTAAAATACAAGGACTAATTAAACCTAAAGGGTCAAATATTTGCCCAATAGTAGACAATATTTTCCTTTTAGTAGTTTTGCTGTCAACAGAGTTTTCTGTATTTGTTGTAATTGTATCCTGCTTTGTGTTCCAATAGATACCTAATGTTTTTAATTGATCGTTTGTTTCGAAGTTTAGTGTATTACGTGTTGAATTCAGCGCTGCTTTATGCAATATGTCAGGATGGTTGGATTGCCACTTGCACAGAGGGAATTGTGCCGATTTTAGGGCCATGTTTACATTTGTGATGATGTGAAGCAAACTTGACTCATCGTCAGCACCTGACAGTAAGTCATGACAATAAAAATCATGTTGAATTACCTCCTGAATATCTTTGCTGTCGTCACATTCCAGCCCAACCTGTTTGATGGAACGGTGCTGATGCCGTGCTGTATGTTACCGTATTCAAAGTGTGTAGTTTTCTGACGGATTAAATCTAAATACAATTTGTTGAAGTGACCGTTTGTTTCTGTTATTTCTATTTGCCGGTACATTTTTTCTATATCAGCTGATACGATATACTTATGTTGCCGAAACCTTATTAAAATTGAAATAAAATCATTCTGAACAATCAGTCCTATCATTTGAATATCGTTAAGAGATATTTTGTTTGACGTGGGTGCAGCTGCGTCAAAAACAGTTTTGAATTTCGTGGTTAAACTTGCTTCCCGAATTATACCAATACACACACACACACATATCACGACTATAATCCCTTATTGGGTGGGCAGAGCGTAAACGGGCGAAAAAACTGACAATTACGCCACGTCTGACAAACATTCGAGAGTCATTCGGGAAATTGCGGAAATTCTAAATTATACCAAAGCGTGGCATAAAGCAAGAGGGTTTATGCAATATAGATTTATGCATGTTACTGTTTTTAGTCATATGACCTAAATCTAAATATTCTCTCGTGAACTTTATGTACTGTTCTTTGTACATAGGTTCCTTGTGAAATCTCTTTTCTATGTTTAGAAAGCAATTTTTGGCTTAGTTATATGAATCACCAAGGCATTCTGGTGGTTGTTTAAACGGAATGGTAACGACAAATCTGCCGTCGTCTTTACAAATTGTTGTTTTTGTAAATATTTCTTCGCATGTCTGTTGATGCCACGGAGAAACATCTTATTGGGGTTGCAATATTTTCTACTTCCCAAAAGCGGGTAAGCTGTTTTGAAATTTGACTTACAAAGAAACAGGAATCTTGATTGTGAATGAAATTTTGACTTTGAACGTCTGTAATTGTGCCTGCAACCAACCAACCCAGTTCTGTTTCTCTTAAGCATGATTGTGATTTACTGCCTAACGGTATTTTACCTGAGCCCAAAACTTCCCAAAATATTTCCAAACCCAATAGTAAGTCAATAGGAGCGGGAATATTAAATTTTGGGTCTGCAAGCTGAATATGTTGAGGAATATTGAGTTTGTCTATTCAAAATATGTTTGAGGAGTTGAAGCTGATATCGTATTAACTACAAAACATGAAACATTTGTTTTGTAATTGTTGTATAATGAGTGAATGTCGAGACTTGTTAACTGTGAAATGTTTAAGGTTTGATTACCGATACCTGTGACAGAAGTGTCAATTTCATTGATATGTAAATTTAATTTAGTACGCAAATTATTAGAAATGTAGCATGAAGTGCTAGCATTATCTAACAATGCTCTCACAATGTGTGGCACCCCAGCCTTGCTGAATACTTTTACTTGAACAGTTAAGAGTAACTTTGACCTATATTGTGTACTTGTTAGTGTAATGTTGTTGCTTTCTCGGAATGCAACAGAGTATTGTGTTTGAATTCACAGTATTCACAGGATCCTCCTCTGCAAGACTGGTTATTGTGACCAGGATGTAAGCAATTGGAACAAATCCTTAATTTTTCAACTTCCCTCATCCTTGCCTCAACTGTCATTTGCCTAAAAACAGGACAGGAAAATATGAAGTGCCTTGCATAAGGAACATGCAGGTACTGTATTTTGTGATGTGTATTTCTGAGATACGTTTGTATGCTTGTTCTGTTGAGTGTCTGTCTTTTGTGTATTATTTTCTAAAGTTTCTAATAAATCAGCTCGATTTTTCAAAAACTTGCACAGACAATCAAGTTTTGGCATATCTGTAAGGTCATTTTTGTATTTCTCCCAGTGTCTCAGAGTCTTTGAGTCTAATTTACTTGCCACTAGATAAATTATTAACGTGTCCCAGTGATCTGTTTGTTCACCAAGAGAAGACAAAGCTCGTGTTTTTGTGAATAGTGTCAAGTAATTGCCTCAAACACACTGATGATTCTTTGTTAATGTTGTTTATGTTGAATAGGGCTTGCACGTGATTGCTAATTAACTGTCGTTTGTTATCATAGCGTTCACATACAAGTTTCCAAGCTATTGGATAATTATTTGATGTCATTTCCAATGATTTTATTATAAGTGACGCACTGCCGCGCAACAATGCACGCAGATAATGAAACTTCTGTATGTTGTCTATTGTTTGTTGTGTATTTATGAGAGACTCAAACGTTTCTTTATATTCAAGCCAATCCTGAGGTTCACCGGAAAAGTGTGGTAAGTCTATTGTAGGTAGTTTAATAAATGACTTGGTCAGTACCGTGGGTTGCGATCAGAGCTAATTACCGATCCATATTCTGAGTCATCTGGATCATGCTTGCGAACCAGGTCAGTCGCGACTGCCACTAGCTGATGGTAGTCGCTCTCGAACTGCTCACGAACAGGATCCACCTCGACGTCTTCTGGAATTTCATCAATAGACTGTATTAAAGTTTGTGTCTCATCAAATGACTGGTAAACAAGCTTAAATTCCGTTAATCTATTTTTTAATTCTGTAAGCTGTACACTATTCAGAGCTGTATTTGTTTTGACGTTATCAATGTATTTTCTAAATATTGTTACTTTTGCTTTATCTGTACCACGTTTTCTTTTATATGTTTCACAATGTCTGGTTTATTCATGATTAAATATTAAAAATTATACCTGTTCCGTTCCCCATTTCTTGCCCGTGGGAGTCGTAAGAAGCGTCTAAGATAGTCGCATCGGTAGAAAGCAAAAAAGGCTAAATCACCGCATTTGATGAACAAAAGGATTCCTTTCGCTGAGTGAATACCTATGACCCCTAGATCATTTTAAGAAGGCGTGCACTAAAAAAAAAATATGTGGGAAAAAATGTTGGAAGTCTTCTTTTAGTAAAATATTTGCGCTAATATAGTAGGCTTCACCCCCTGTAAACCATTTTCTTGTGGGAATATGACCTTTTCCCGGCATGTATTGTTCATAATAAACCTTCTCCCTAAATTACTGAATCTATTTAAAAAAACGCATCAAAATCCGTTGCGATAATTTAAAGATTTAAGCATACACTGGCAGCCTGTCAGCGGTTCTACCCGGTGCTGCTCATTTTCCCGTAGGAATAGTGGTTTTTCCGCGTAAAAAGTAGCCTATGAAATAATCTAGATTATACTCTATATGTGTACTAAATTTCATCCAAATCCGTCTAGCCGTTTAAGCGTGAAGAGGTAACAAACACACACACAGACTCTCGGATTCTGTCACCAATCAGACCCACTGATAAAATCACTATGGTAGAAAAAAGTCACTACAGTTACATGTAATGTAAGCCCTTTACTAGTAACTATTACTTAATCTGTGCCTACACTACCTATAAAATATATTTTTCTTATATTTCAATACTATATCTCACCAACACTAAACCCAGCACAAAGCCCAAAACCAACACAATGCCCAGTAATTACGGTCAGATCAGACTTCCTTAAAAATAAAAATCATAAAGAGGAACTTTTTGCATGCCTAGGTTCCTATGTGCTTGAACACGCTGAAATTGAACAGGTAGTGACGAATGTAGGAAACAATATAAAATCATCGATAGGAACTGGGACGTCGATAGACTTGACATTAATGTTGAAGAAGCCGATAGCCGTATTCTACTACATGCACATGATATGGTACTCAAAGGCGCTACAAAAATCACGATACATACGGTTGATTCTGATGTTGTGGTAAAAGCGATATCCTTTTATTTTAAACTTCAGCAGAATGGCCTCAAAGGGCAGTGGATATCTTATTTATTTATTTATTTAACTGTTTATTGCACACAAGATAAAACAAAGAACAATTACATTAAAGAAAAACAACACAACAGGTACTACTTATTTCTATAAAGAAATCTCTTTCAGCAGTCCTACGGTAGAGAGATAGCATAAGGTAAGGCTGATAAATCGTGCACAATTTAATTAATGAATATAGTTAAATAAAAGTTTAGTCAATATACTAATATATATCTATATTATATATACCTAACACTAATAATACATATATATATATAAATACGACTAATACGAACTAATTAGACAGTGAAAGGTAATGCTCTTTTACTCTTTTCTTGAAGACTGAGAGTGAAGGGCTGTCACGTACTGTGTGAGGGAGGGAGTTCCACAATCTGGCCGCATGCACAGTGAAAGAATAGCTGTAGAAGTCGGAGTGGTGGATCGGAATTGAAAGAATGGACCTTACATGTGAGCGACAAGGCTTGTCATGTGGTCGGGAAAAATTAAAACGTTCTTGAAGGTAAGAAGGAGAAGTAGGGCTGTGAAGAATATTAAAAAGACAAGAAAGCACATGAGCATTTCTGCGAAGTCGGATAGGAAGCCACTTGAGTTGGGAAGTGGAAGTGGTAAACACCACAGCTACATACCAGAGCATGAAGTAGCAAATAATTTAGGTGCAGATAAAGCAGAAGCTTTTAGAGGCTACAATGCATTAATTGGTGCGACACCGTTTTAGCGTTTCATTCCTATGGCAAAACGTTAACTTGGAATACTTGGCAACGACATCTCGAGTTTACTACTGCATTCAAAACCGTATCTAAATCCTCTTGAAGAACTGCCCGAGAATGTTTTTAGTTTATTAGAAATGTATGTGCGGCTACACTGTGGAGACACTGACCGATGCAAGAAAAAATTTATTCCCTTCAAAAAATAGGTTTCTCCAAAACATTCCTCCAACAAAAGATGCTCTCAAGATGCATATTATGCGAGCAGCTTATCAGGCAAGGCAAGTGTGGGGGTAAGCCCTAAAATCATCTTCTGAAATTGTTTCGCCGGCGAACTGGGAATGGAATAATGCAGGGGAAGTATGGAAGCCGGCATGGGCGACACAGGCATATATTTGGGAGTCTGTCAGCCAGCTTACCAGATGTGCTTGTAAAAAAGATTGCAGAGGTCGGTGTTCCAGCACCAAAAAAGGATTGCAATGCACAGTTACTTTCGACTGGACACCTACTTTTCGGGGTATATCTGTCCCTGTCACTGACAGGTTTGAGCTACTAGGCATGGATTTGACATCAAATCTAAACTTCGGCACGACCATCTAGTACAAGGCTCAAACGGCGGCTAAGAAGCTGGGCATCCTGAATAGAGTGAAGCGATACTACACGCCTGGACAGCTTTTAACTCTTTACAAAGCACAAGTCCGATCCTGCATGGAGTATTGCAGTCACCTTTGGGATGGCTCAGCCAAATACCAACTTGCCGCTCTTGACTCGGTGGAACGCAGGGCCAAGAGGCTCATAGGCGACATAAAACTGGTGGACACCAAGCTACATAACATAGCCTGGCACATCGCCGCAAGGTTGCCTGCTTGTCGGTTTTTTACAGATTGTACTTCGGAGAGTGTGCTCAAGAGCTTCACGAGCTTGTTCCACCAGCTTGCTTCTATCATCGGACATCAGACGCACCGCCGGATACCATCCATACCTGGTTGCCATTCCACCAATTCGGACTAAGCGCTTTCTAAGGACTAAGTCATAATTTATAATGCGCACTGCTAAAGAGTAGAACTCACTACCTGCATCTGTGTTTCCAAACGCATACTACCCTAATATCTTCAAAGTAAGAGTGAACACGCTTCTTCTGGGTGAGCTCGCTCCATCTTAAACCCTGTCTTTGTCCTATGACCTAGACTAGAGTCAAGAGCAAACCCATCCTTAGTAAAATAAAAAAAAAATGTAACTGTAGAGGGAATTGCGACAATTCAAGGACCAGTTATCTCGGGCTCTTATTATAACTTCAAATTTGATTTTATAATTGATAAATCTTTGGAATTTATTCTTATTTCGTTTGTTAGTGTCATTGACAGCGAGGCATTCTTGATCGAAATGAAGGAGGATATCTATTATTATCATCATCTGCGTGCCCTTTTCCCAGTTCATAATAATTGATTTCTACCTCACTCTAAGGCATTATTTAGAAACGGCTACTTTGCCTCAAACTGTTCCATATTTTATTTTCATAAAAGTTTGCAACTTTCTAAATTCCTTAGATGTTTTTGAAGCCAAAAATATATTTTTTCATCGATATTACTCTTACCAATACTACATGTGTGTACTTTTTGAAAAGAAGATGAAACGGGCTTTAAAAAATATATATTGGTATTTTTGCACCAGTAAATAAAAAAAAAATATGAATGATTTTGTTCATAAAAAGGTAATTTTCGTTTTAGTAAAAGTTGATTTTTGGGTGTTTTATGTAAAATATTGCAAAACTCATAGCAAAAATGGACTTGTCGTGTATTGTTTAGTCGAAATTGATACCAAACTTAACTGTGTAGCTAAGATTTTAGTAAAATCCCTCTCACCTCCCCCGCCCACGTACAAAAAAAAAATTACATAAAAAAAAAGTATGCACTCCTTCTAAAAAAATTCTCTATGCCCTAAGGACCAATTCTGCAAAAGGAAATGCTTTGTTCATTGTTTGCGATGAAATAAAGTGTACACTAGCAACTAAGAGACTCGAGGGTGTGTAAATTACACCTAAAATTGCATTACACAGTGTAATGCAATTTTAGGCGATAGGCTGACAACCTGTCACTATGGCGATACACAATTTTCCGGATGACCCTCAAATGTTTGTCAGACGTGGCGTAAATGTCCGTTCTATGCGGCCGTTTACGCTCTGCCTACCCCGCAAGGGATTATATGCATGATATGTGTGTATACCTGTTTCGTGGGAATGTACCTAAATATAATCACACAAAAGAAAATATTAAATGTAAAATTATTATTTTTTGTTTTTGTAAAAAAAAAAAAAAAATAAAGCTAGTGCAGAGAAACAAAATCAGAGTAATACTTAAATATTTTTTGAAGAAAGCAGTGCAGAAAACAGCTCAAGATGGCGCACGGAATGCGCACGATGACGACACAAACCACCACGCGGCGAAGTTCAAGCAAATGCAGGTTCACCAAGCAATGCCGCGTACTGGAATGGGGAAAATAGCGATTGTGCATAAAATAATGTATATTATTATGTTGTAGGAAATGAGAAATAGTTAAAAAAAATGACAATTATTAGCTAGCCTTGGCTATGAAGCAGAACAATGTAAGCTTAGTGGCTTTCACAGCTGATTTGTATAGCTAGGTATGTAAACTAGTAGATAGGTTAGGTAGATTACGTATTTCACGTACTAAGTGGTAATATAGTGAAAGAATCTAACGTACTTAGTGGTAATATAGTGTACTCAAGAATCATATTATAGTGAAAATCACCTGTATTTACAATTATTTAGATGAATAGTACGCAATTTAATGGAAATTGGACCTATATATTTGCGTAGGATGTATGAAATTGTAGAAATAATCTGAAAATGTTTGCTGACGCAATATGGATGCAATGGAATGCGAGAGATTATTTGAATGAGTCAGTGGAGAAAAAAAATAATCGGTTCGAACTCACAACTGCTGCATCAAACCCATAACTGACTGATTTTTGTTGCTGCTGATGAATGTTGCAGGCTGCTGATGATAAATGATGTAGGCACGATGTAGGTATTCTTCACGAATGTACTCGCGCTGTTTGCGCAAACTGCTGATGCTGATGCGTTGCCGCGAAGATGATGATGATGCTTCTCTTCATCACAGTCGCCGGCCGTTCCAGTATATTTTGAAATAGGTTTTTTCACAGATAGGTATGCTTCGTCCGATACACGTCATCCAGTCGAGCGCGGTGAATTCTCCGATGATGGCGGCCGAATGGTGAGTAACGGTAACGATATACCCGTTTATCTTCCGATATGAAGGCTACGATGGGACCATGTTTAAGCCCAGAAAGATAAATAAAAGAGCAGTGGACTGTTAACTACTATAATGATGGTTTCTCAAAAGGTAAAAAAAAAAAAAAAAAGTGTCACGGTAAACATTACTCTCCGTAAATAATTAATTGTAAATAAGTTTAAAGTAAACAAACCTTCAAGATGTGTATATTTTCCAAACAATAACACTTTGTAAATCGCGAAAATACAAAAAGTTAAACAAAAACTGCCGAAACTGGTGATTAAGTGCGTGATTAAGAGTGCATAGTGTTTGCCATAAACATATGCACAGTGCGATAACACAGCCACGGACTTCACTGAAATAGCCAAGATCTACTACAAACTAGGTAATGCACATGCAATTCCCTTTCACTGAAGGAGAATTTTCATAAAGTGCTTTTCCTGGATCTCTAAACAGCTGATTCATGTAAACATTGGCACACCAGCGACACCTGCAGGCTGATTATAGAACTAGACAACTGTCATTACCATAAACAAATCGATGTACATTGCCGCATTTTACCACTGATCTAAAATCGATTCACACGCGACAAGCACGCCATCTATCAGTGAGTGGCAGAACTACGGTACCATGGAGTCAGGTTCAACTACTAAAACAATTAAAGAACCAAATAGCTCTGTTTCGAAAAAAATACGAGAGACGGTGCGACAAGTCATAAGTTTCAAATGCAAAGCCAGAGTTAGCGCTAAAGATGTTTTTACATGCTCGTTATGTAAACAAACATATGAATTTGGCTGCGTTGGTACATCAGAAAAATTATATCGACTTATGGAACCGGAGAAAAAGAAAGTATGGAGGTGCAGCATTTGCATACAAAAAGCTTCAAGAGAAAGAAAAAGTTCTCAGCGAATTTCCTATGTAACCACTAGGAAAAAAAATGTCGCCAGTAGGGACATCAAGCTGAAAAGTAAACGTCTATCCACTCCCACAGTCAAGTCTTCTACACCAAATACGGAAACGCATAACAGAATTTCTGCTTCTACTCCTATTTCATGTGAAGATAGTACACAAATACGAATGAATCAGGCAGTGACTGAACCGGACAATAACGAAGCTGTCCAGAGCGTTATGTCACCACTCACTTCACCTGCTCCAACTGACGCTCCATCGACGTCAAGTCCTGACGAGTTCTCGGCGGCAACTGGCGTTGAGGTACGAGCGCTTAATGCATCTAACTGTACAAACCTTACATGTAACTCTACAAACATTAGCGTAGATGACACAATGCAAGAATTATATGCAACCCCCACTAAACGAACCCGCCACTTAAGTAAAGAGCGCCTACCATCGAGCCCCACTATAGTACATTTACTGAAAGAAGAAATCTCGTCATTGACATCATGCTTGGAAACAACTCAGGTCGAATTAGAAAATACTATCTTAGAAAATAAAAAGTTAAAAAGAGAAATAAGTACACTAGAAAAAGAAATTCACCTTTTGAAGAAAGTTTGCCTTACTTTACCTACTACAGTACCTACGAGTGCTCGAAAAGAGACAAGGTTGTCTATGACACCAAATTTTTCTCGAACTAGCCTGGCGACTCCACCGCGTAAGAATGGAACACCATCATCCAGTTATTTATTTGAATTAGAAAAAAAAGTCTTATTGCTTCAAAAGCAACTATTAAATGCTAAAAACGAGATATTTCATCTTAATGCTAAAATTGACTCATTATCACCCAAAATAGAAAATTCTACTATATTTTCTGATGGCATAGTACACTGTCAAGACGAAATCGACCAGCAGAATGAACAGAAAGTCTGGGTTTATGGAGGACGACAGTGCAGGGGTTTGGCTTCGGCGCTGAAAAACTCAAGAATGAACACGAAGTTAAAATATGACGTTTTCGCTGCCGTGAAACCAGATGCTCTGACTAAAGATATTCTAAACGACACAAAGTCTAGTCAACTCAAATCTATGGATAGAGTCATACTTAGTGTTGGTGAACATGACCGGAAACCTCAGCAAGCTCTATTGCAACTAAGAAAATGTCTAAAAATCCTAACTAACCAAACTGTTATTGTTCTACCAGTACCATCACACCTAAATGAGCATTATGCTAACAAGTTAAACTCAAAAATAGAACATGTATGTAGTCGATTTGCAAATTGTAATTTTGTAAACGTGGTAAATTTTACCTATCATAGTCATCGTATTAAAGGCTTTTGTAAACAAATAAATGCTATAATTGACTTGATTAACTTCGACCGCGGTCTAAACTCCAAAACTGAGTTTGGAGTTTAGACCGAAGCCAGCCTAGCCGAATCCGGCAAGGATATGCTCACTGTGGAGCTCCGAGAGTCGGGAGGCTCTAAACAATGTGACTTTACTAGTCGCGCTTTACTCGTAAGGTAACTATATAAAAGTAAATACATAACGTACTCTAGAATATTAAAAAAATGTATTCATAATCTTAAACGTAATAATAATATATCATTCATAAACAAAAGTGAAAATAAAAATAAGGCTACCTGGACTGTCATAAATCATAAATAAAGAAATTAGTCCCAAAAATGATAGTCACAATATCGAGAGTATTAAAGTAGATGGAAATATTATAACTTGCCCAAAAACTATTGCAACTACCTTTAATGATCATTTTATTATGGCCTCATCTAAGACAAATAATTCAAATAACAAAATGCACAACATCTGTAACTGTTCAATGTTTCTTAAACCTATGTCGGAAATGGAGGTGAAGAAGGAGGTCATGTCTCTCAACGATACCAATTCTGAAGGTTTTGATGAAATCTCTACAAGAGTTATTAAAGCCTGCATAAACAGCGTTTTACATATACTAACGCATTTAATAAACCTATCATTTGCGACGGGTGTTTTTCCGGATCTGCTCAAGTTCTCTGTTGTAAGACCACTTTATAAAAAAGGCGATAAAAGCGATATTAGCAATTATCGACCTATAGCCCTAGTACCAATACTATCTAAAATCTTTGAGAAATGCATGCTCAAACGTCTGTTAGACTTCTGCACTAAATTTAATATAATCAAGCCCGAACAATTTGGATTTCAGAAAAATAAATCTACCACACTATTCACTTATTCACAATATTTTGACTAGTCTAAATAAAAAATAAATAAATAAATTCTGCCGTGTGATGCCAGCTTAGAATAGCATCACCCCATTTCTTACCCGTGGGTGTCGTAAGAGCCGACTGAGGGACTCGAGGGATGTGTATTGCAATTTTAGGCGATGGGCTGACAACCTGTCACTATAGTGATACACAGTTATCTGATTGACCCTCAAGCTTTTGTCAGACGTGGTGTTAATATCCGTTTTACGGCCGTTAACGCTCTGCCTACCCCGAAAGGGATATAGGCGTGATTTATGTATGTATGTATGTATGCTAAATAAAAAAGAATTGACTACGGTGCTCTTCCTAGACTTAAGTAAGGCTTTTGACTATGTTGCTCATGACATACTTGTCAGGAAACTCGAGTCTATTGGTATTCGAGGAACACCCCTAGAGTGGGTACGTAAATACTTGAGTAATAGAATGCAAAAAGTTCAAATATCGCAACTTAACTCTAAAAAGGAAATGACTTGACTCCGAGTACCAATTGAACCCGCGTGGAGTACTACAGGGAAGTGTCCTGGGCCCATTTCTGTTCCTTATTTATGTAAATGACATGCCTAATATTATAAAACATAAAACCGTAATGTTTGCGGACGATATCTCTATAGTTGTCACAACCAAAGGTAAAATTAAAATTAATACAATTCACAATCATGAAGTTGAACTTAATACTACAATTAATTCTGTAATCCAATGGCTAGAAATTAATAATTTGCAAATAAATCTGACGAAAACGAATTACATGAACAATTGATAAGGACATTGAATTTAAAATATAATGACATAACTATTGATGAAGTGACAGAAACTTTTTTTTTAGGAATTCATATAAATAAGGAATTGAATTGGATTATCCATATCAAAAAATTCAGTGATAGGATTAATAAATTTGCATACGCTCTGAAACAACTTCAAAATCTAACCAATTTAAAAATAGCCCTGTCTGCCTATCATGCATATGTGGGATCTGTTCTACGGTACGGTCTTGTTATTTGGGGTAATGGAACAGACTTGCAAAGAGTTTTCTTATCCCAAAAAAAATGCACCTGAGCTATGACTGGTAAATCACCACTGGACTCTTGTAGGCCCCTATTTAAAGATCTTGGTCTGTTGACGCTACCGTCCTTACACATATTGGAAGCTTGTATCTTTGTAAAACAAAACCCTCAATTTTTTACAAAAGCCTCAGATGTAAACCCCAGAAATTGTCGAAATCCCAATAGAATTGTATTTAGTGAAATCCCGCGAATTGAAAAATATAATAGAAGTTGCAAACATTTAACAAACTTCCTTCTGACATTAGAAATATGCCCATTTCATCATTTAAGACAAAAATGTTAAAATGGCTTAAAACCAATGGTTTTTTATAAAATTAATGAATATCTAGAATGTAAAGAAATTGTAATGTAATGAATGTTTAATTTTGTATCATATTTTGACATAACGAATTCACTTTGACATGTAACACATTCTTGGCCGATGATACTACTGAAAATTTGCATGCCTTGATTTGGCGAAACATGATGTACCTTTTGTTTAAAATTATTGTAATACCCTGACTACCATGTTTGCTGCAAATAAATTTATTTTGAATTTTTGGTATATATGCGTAATATTCGATTATTCGCAAAATTGGCACGTCCGTTGCGTACGATCTGATCAAAAAAGTGGTTTTATTGGCCCGCGACCAAGGCAGGGCTACCGCGGGGTGATGCTTGAGTTGCGGGGAAGTCGTGTCGTAGACACCTATGGTACAGAAATAACGAAGACAGGTGGAGTTCGTAGGAGCTGTTTGTTGTAGATTGCGAGTTATACTTTTACCCGAAGGATTATAAAGGTAGATTACAGGAAAGGATCATAGCTCGTAAATAGACCTACAGGGAAAAATTTATAGATTATTTGACCGACATCCAGACACTGATGAGGAGATATGATTCGATGAGTGATAACGAACAGTTAAAGAGAATTTATGAGAATATGCACGTGTTAAAATTTAACGTATATTATACGTAATAAATAAAATGTTATGTGTAAGAAAAAACTAATTGTGTAAATAAAACTTTAGGATATACTTGAATGTTGGCGTTATAGATAACGCCAACACTTTAGAATCTAATGAAGTTATCTGATTTGTAAGTGATTTATCTGGGAAGTTAGTTGAATAATTCAAACAGAAAGAGTAAGAACGTACTGAAATACCATTTTATTAAAATTAAACAAACCAAAGATGTTAATACTTTCAATATGTTTGCTAAGTTCATCAAAATGTGCCACCAGGGAAAAGGACTTGGCCAAGAAACTCCTCTGGTATAGCATCTTTTCAAATTGTATACAACATTTGTTACAGAATAGCTATATATAACTTATATAAACAAGTTTCTGAACATTTGACAAAAAGGTAACTAAAAAGCTAAAAACTCGGTATCGAATCTAGTTACAGCAATGAAATAAACATAAATTAGCGTTAAGAGGGTCGAATCAGAATGTACCTTGATGAACCAATCACAATCGAGAATTGAAACGAACCAATAAGATTCAAGAATTGCTGCTGTCAGAATAGGGCCGCTTATTTTGCACGATCGCTGCTAAAACGATTAACTCTATCGATTAAAAAATTAAATTTTATGACTGAATATCGACTATATTCGTGTAATTTTTGCGTAAGTATGTTGAGACTGGTTAATATTCATATAATAATATAACACGGCCATTCAGATTTGTGTTTCGCTCTCGAAGTCCAAAATTCACATTTTAATGTAATTTTAAGACTATTTGTTTTCTCATTTTATTTTTAAAAGTTATTTGACTTGGAATAGTGTTAATAATGTATTATTTCATTTCATTACCTTAAATTGAAATCACCTATTTTTAAAAGGATGAAAAGCAAACTGCATTAAAGTGTTAAAATGGGCCTGTACAGTCAAGATGTATTGTGTGGAAAGGAACAGCCAATTTAATAATCGGGTGAAGGAATCCCTGCTTCGGGCCACTATGTCTTTTCCGTTCTATACAGATTAAACAATGGGACAAATACTACAAAAGTAGTCATGCTAGGAAACCAGAAATTTTCCAATATTTTGTTAATTACCTTTTCAAAACCTACATGGCAATTCTCATCATAAAATAATCTCAAAATGCTAAGTCTATGACCCTTTGGAATGTACAATTTTGGTACCGAGTCTTGGTCAATTTTAAAATACAGTAAGTTTTTATTAACTGCATATTGGTTAGCACCTACATCATCCGATTGAACTTTTTCTATTAGTGCCAAGGTATCTGCATCGTTTTGTTGAGCTTACTTTAGCCATGACCGGGTATCGTTATTTAAAACATTGACAGTTTGAAAGATGGGTGTAATATATTTTTTTGAAATCGGAGCATCAACAGGATTCCGGCTGAGAAAATCAACGTGGTATTTTCCCTTTTTATATTCTATTTCAAAATCAAAATCTTGTAAAAAGGTCCACCATCGTGCAACGCGTGGCGATAGGTCTTTTTTGTTAGCAGTACTGCAACAAGTGTTCGCCTGCTACGACTCCTGCGCAGCTACACATCCTTCTACGCCGTAGCAGCGCGCACACAAGCACGCGTCACACGCACAAACACATCCGCGACGCTTTATAAGCTTGCGCACGCCGCGAGTACGGCCAGTTCCAGTTGCCAGTCCGCCAGTTTTGCCAGTTTGCCCAACAGTCCGCCGCGGTTCAAGCATCACCCCAGTTGCCAGCGAGAGGGCTGGTCCTTCGACTCAGCGCGTAAACTGAGCTCCCGCAGTAGCTCCCGAATATATATATATTTTTGCAGTGTCCCGTACCGTAATTAATAAAGCCCTCAGCCCCGTAAAACTAGCAGTGGTTCCAGCCTGCAGCAAAGGTCCAGGTTAGTGGTTTTTCGCGTGTTTTCTTGCTTATGCCAAATCGCTCATAGCCGCCGCTTTGCTAAGCAGGCCACGATCTCCCGGTGAGGCTTTAGACTAGATCCGTGATATTTTAATTGCCCCGGTGACTCTCGCTTACAGCTGCACTGTACGTGCGCTGTGTGACCAGGTCCACCTGTTGCCCAGGATTTATCCCACCGATTACAGCTGCACTGTATGTGCGCTGTGGCAACCAGGTCCGCCTGTTGTTCACTGAAATATTACCCTGGATCTATCTCTTGGCTTACAGCTGCACTGTACGTGCGCTGTGTGACCAGGTCCACCAGTTGCCCAGAATTTATCCCCTCGATTGCAGCTGCACTATACGTGCGCTGTGGCAACCAGGTCCGCCTGTGGTTCACGCGACCCGTAATCCGGGATTTATCCCGTTGTGTCACGTTGCGACTCGGCTGGTATTTTACCCCGACGGACGCCGTGTGCGTTAAGAGAGTCCGTAGCGATGGAATAGCCGACAATGAATGTTTGAGCTAACTTTGGTGTGATAATCCCCTCGCTACGTGAGCCTGTCAAACCGCTTAGCAAGAACACCGAGATAGCCTATTTTATTTGCTATACTTATATGCTCTGTATTTTGTGCTTGCATTCCGCTTGGCGCTTCCCCGCCCGCTATTTAGATAGATAAGGACGTGTAGGTTATTGAACCGCATATTACGTGCCATATTTAAATAAATAAAACTTATTACTGTTTATTGTGTTGTAAAACCGCAGTATTTCATTTCCCGCCACCCACCTACATAGAGCTAGAACCTCAAATCTCAGACCCTGAGATCAGAGTTTCAACTCATTTAAATGTTAATGACAGAGGCTGCCTTCGTCGGCTAGCCACATCATTACAGTACTTTTAATTGCATAACAGTCAGTAACAATTTTGAATTTATTGCCCAAAATATATACCCATACATACATACATACATACATAAATCACGCCTCTTTCCCGGAAGAGGAGGCAGAGACTACTTCCTTCCAGTTACTACGATCCTGGCACAATTCTTTCGCCTCCTCCACATTCATCAATCTCTTCATGCATGCCCGATTTGATCGAGGTACGTTCGTCGAGGTCTTCCCCTTCCGACGTTCCCTTTGACACTTGCCATATACACCTGTTTCGTTAATCTTCTTTCATTCATCCTCTCTACATGACCAAACCATCTAAGCATACCCTTTTCTACACCAGTCACTACGTCTTCTTTTATACTACAACGTTCCCTTATCACGCTATTCCTTATCCTGTCACTCAATTTTACGTCAATCATACTTCTTAATGCTCTCATTTGTACTGCATTTATTCTACTTTCATATATACCCGGAAGTGTTTTAATGCGCTATTGATTGCCAGTGTTTCTGAATCATAAGAACTGTATTTGGATTCTGCGGGGCTTGTTCTTTTACTATAATAGCCCACAACCCTTTTTGTGTCGCAATGCGCCGAGTGATGCGCACGTATTTGCCGACATAAATTATTTTATTGTGAAATAATAATTCGTCAGCATAGCAACGACTGCGCTCGGCTTGTTCCAAGATGCCATCTTTCTTGGCCAACGATGTTCTGGCGTTTCTGCAAGATCAACTGACCTTCACAAATGACGCCAGCGCCATCCAGCTGTGTACGACCTACTTTTACGTGGACGACATATGCAAGGCGAAGGCGTTGCTGTGTGAGTGGCTCAAGCTGAACGCCAAGTGTGTGCCCCATAGAACAGGGGACAAAAATGGGAAAAAAAGCCTTCAGGACATTATGAATATCCTGAAAGAGACCGACTACAACAAAGTGCCAGTGTTCGTGAAAGCTACTCATAAGGCACTTCCCAACGCGCTCAACCAGCAGGACGTTACCCGGTTGCTAAGGGACGTCAAGAACCTGGAAGAATTTCAGCGGAAATTCGAATGCTCACAGAAAACTATTGCTGAACTACGTGCCGAAGTAGATTTGTTACGAAATTTAGCAACTAGGTAAGATTCAGTAAGATTCATTTATTCATTGCAAGTCACAGTACAAAAGATGTTAACAATACATTTCAGTTCAGATGTGACACCCTGTAAGGGCGCAGTAATGTTAAGGCACGACACACACATATAAATGTTATATAATTATAGCACATGCAGTTTCATATAAGTTAGATACATTCATGTCATAAAGTGTCAAATATGATCATCATTTTAAAATTAGTCAATACAATTTTTCTATACAATAACTTAATTTCTTTATCATATAATATTTATTTATGATTTATTTATTACAGTTTGTCACTCATAAATTCTTCAACTGTATAATACGCCTTTTCTAATAGAAGTGTTTTAAGTTTTCTGTTATATGCCGAGTCTTTCTCTTCATGTTTTATATAGTTGGGTAGCTTATTATAGGTGGAGATGATTCTATAGTTAGGGCTCTTTTTAGTTATTTCCAGTCTAGGTTTTACTGGTTGAACCAGGTCAGCTGAGACTTCGAGTTCTGCTGACAAGGAACAACACGAAGTGCGTGCCGTCGGTGAATCATAATATGCATCGGCGACAAGCACATCGTCAGCAAATTCGCGCTCGCGCCCCCCGCCGCCGCCGCACCGACCGACCCGCCCCACCCCGCTGCACCAACGCTGTCAGCTGCGCCCGGCAATGCTGCTGACACGGTTAAACGTCGACGCCGGAACATAGCTAACCGGCCTCCTAAGCCGCTCGCTGCAGCAGCGGTAAACAAAAAGGGCTCATCTATCACTCTGTGAGCCACCCCTTAACAAGCGTTGTGACCAAGTAGACGCGGATGGGTTTATTTTGGTTCAGAAGAAGCGCAGCAGGCAACCCCGCCAGAACAAGTGTGGCACCGCCCCAGTCGAGGCCAATCTACAGCTGCGTGCCTTCACGCCGAGGACATCCCTTTATGTCTCCCGCCTGCACGACTCTACTACCAAACAAGACGTGCTGGACTACATCTTCGCGAGGCATAAAGCAGGTGCCTTCAAGGATACGCCAAGACTCGGAGTATACGTGGAGCCGTTGGAGTCGCGCTATTGGGTGGGTTTCAACTCGTTCGTGGTGCAAGTCCCGACCGATACTGTGAGCGTCTTCACGTCACCGCAGTTTTGGCCGCAGAGAGTCGTGTTTCGCCGCTTCCGAGGGAAGCTACCGCTCACGGCTTCACCGTTAGAATAGTAATATTTTAAAGTGTATTTAAGTTTAATTTAATCGTATAGTCGTATTTTATTTTTATATTTTATTATTTAGAACAGTTATGTTGGTAAACTGTTTACCTAAGACACAGGAATTACTATTCTTAGTTTAGGAAATAGTTAAGCCTCATAATTGTTCTTGTATAGTTTTACCTATTAGTAATTATGTTTATTAAATAAAGAAAGAATTTGTATATTCTGTTTTTGAATCAAAACAGCCCCATAACCCAAAGAATGTCTGTATGGATTTCTGTTTTTAAATATGGGTTTAATATTGTCAATAATGGTGTTGATATCAAACATTGAATTACATATTGTCGTGCTAATTCCTGTCCATACTCCCATTTCCAAGGTTCATTGTTTTTTGTTAATTTGGTTATGCAAGCTGTCCGCGAACCAAATTCAAAATGAATTTTCGGAAGTAAGTAGCAAGACCCATAAATTGGCGCACCTGCTTAACAAATCGAGACGCTGGGGAATTCACTAGAGCAAATACCTTATTTTTACTAGGTCTGACTGTTCCTTCCGAAATGTATCTGCCTAAGTATTCAATGCCTTTTACAAAAAGTTACACTTTTTAATGTTTATTGTAAAGCCTGCTCCTGAAAGAGCTTCTAGTGTTTGGTCTAAATACTTTAAACCCTCATCAATACTTGTAAATGGTATTAGTAAGTCATCTATATAAACAATGACAAATTTGAGGTGCTCGACTGCTTTATTTATCGCTCGCTGAAATAGAGCAGGACCGTTGCAAATACCAAACGGCATTTTCAAAAATTCAAAATGTCCGTCCGGTGTTATAAGTGCTGTACATTTGGTAAAAGCCATTTTTCAAATCAATTGATATAAAATATTTAGCTTGACCTAGTTTGTTTATTTGATCTTCTATTAAGGGCAAAGAGTAATTTTTTTTTTCAATAATCGACGCAGAGCCAAGGACTGCCATCTTTCTTTTTTATAAAAGCACAGGCTCGCGTATGGGGAACTTCTTTCTTGTATGATTTTCTTTTGCAACAAAACTTTCATAATTTCATTTACTTTTTGTTTCTCAACCGGGGCAAGTCTGTTAGGGCAGTATTCAATAATTTTATAAGATTTTAATCTTAAATTTAACTCTCCTGTTTTAAACCCTACCGATATTATTAGAAAAAGCTAAAACTGTGTGATGTTTTTAGAAGATATCATTAATATGACTCTGTAATTTTTTATTTAAATGTTCAATACATTTGTCTAATTCTTTGATAATATCGCCCTCACATACTTTTATCATGCTAACCAATGAAATTTTCGTATGATCTTAAAGCAATTTACAAAGAAAAGTGTTAATTACAACTGAAATATCAGGGCGCAAAGCAGCATTTCTGTAAATATGAAGATTAGAAGGATAATCTTTGTCATGGATCACGTAAAGGTCTAACTCAAGACATATTTCTTGAAACCTTACAGGTACTGTAATCTTTGCAAACAGATGAACTGTACCGACAACTATGCCTCTAACATACATGGAGCAAAGTTCAAGGTGACAATCTAGTTTTTTCGCGAATGATTCTTTTATAATACTACACCCTGCTCCTGAATCAATTAAACAATTCAACAGGACATTTTAATTGTAACAGGCGTTAATTCTAACTCGGTATTTGTGAACGATATATAAGCTTCTGGGACTAGTCATGTTTGAGTTTTATTAGTATCAGATTGAGTTTTCTCGGCAGAAATTCGGTTTTTAGTGAAACATGTAGATTCAACGTGTCCTATTTTTTTTTACAAAACGTGCAGGTGTTCGTTTCAACCAACTCTTTTTTTCGACATTCAGTGAAAGAATAATCTCTTTTTTGAAAAATATGACAATAATTATCCTGGATGTTTGCTGAGCTTAAATTTTATTTAGGACGTCTATAAAAATTTTTTGTTTGGAAGTTGTTCGTTGTTATTTTGGTTATCGTATGATCGTTTCTTAATTATCACATAGGAATGGAACAAAGCAATAAGATTAGATACTGTTTTGACGCTACTATTAAAAGATGCCATCCGTACATCATTATCTATAAATATGTTAATTTGTTGCGTAGCTGTGACTTCTGATGTTAAAGTTTTACGTTGTGTTATAAAATAAAATATTATGTGAAAGCAAAAACTAATTGTGTAAATAAAACTTTAAGATATACTTGAATGTTGGCGTTATTGATAAGTCACTTTAGAATTAAATGAAGTTATCTGATTTGTAAGTAATTTATTTGGGAAGTTATTTGAATAATTCAAACAGAAAGAGTAAGAACGTACTGAAATACCATTTTATTAAAATCAAACAAACCAAAGATGTTAATACTTTCAATACGTTTGCTAAGTTCATCAAAATGTGCCACCAGGGAAAAAAAACTTGGCCAAGAAACTCCTCTTGTATAGAATCTTTTCGAATTGTATACAACATTTGTTACAGAATGGCTATAGATAACTTATATAAACTAGTTTCTGAAGATTTGACAAAATGGTTACAAGATATTGAATCTAGTTTCAGCAATGAATTAAACATAAATAAGCGTTTAGCAAGTAAAGTGTACAAAATAGCTGAAGGCTAGTTATGGTAACAGTATAACAAGATAGTAAAAGACTAGCTATGGAAACTTGTTTCAGAAATCAAATGCTCATAGTCATAGTATAAAACTAAAGTTAATAATAAGTTATAGTACTTAACTTTGCACTTCGGAGACTCCAGCAAAACTGGCCATTTATTTGTAAAAACTCTTTTTATATCACCACCTACTTGCCACCACGATTGATAACTGTCGCAAACAACCAACCAAAGAAGGTTTTATCACGTCATCAGTAACCAATCAGATCGGGCCAGATGGTGTTATCACGTCATGAGGGTCGAATCAGAATGTACCTTGATGAACCAATCGCAATCGAGAATTGAAACGAACCAATAAGATTCAAGTGTTACTGCTGTCAAAATAGGGCCACTTTTTTTGCATGATCGCTGCTAAAACGATTAAGTCTATAACAAAATCGATTAAAAATTTAAATTTAATGACTGAATATCGATTATTTCTGTGTAATTTTTGCGTAAGTATGTTGAGACTGGTTCACATTTATTTAATAATATACTTAACACACGAAAATTATAAACTCTACATCAAGCGTCAGGATTTCGACGATATAACTGAGTTAATTCATCTTAGTGCCGATTGTGAAGGAGTAAAAAGTTTGGGCCGGGAGAGCCGGCAGGACCCCAAACAGGAGGACGACTCAACAGCAAGACACCCGAGCGAAGGGAGGAACAGAGAGGTAGAGAGAAATATATTTCTAATTACGAGAGAGGGACGTGTTGCTGGAGCTGCGGCCGGCCAGGCCACGCGAGTTAAAACTACAATGGAGTCAGGAGACTGTTCTGTAGTGGTTGCGGTAAACTGGGAGTACTCAGCAGGAACTGTTGCCGTCCAGGATTACAACAGGGAAACCGAAGAGGTCCAGGGAACACGTGCACTTCGGCCACAGACGTAGACACCGACAACTGGCCATTCTTGGAGGTAGAACTGTACAGTAGGTGGTTTACAGCCCTGTTACATACAGGTTCAACGTCGTCATATATCGACGACGAGGTATACGAGTGGTGTCAACAGAACACCGTCCAAAGAGTTGAGATTGACCAAAGAATTAGCCTCGCAGAGGTAGTCAGTCTGACGAGGAGCATACCGCTGTCCATGGCTATCGCGGAGGTACATGTAGACCACTGTATGTACGTGTTACCCGCCTCGCATGTCTTCATAACAGGATTAGATATCATTAAGCGTGTAGAAATGAATAGACTGTGGACAGCTGCCCGAGATGAACAACAGGAACAACCCAGGGAACTACCGATACCAGGTAAAGTTTTGATAATCACAGAGGAGAGAAACGACTTGTGCGAGCCAGATCAAAACAACACGACTACAAATTTAAAAGTAGAGTGCGATAAGGGAGACGAAAACTTAACAGAGGAAGGGGCTGGCATCCTGCGGGAATTCCTGTCCAAGGCGACTGCGATAAGAGCACTAAGGGGAACACCTGGATCAGACACAAGATAAAGCTTAAACATAAAAAACCGGTAAAACAGAAATATTACAAGAAGACTCCAATATAAGCTTGATTCCTTGATCTTTCGCTTTCGATCTGATCCAATATGATCTGCTTTGGGACAAGTTACATAATTATAATTTTCTACACGGGTTGACTGGACTACTGAAATATTGGTATTCCAGTCAATCTAATGTGTTGAAATGGGGCAATGCTTTTACTGAACCTTTTGGCTTGTTTTGTGGGGTAAGGCAGGGCGGTTTGACATCTCCTACCCTGTTTAACCTTTAAATTATGTAAACAACTTGATGTGTTGTGTTGTTTTTCTTAATTGTAAGTGTCCTGTGTTTTATCTTGTGTGCAATAAACAGTTAAATAAATAAATTAATAAATAAATAAATTGATTGGTGAACTCAACAATGCTCATGTCGGTTGCCACATTGATGGTACTTGTGTAAATAACATTAGCTATGCAGATAATATGGCATTGTTGAGTCCAACATTTGGTGGGTTAAGGAAATTACTCTCTATTTGTGAAAAATATGCAGAAAATCATGGACTGAAATATAATACCTCAAAAAGTGAATTCATGATTTTTAAAGCTGGAAAAAAATGTCCTTCTAATTAATGTACATGTTATAATTTTGAATGATATTCCGCTAAAGAAGGTTTATTCTTTTAAATACTTGGGACATATTGTTACAGATAATTTGCAAGATGATGAAGATATTGAAAGAGAACGTACGAAGAGGGCACTTGCTGTAAGAGCTAATATGATAGCCCACAGGTTCAGGCGATGCACAGCACAAGTCAAAGTTACCTTGTTCAGAGCCTACTGCACGTCATTGTATACCTGTAGCCTGTGGACTACTTATCGGCAAAAATCTCTCAAGACTTTGAATGTACAATATAACAATGCATTCAGGACGCTGCTGGGGCTGTCGCGCTTCTGCAGCGCTTCTGGAATGTAAGCGGATGCTCATGTGGATGGCTTTATTGCTACGCTTCGCAAACGGTGTGCTGCAGCGTTGCAGAGGGTTCGCGGCAGCAAAAACAGTTTCCTGTTTGTTATAGGGGAAAGGGTTTGCGAGGGTCGAACTTAATTTTGTACTCCGCTATAATTTTGTAATTTTTATGGATCTGTTACACCCTGTATTTCTATGCCTAAATCTGCTGTCTTTGCACCATGCCTCATTACTGCCATGCGGTACTAATTAATAAAAACCACTTGCTCGCATATGCACAGACAGTTGCAGCTAGACTTTCTTCGCGTTAACATCATTTCCAATTCTATTCCGTCGCGCCGCGCGCTTTGAGCTGAGACACTATTAGTTAAGACTTTCTGTCTATTTTATTAATAAATAAGTAGTGTTGTATTTTGAGAGTTTTTTTTTAAAAACCTAACCAGGGTAGCCCGCGTAACATTGGTGTCAGAAGTGGGATCCAGATAAAGCTTTTCCGCCGTATAAAGCCTCTGGATTCTTCCCACGCGACACCCTGGATTGCAGTGACTGTGCCTAAACTCTATAGTGCAAAGTGATCGACAGTTAGCCTCTCCGTAGTGTGAGCCTGCATCACCGTGGTCGACGATAAGCCTCCGCTCCCACGTAGCGCGAGCCCGCATTACAGCCTATAGCCCCAGATCGACGGTCAGCCTCCGCTCTTTGCGTGAGCCCGCATCAGGACAGCCACCAGGTTGACGATAAGTCTCCGCTCCCTCGTAGCGTGAGCCCCTACTTCACTACAGGCTCCAGCTAGAGCCCAAAGTCAAGCCAAAGCCACGATGACGACATCTTCCATCTTGTACCTTCAGTTTCTTCTAGCCCCTACATCTCCAGCCTTGATATTCGACTCGTAGTCGATCAGGCCAGTTCGCAACTCGTCATTCTACATCTTCAAATACTGCCAGACCACCGCGTAAAAATGTTCCAGATCTTCGTATTAATGTGAGTGTTTTGTGTTTTTCTACAGTGCTCTAAAAAGTGTTTTTCTACTTCATTTCAAACTCTTGTGCGTATTTCCAGCCTAATTTGAACTCTTGTGCATTTTTCAGCCTAATTACGAACTCTTGTGCATTTTTCAGCCTAATTACGAACTCTTGTGTATTTTTCAGCCTAAATTCTCGAACATTTGCGTAATTATTCGTCCTCAATTCTCAATAACATTTTCCTATTATTACTATAATTTGAACTGTGCTATTTCTACTATATTTGTTACTTCTTAATTTTACTAGTTCACAAAGCTCTATTCTTCAAAATGGTTAACGGAGGTGGAGACACTAAAACACCTTTAAAAACTTTATCTCTCGATTTTCTTGCCAGATTCATAAAACCATACAATGGCGACAGAGAAACTCTCCCCGCCTTCTTAACAAACTGTGAAAACATAATTTCTCTTTCTAAACCAGATCAGAAAAATATTCTTACAAAATTTATACTATCTCAGTTAGAGGGAAAAGCTCAGATCGCATGCAGTCTCAAAACCTTTGCTGACTGGGCCGAACTAAAATCTTTCCTCAGATTAACTTTTGGTGAGAAAAAGCATTCTTCCCATCTGCTATTAGAACTGCAAAATTGCCGCCAATCCAGCTCCGAAAGTGTCACTCAGTACGCCCTCAAAATCGAGTCCTGTCTTACACGCATACAGGCCGATATTCACTACTCATGTGGCGATTCAAAATCTACTGAATTGGTTGGTCGAATCGCAGCAATGGAAGACTTAGCCTTAAACACATTTTTATTAGGTTTGAACCCTAATCTCTCCACTACTGTTAGGTGCCGTAATCCCGCCACACTTAGTGAGGCGATCACCCAAGCTGTGGAAAAGAAAAATTATACAACCTCACCAGAGCTTCACATAAATCATTTATCAAATGTTCAATATGTTTTAAAACAGGACATAGTTCCCAAGATTGTTATAAAAAAAGAACCCAACATTCCAATCCAAATCAGTTTTCCCACAAATCTCACAATCATAAAGCGTATCATTCATCGCAAACGCAAAATCAGAATCATAATACAATCAAGTCTTGCGCATATTGCAAAAATCGCGGTCATGTTATCGCAGAATGCCGCAAACGTGAATATAATAATCGGATGCGCTCAAACAATGCCGCCGGTGGGCAACCTAACACCTTCGTATCGCCGCCGCCGACGCGCAACTTTACTCAAAGTCGCAATTCTAATTCTGCTAATGTGCACTTCACAAACCCTTCTACATCTTTCGCACAAGAAACTAATTTTAATAATTTAAACTAAATCCGACTTCGAATACGTGCCGATCGAGGTCAAATACTCAAAATGGCACAACATCAAAAACTACTAAATCTATTTCAAAACCCTACAAAGGAAACTCTTCTATATCTTTACAAAATCATTCTATATCTACCAATTCTTATACAAAACCCTTTTTGGGAAACTCTACTAATTCGTGTACAAAACCCTTTTTGGGAAACTCTACTAACTCATATACAAAACCCCACGAGGGAAACTCTTCTATTTCTTTTACAAATTCTACTAACTCGCAAACAAAACCCTTTCTGGGAAACTCGGCTAAAACTGCCTGCGAGTATACTAATTCTACTAACTCATGCATTGTTCCTATTTCTACTAGTTCCACTGTATCTAACGCAACGCATAATAATACTAACTCTACTAATTCAAACGGGCCCCATTCTAATAATGAATGCACTGTATCAAGCCCTAAACAAAATCCTATTTCTATTATCGAGTTAAACACTAATTTCACTGAATCTTCGACTCAATCGAACTCTGACTTGGTTCCTAAATCCAACGACTCTGAATCACAAATGCCACTCTATACGATCAGAGGTCTAAGCAATAATGTCTCTCTCCCTAATGTTTTCTTACAAACACACCAATCAGAGAAGCCATTGTGTTTCTTAGTAGACACAGGCGCAAGTATCAGTCTTATCAAAGTATCCTCACTTACTAATCCTAAACCTATTTCGTCAGATGACAAAGTCAGAATAAAGGGTATTAACGATACTGATAAGCCGTGTGAGACTCTAGGAGCCACACAACTATATTTCGAAACCTCTATCGAAAACGAATGTTACCCTTCTTCTATTTCATTCAACTTCAAGTTCCATGCCGTCGGTGACGACATAAACCTACAGTATGACGGTATTCTTGGCTCAGATTTCATGAAGTGACTCAACGGTGATGTGTTGTATTCTACAAATCAACTTTCAATACAAGGCCATAAGATCCCTATTAGCTTTAGTCAGCCGTCTTACATAGTACCTGCTAGGTCCGAATCAGTCATCGAATGCGCCATTTCTAACATAAACGAAATCGCAAACCTTTCAGAAGGCCTCGTACTAGATCATATAATTACAGAAGGAGTCTTCGTAGCTAATTGCACAGTAACAATTAAGCCTAATAAACGTGTCAATGTCTCTATCTTAAATACAACTGAATCTGAAATAACGATTAACAGTTTTCCAGTTCAAGTCACTCCTTTCGAAATCGATCACAGCTCTCAAATATCTCAAGATGTCGAGATAAATCATATGTCTACATCTTCCAATTCTCCTAAGTCTAATAACAAGCTATCTTTCCGTTTGGCAACGTCGCGCGCGGCCCAGTTATACCTATCAGCTGACTGTGTTCTAGCTTCTACCTACAGCACAGGTCAATGACCAGTCCAGGTTAATGACCCCTATTGGTACCGGGGTGCGTGCGGGTGATACCTACAACAGCTAAGTATTTTTGAAAACTTGCAAAATTTTCAAGCGCGGGCAGGATTTGAACCTGCGACTTTCGCATTACTAGTGGCGACGCCTCTTCCATCTGGGCTACCGCAGCTCATTTCTTGCCCGCCAATTTTGCTAGTGTATTTTAATGCCAGTAACGCTTGGCATAGCTCCATCTACCGGGTTAATTTTGCAACTAATAACCGGCGACTAATTCTATCTTTACAGATTGAATGTAGTCTAAGCGATGAAAACCAGCGATAAATTGAGTACCAAATTTTAAAACACTTCCCGTGTTAGGTATACAATTTTTGAAAACTTGCAAAATTTTCAAGCGCGGGCAGGATTTGAACCTGCGACTTTCGCATTACTAGTGGCGACGCCTCTTCCATCTGGGCTACCGCAGCTCATTTCTTGCCCGCCAATTTTGCTAGTGTATTTTAATGCCAGTAACGCTTGGCATGGCTCCATCTACCGGATTAGTTTTGCAACTAATAACCGGCGACTAATTCTATCTTTACAGATTGAATGTAGTTTAAGCGATGAAAACCAGCGATAAATTGAGTACCAAATTTTAAAACACTTCCCGTGTTAGGTATACAATTTTTGAAGACTTGCAAAATTTTCAAGCGCGGGCAGGATTTGAACCTGCGACTTTCGCTTTACTAGTGGCGACGCCTCTTCCATCTGGGCTACCGCAGCTCATTTCTTGCCCGCCAATTTTGCTAGTGTATTTTAATGCCAGTAACGCTTGGCATAGCTCCATCTACCGGGTTAATTTTGCAACTAATAACCGGCGACTAATTCTATCTTTACAGATTGAATGTAGTCTAAGCGATGAAAACCAGCGATAAATTGAGTACCAAATTTTAAAACACTTCCCGTGTTAGGTATACAATTTTTGAAAACTTGCAAAATTTTCAAGCGCGGGCAGGATTTGAACCTGCGACTTTCGCATTACTAGTGGCGACGCCTCTTCCATCTGGGCTACCGCAGCTCATTTCTTGCCCGCCAATTTTGCTAGTGTATTTTAATGCCAGTAACGCTTGGCATGGCTCCATCTACCGGATTAGTTTTGCAACTAATAACCGGCGACTAATTCTATCTTTACAGATTGAATGTAGTTTAAGCGATAAAAACCAGCGATAAATTGAGTACCAAATTTTAAAACACTTCCCGTGTTAGGTATACAATTTTTGAAGACTTGCAAAATTTTCAAGCGCGGGCAGGATTTGAACCTGCGACTTTCGCTTTACTAGTGGCGACGCCTCTTCCATCTGGGCTACCGCAGCTCATTTCTTGCCCGCCAATTTTGCTAGTGTATTTTAATGCCAGTTACGCTTGGCATAGCTCCATCTACCGGGTTAGTTTTGCAACTAATAACCGGCGACTAATTCTATCTTTACAGATTGAATGTAGTCTAAGCGATGAAAACCAGCGATAAATTGAGTACCAAATTTTAAAACACTTCCCGTGTTAGGTATACAATTTTTGAAAACTTGCAAAATTTTCAAGCGCGGGCAGGATTTGAACCTGCGACTTTCGCATTACTAGTGGCGACGCCTCTTCCATCTGGGCTACCGCAGCTCATTTCTTGCCCGCCAATTTTGCTAGTGTATTTTAATGCCAGTAACGCTTGGCATGGCTCCATCTACCGGATTAGTTTTGCAACTAATAACCGGCGACTAATTCTATCTTTACAGATTGAATGTAGTTTAAGCGATGAAAACCAGCGATAAATTGAGTACCAAATTTTAAAACACTTCCCGTGTTAGGTATACAATTTTTGAAGACTTGCAAAATTTTCAAGCGCGGGCAGGATTTGAACCTGCAACTTTCGCTTTACTAGTGGCGACGCCTCTTCCATCTGGGCTACCGCAGCTCATTTCTTGCCCGCCAATTTTGCTAGTGTATTTTAATGCCAGTAACGCTTGGCATAGCTCCATCTACCGGGTTAATTTTGCAACTAATAACCGGCGACTAATTCTATCTTTACAGATTGAATGTAGTCTAAGCGATGAAAACCAGCGATAAATTGAGTACCAAATTTTAAAACACTTCCCGTGTTAGGTATACAATTTTTGAAAACTTGCAAAATTTTCAAGCGCGGGCAGGATTTGAACCTGCGACTTTCGCATTACTAGTGGCGACGCCTCTTCCATCTGGGCTACCGCAGCTCATTTCTTGCCCGCCAATTTTGCTAGTGTATTTTAATGCCAGTAACGCTTGGCATGGCTCCATCTACCGGATTAGTTTTGCAACTAATAACCGGCGACTAATTCTATCTTTACAGATTGAATGTAGTTTAAGCGATGAAAACCAGCGATAAATTGAGTACCAAATTTTAAAACACTTCCCGTGTTAGGTATACAATTTTTGAAGACTTGCAAAATTTTCAAGCGCGGGCAGGATTTGAACCTGCGACTTTCGCTTTACTAGTGGCGACGCCTCTTCCATCTGGGCTACCGCAGCTCATTTCTTGCCCGCCAATTTTGCTAGTGTATTTTAATGCCAGTAACGCTTGGCATAGCTCCATCTACCGGGTTAGTTTTGCAACTAATAACCGGCGACTAATTCTATCTTTACAGATTGAATGTAGTCTAAGCGATGAAAACCAGCGATAAATTGAGTACCAAATTTTAAAACACTTCCCGTGTTAGGTATACAATTTTTGAAAACTTGCAAAATGTTCAAGCGCGGGCAGGATTTGAACCTGCGACTTTCGCATTACTAGTGGCGACGCCTCTTCCATCTGGGCTACTACTACTACTAGCATAAGCAAGACATGTAAATGTTTGATCCATAACGGTAACTCGGGATTGTTCAGCATCTCGAGTAACCATCTACGTGATCAACTTAAAAATGGTTTTTCTTACAGTTAACAAGAATAACCAGAAAAGATTGATACCCATTTTAAAAGATCAACATTCAAAGGTTTTTCTAATATTCTTTAAAAATAACCAGTAAAGACTTTAATGGCAACTGGAGCCGTTGCTGTTAGTACCTAAAAAGCCTACACAACCTGCATACAACAGAGGTTGTGATGGTTTGACAACGTCGCGATTAGTCACCGCGTCTTACAGCGCCAGACATAGTGGCGCCAACGGTTCAATTTTTAGAAGATTCTGACGCCGGCGGCGCGGGCCGGCCGACCGCCGCCGCTCGAGCCGCGCCGCCGCCGCCGGCACGGCGTGGCGGGAAATTCATCTGCACTGCTAGAAAGCTTTATGTACACTGATGATATGAGGTAGCTCGTATTGCGCGTGCCTGCCCTTCGATGATTTTAACCGAATTATCCTTAAAGTACAACTGCATTTAAAGTAAAGTAAACGGCAATTTTGTGCGCTTATGAGAGTGGAGCGAAAAATTCAGTAAAGTATGACAGTCAAAGTTGATTAGGTTACTAAAATGTTGCTACTACGTCAGTGTGAACTAACCTTGAGTGGTTATTTAGGAATAAAGATTAAAAACGGTCTACTCACACAAAAATAACAGGGTGTGATTTGATCGGGCATTCATAAAAAAAATCGTATGGCCGGAACGCGGCTATCGCGCGCCGGTCTTGTGTAGCTGAGCCTTTAAAAAGATGATTCCAATTTTCCCTTCATACTTTTATGGGCTTAGGACCGTCAAAATGAAAAGTTTACCTAGAACACTAGGTAGGCAGTAGGTAGCTTAGTACAATAGTCGTTTAATTAACAGTTACTTACAATAAACTGCCCGTGATCCAACATCCAACAGCCGCTGCATAACGTTGAGGAATGTTCTTGGGTTCGGTAAACGAGGGTCCACAACGCCAGCATTACGCAGTCGAGGTAAACTTTCGTCCGCGTACATTCATTGGGCTGCTCGGGTATTTTCCCCACTTAAAAAGTTCGAACGCACCATTTCGTAAAACTCGCGAAACGTAAAATTCGACATCGCGAAATCAATTCGGGATCGGCGGGAAAAGTAGTGTCACACAGGTGCGCGCCCGCCCGCGACGGAATCAAAGCGAGAACTGAAACTGACTGAAGGGTGCGCTGCGCGAGCGCTGTTGCCATTTTCACGCACCCCCGATTGAAAAGTAGTGTGTCCATGATTTATTTTTTATGAGGCAGACAAAAATAAAAAAATAATAAAAATAAAACATATTTTTTTATTTGCCTAAAATGTCCTATTAACGATTCTGATATCATGGTATAAGTTTGCGCACTGACTAAAAAATAACCCTGTATATCTATCTATCCTGTCTATCATAGTTAGTTTATATGTATTAGTCTATAATATTATTAGGTTATTTAAGTATTAGTGTTTACAATAGTATGTAGTATGTGTAAGTATGTTTATATTATATGCACTATCCCGCTTACCTTTAAAAGCTTTCCTATCACCCAAAGGTTGCCTGGTAGAACTTGCTACCATAGCAAGAAGGCCGCCTTGTTGTACCCACTTCACATTATTCTATTTTGATGTTAGTTGTTTCTTTTTTTTATTATTTTTATTTTATTATTACGCTAGTACTATTAATTATACTATGCCCGGGCCGACTTTAGTAGGCGTTGTCAGCTCCAGGCAGACGCAAGCGACGTGGGAATTGGGGCCTTCCTTATCCAGGAGTATGAAGGGGTTCAGAAGGTAATTATGTATGCCAGCAGGTTACTACAACCACCCGAAACAAGATACTCTACATCCGAGAAAAAATGCCTTGCGATAGTATGGGCAATCAACAAATTTTGCGCCTTCATCGAAGGATATCATTTCACGGTAGTAACAGATCACCAGGCACTTAAATGTCTGAATTCACTCAAAGACCTGTCAGGCAGACTAGGAAGATGGGCGCTGGAACTGCAGCAGTATATTTTCAATGTGGAATACAGGGTGGGGTCGCAAAATAAAATAGCGGATGAACTTTTAAGAAACCCCATATGCGCGACGAAGTTCCAGGAACTAGAATGGTATGAAAGGAAATTACAAGACGTACGAGACAACCCGGAACTAACACCGACTTACTTCTGCGTGAAAGACGGTAAGCTCTACAAGCAGGTTTCAGGAGCGTTGTATGGCACAAAATTATCTCTACAACCGGGTTCAGAATGGAAACTGTATATACCGTGAAGTGAAAAAGAAATAATACTGAAAGAAAATCATGACGCACCTAACGCAGGTCACTTGGGAACGGCCAAGACACTGAACAGGATAGCATAGAGGTACTACTGGCCGTGGATGTTACGAGACGTCTCCAAATACGTTGGTTAGTGTAGGGAATGCCAAACGCAGAAACATAAATAACGCAGACGGACCGGGAAAAGTGGTAAATACAGACTTAATATGACCTCTTCCTAGGGTTACCCCGGGGCTTCCACTGGATCATCGTTTTCCACCACAAGTTTACGAAGTGGAACGAGATAGGACCTTTTAGGACGGCAACCACGAAAACAGTCCTGAAAGTACTGAAAGAATACGCCATAATGAGATACGGTGCACCAGACGTATTACTGACGGATAACGGGAGGCAGTTTACCAGCAAGCAATTCACCGATGACCAAAGAAGGAACGGCATCATACACCGCCTAACAGCACCATGTTCTCCTCAAGGGAACCGTACGGAGAGGATAACCAGGACACTCGAAGTAACGATCTCGTCTTACATCGAGGGGAATCACAAAAAGTGAGATGAGTACCTGCCTGAACTTAATTTTGCGTTAAACACGTCAATACAGGTATCTACAAAATATACACTAGCATTTCTCATGTTTGGGAGAGAACTGAGAGTCCCAGGGGACAGAAACGAGTTTCCGCTTCCGGCATTCAGGGATAAAGGTAAGATGTCGGAACTATACGATTTGGTCCGGTCGCATCAAACAAGGGCTTCAGAGTCACAGAAAAAGCATTACGACAAACAGAGAAGAGATCGGCTTCCAGCTGTGGGCGACGTAGTGCTGAAGAGAGATTTCCCGCTGTCGAACGCAGGTAAGAACTTCTGTGCAAAACTAGCACCGAATTATATAGGTCCATACAAAGTCGTAAAACAGAAATCACCGGTGATATTTAACCTGCAAGATTCAAATAACCCGCGCAGACCGCTCACAGCCCATGCAAAGGACATAAAAAGGCATGTGAATAAGTAAAACACAGTTCTTCATACGGGAAAGTCAAGAAAAAAAGATAGTATTAGGATTTTTTGGTTATATTTTTTCAAATGGCAATCCAGACAAGCGGGGCGATCGTCGACCCAAACGTCAGATCACACCATAGACAACATTTGTTGTTTCTCAATCGAAGTGATTGAGGATTTTCCCCTTACTAAACCAGCTATGTAATACAAATTTTTACATATGAAAATTGCGAAGATATGTAAAAATTGACAGAAGTGCCGTGACCGTCCACCTCGAACAGCATCCCCATGGTACAAGCCTCATTCTCGTTCATTGCGAATCTCGAGATAACTAGAACAGGATCAACAGGCAGCAATCATGTCCGACACCAACGACCTTGATGTCATCGACCTGATCATCAACGAACAGGAGTTCGCGGAGTGAGACCAACACCCTCCGATCTCGGTCGACGACATCATAAGGGAGATTGAAAGCATCAAACGGTTATACGGAGTGGAACCAGAAAGAAACTCACCGCCACGTCACCACCACCAGCCGGCGGAGGCCGGAAACAAGACGATGAGGGCAAGCGGCAGCGTGACGAACGCAGAAACGAGGTGAGCTGTAACGGCCCAAGAAACAGAAAACACCAAACGGTTAGGACGCAAACCGACGCACAACATCACCACTGTCGGCATGGGCACCACACTCCGGGACACCGGGAACGCCGACACCGCGGAAGGCGTAGCAGCAGCCGCTCCCAGGCGCCACCCCCAACTCGACGGGCATACCACGAGCCAGAGGGGCCAACGTGGAGGCCACGTGGGCCACCATGTGACGGCTACTCAAGCGTCTGAGGGCGGCGCAGTTTCAGCGGGATCTGCAGTATAGGACAGGTGAAATATTTTGAATAGGGAGTTTTAGAATACTCTTTTATATATTACTGTTCATTTTTTTTTTTTTTGGTTGGGTAGTTTTAGTAACTAGGTTAGTGATTAAGTTTTATAGATTAGGTTTAAGTCCTTTTTTTATTAGCAGAGGGTGAAGCAGGAAGTTTTGAGGGTTGTTTGTAGTTATTCAAAAACTTTTGTTGGGGAGGTGTTTATACCAAATAGTGTACAGTAATCCGAGATGGTCAAGGATCACGCGGTCAAGAAACATGTGGCATTACCTAGTAGAAACCGGGGGTGTTCGCAAACCGACCCTCTGCTAACCGACTGAATTTCTTATGGTCTCTCATACGGAGTGATCTCAAGAAAGTGAAATACAGCTTTAATAAGTCTCTATAGAGCTAACTTGTTTCTAATATAGTAGAGTTAACAGATTTGTTATATTTGATTATTATTATTATTAACCATTTATTGCACACAAGAAACATTACAAGAGACATAATATACAAAGAAGGACGACACAACAGGACAACTTATTTCTACTAAGAAATATATTCCAGCTGACCTACAGAAAGTGAGACTTCTACAAGACAGGCGGATTGAGCATGCACAATTACTTATTTAAAAAAATAAATGCCAATAAAAATGTATAAATACTTTCATAAATAAACATAAATAAAATATTTCATACATATATGAAACTACCTAAACTGAATTAAACATATGATTAACTATAATACATACATAGCTTCTTCTTTTAGCGTGTCGATAGCAAATATAAGTATGTTTGGTGGTAAATTATATGAGCTTGGACCAGTAAATAGCAACGCGGATGGGCTCGTCGGAAGCATTTTACAGGTCCTCCAACGTGCAGGACATAGTAAGCCTTCCCGAAGAGCGATACCTATGCTCGGGCCCTCCCCGTAAGTAGCGGTAGACGCCGTGAAACTGATTACTGTACTACGATGGCATGGATGGAATACATAGCTATAGTATACCTATTTTACTCGGATAGTGAAGGATAGTGCTCTCTTACTCTCTTCTTAATGACAGCGATGGAAGGGCTGTCTCGAACAATGTGTGGTAGTGAATTCCATGACCAAACCGCATGAACATTAAAGGAATATGAATAAAAAACAGTATGATGGTGAGGAATGGCAAAAACCGTTCTAACGTTAGAACGACAAGGCTTGTTCAGTGGACGAGAGAATTTAAAGCGCTCACGTAGATATATAGGGGCGCACGGGTTATATAAAATGTTGTATAGCGAACAAAAAATGCGAGTATTCCTGTGGAATCGGATCGGGAGCCTCTTGAGCTGTTTGCAAAACTGGGAAACGTGATCGTACCTACGGAGTCTGAAAACAAACCGTATGCACAGATTCTGGAGACGCTCAAGCCTATTTAAGAGCTCTTCTGTGACATCAGGGAAACAAGAATCGGCATAGTCCAGTACCGGAAAGAGAAGAGATTGTACCAGAGAGATTTTAGTTTTTAGGGGCAAGAGACTTTGAAGACGTTTAAGCGAGTGAAAAGTGTCGGGTAGGCCGCACAAAAAAAGATAAAAGATAAAAATATTCTATATGCTAATTGTTGACAATTTGTTACTTGTTATGGTAGATGATAGCAGTTATCTATTAAACTGAACATCTTTAGAGGATATAGGGGGTAGGGGGAGACCCAAATCCGGAAACATATCCGGAGACATGATTTTAGAACACTACAAGTGTCGTATGATGCTGGATCATTGGAGGATGAGATTGTGTTATAGGCTAATTATTTTTTTGATCCACCCTCTAGACTACAGCGACGGCGGCCATAAGCGTGAGTGACCCGCATCTGGACGGTTGGTGTGACCGGGCCGCTAGACGGGATGACAAGATTTATCCCTGACCGGCTGGTTCAGTCGCTTGATAATCATTTGCTTTTACTTTACGGATAACGCACGCATCACTAGCTTATATTTGGCGCCTGATATTCCCAAATATGGAGTATGAGTAACCGACCTGCCATCCGTTCATCCTGTAGAGCACCGACCGCTCCCACAGGATAACATCCGCACACTGAAGAAGTGTGAACCGACCGATGAGGGAGATCCTCCCTACTGCCGGCGCTTAGCGCACGAAGGTAAGATCATTTCATCCTAGGCGTAGCTGTATCTTTAGGGTCCTACCCTTCAGCTTTAATCACCGCTTTAACCCGTTTCTCTTTTCCCCTGTTTTGCTACCGATTGCCCCGGGAGGTCCCGCTGTCGTCATTTCCCGGCCAGGCTGCGGCGAACGGAGCACCGATCCCGCTGGTCGGCCGCCCCGGGTTGCCACGATCACAGTGCAGTGTTAAGAGATAAGTTTGAGCTTTAGTCAACTTGTAAACCCCTGTGCAGAACTGTTGAATAAAGATTATTGTGCAAAAGTACTTAGTTTCCTTGCTCATCCCGCCCACACACCCCTAGCCACTTAATGTTTGATGCCGGGACTACATTACATATATAAGAGTTTAACCGAGCGTATTTTCAACTTAAATGTTTTAAGGATTGTGATTAAGAGGCCGTACATATTTTTGAGTCATTTTGTCTTGTTTCTTTAATTCTGTAGGACCTAGTTTAAAAAAACAGAATAACTAACAATGTGTTATGATATGTTTTATTGAAGATTAATTCAATATCTAAAAATTGGCCCAGACAAATTATTGATTTTGATTGTTCAGTTTGTTTTATAGTTAATAACTTGAGACGTGTTTTAAATTGTTTCCTTGCGGACGTTCGTATCATTATTGTTTACATGAATTTTAAAATATGGAGTGGTTTATAAAGTATACAGCAATAAAGACAATGAAAAGTGCTAAAAATTGGCCGAGGAGTTTTTAGTAATTTTATTCAAAAATTCAAAGAAAAACTACGGTAAAATGGCCCTATTTTGAAGAAATTTTAAACGTGTACAGCGTCGGATTTCTCGTCAATACAACACGTTTAAAAAAAAATCAATTTACACATTGAAAAATAGATTCGTGCTAACACATTTGCTATAAAAAAAATTGCAAATATGTATTTTATGAAATTCATCGAATATTTTAAAGTTCTTCGGAATTATCAATTATATACGGGAGCGCAAATGCTGTTTCGGCAGACCGCGCGCCGCGCTCTTGGGAGAAGGACGTGTAGCCTGCTGCGTCACACTCACGCACACATACAAAATTACGAATGTGTGTCGTTCGCGCGCGTAGAGGACAGTAGATCACGCGTCACAGGCGGAATTATAGTGCGACTTGATAGAAGCTCATAACATAACAATATAAAAATAAAATAAAAGCGCTAAAAAGATGACTAATAAAAATGATAAGGAAGAATGTAAAATAGTCTTGAATTAAAACCACAATTGGTATTACCAAGTACAGGGTCAGTTACACATAACCAAAAAAAAAAATACTGCCTGTTTGGTGTCTGGACTGGCCCTGATTATGAAATTAAAACTGCATTCATTGAAAGGGATGATGATTTCTTTACACTTGCTCACTTCCAGAAATCGTCGACTCGCGAAAAAATCGATCAATGGTGCTAAGAGACACAAGTTTTTAAAATAAATATATAATAGTGAATAAATAAGATTTTTTATTTATGCCAAAAAACAAATTTGAAAACTACTATAGTATAATACTATAGTATATATAACAATGGATAACCATGGTGCGTTTTACTTTTATGTCTAATAAATCTACAAAAAAATTACGAGAAAAACTTTGTTTTTACTTTTTCATATCTTAAAAAATGGCCGAGATATTAAAGTTCAAAGTGTGTAGTTTCGGGCGAAAGTTTTTAAAAACGCGGGCGGGCGCAGACTAGCCGATGACGTCACGGCTCGAGTCATTCGGCAGTCGCGCTTACGCTCGCACGCCGTCGCGCAGTGAAATTAAATATTATAAAATAAAATGCCAGGGAAATACTGTATTGTGCCGCAATGTTTAAACTCCACGGTTAAAACACCAAATAAACTCTTCTTTTATGTGAAAAGAGTTGATTCAATAGGCCCTAAAACTGTAGCGCACTACTGCTGTGAAGACTACCAAGATTACCAAGCAGAACTTCGACGGCCGCCGGTGGCAGAAACTAATGTTAAAGTATACCTACCTACATATGGACGTACTCACGTACTTAGATTACTTGGGCATCCTGATTGCTGAAGTACCTACCTATGTAGGTACCACCTTGTCGTACCTACTCTACTTGCAATGGTACAGGCGAGTGTGTGTAGGTGAATAAAAGGGGTACCTTTAGGTAGATGCGTGGAGTAGACATGCGCCTCCTTGACCCACACTGTAGGTATAACAGTTGGCTAGAGTAGGTATGCGTGTGCGCCTCCTTGTCAAGGAGGCCACCGCCGTGGTACCTACTTCAGGATGGACGCACATGCACCCGCCAGTTCCACGGCGAGTAGGTAGAAAAGCATGGAAACCCATACGTAGGTTTTAACGAGCGCAAACTGTAGGTACCTAGGTTCCTTATCTAGTATTTTTTATCACACACATTTTGATTGAGTTAAGGGAGTAGGTACAACTAGGAACCTTACGGGTAGGTACTTCAGGCAGGATGGTAATGAACACGCGAGTGAAAGTATTTTTATCACCGCCCATAGTAGGTATGTAGGTACTAAAAAAAAAACCACTATGATTCAGTTGAGGTAATGCTTACATATTACATACCTGTCTAATTCCAAGCTAAACTCCCGCAGTGGAAGCGATTTACACAGGTAAATTTCGAACAAAATACCAGGAGTTCAACTGGAGGCAGACAATGGCCGCGTTACGCAGCGCTAAATAGCATACGCTGCACAATATAGCAGCGCATACTATGAATTAAACGTGAACCTAAATCTATTTAACTTAATTAACTAAGTTGAGTGAAGTTGGCAAATGATGTGTTCTGACCTTTACATAACTCAAGTCGGTAGTAAATACCGTCTGCCGATCTGGCGTTACGTCACACGTATTAGCACTAGATTATAAGTAAGTACCTCCAAATTATATCACCCCACGAATTCCGCAATTCGTACTAAGGAGTCACAATGATATGGTACAACAAATATGACTAAAGGGAACACACCATTAACACGAATAAACAGTTTTATACTAAACAACCAGGTTTAATACTTACAGTCAACGTGCCGGTCCAAATGCATAAAATACCCAACGGAGAAAGGAAGTACAGGGAATGGATCAAAGAGGAATTCCGTGGGTACTTACAGGGCTGGGTGGAAAAGATATCGACACCCAGCATTCCACTACAGCCTTGGCGCGTTATTCACTTCAAACCACTCACAGCTTCTGTTCGTATTTCACTTTGATATTAGTCATTACGCGTGACCCAACCCGAATTTGGGTCGTACAAACGCGAGCCGATATGGCCACTTGATGCCTATTCAACGCGACGCTCACGTGGAAGACGTCGAGACATCCAACAATCACTAAGCCTGGTATTCTAGTATAACCCAGGAGAACCGCAATAATACGATGCATCAACACGCGCGATCTCAAATTGAATCGTCCATTACACGCGGCATCACAAAACGCGTGGCGGGAAATCCGTACAAAAACACAATACGTTCTCGTCCGAACGGTTTTGAGTGACTGGGTAGTGCGGCGCCGAAACCACCGCTCGGCGCCGTCAGGCGGTCTGCGCGCACGTCGCCAGTCTCGCCCTGCGAGTGAGAAAGGGACAACACACGCCCAGAGCGACGCGTGCGATCGAGCACCGCGCCGCATTCATAGACCGTCATCAATACCTAACTGATTCCCCAGCATAGCAACGCTAAATTAAACATTCACCCGCCCTAGGCCGAATCCCTTAGGCCTATTCACTACTGGGGAGACGAGATAGCGTTGCTATTGCTCGCTTAAGAACTGAATCCCCTACCTGAACTGTCGCGACTCGAGGAGTGCCATCACTACCTGGGAACAAGTTGAGAATGCGCCCTCTGCGCCATCGCAGTGGCGGCAGGTTGGCATCCTTAACCAGAACGAGATCTCCGATGCGAGGGGGTTCAGTTCTGTCCGTCCACTTAAGGCGTTGCTGCAGAATGTGCAAATACTCAAGCGACCATCGCTTCCAAAAATTCTGAGACATTTGCTGCAGCAACTCATAACGCGTCAAACGATTGCTACTGACCTCTGTGTAGGGGTATTCTGGCAAGGCGTTAAGTGGTCGGCCAATTAAGAAATGCCCTGGTGTCAGGGCCTCCAGATCATTCAATACAATACAATACAATAACTTTATTAATAACATTTGTTACAAGTCAGTATATCATGTCATTCGGATCTGAGCTAAGCGGACACAAAGGACGTGAATTGAGAACGGCCTCAATTTTACAAAACACGGTCGCTAGCTCCTCAAAGGTTAATATCGTTAAACCTATAACGCGCATCAAATGCGTCTTAGCGGACTTTACAACCGCTTCAAATATACCACCCCAGTGGGGGCATCCTGGTGGATCGAACACCCAGTTAATGCCCTGACGGGAGAGGCTCGTGCCGATAGCTTCCTCGTTTTCCGATAAAAACGTTATAATTTCTTTCATACATCGATCAGCGCCCTTAAAGTTGGTACCACAGTCCGACCTGATCAGCGCTGGTCGCCCTCTTCGCGACACGAATCTATCTAAAGCTGCTAAGAAAGCCTCCGTAGTGAGGTCGGCCACGAGTTCCAAGTGGACGGCCTTGGTTGCTAGGCACACAAACACGCACAAATACGCCTTGATTGACTTCGCGTTGCGAAGGCGTGATGCCTTTACCATAAAAGGCCCCGCAAAGTCCGTTCCCACACCCGCAAACGTCCAGGCTTCCGTCACCCGGTCCGGTGGGAGGTCTCCCATCTGAGGTTGCATTGTGGCTGCCTTCAACCGATAGCAAGGCAAGCACCGAAACACAATGCTCCGTACCGTACGTCGTCCAGACAAGATCCAAAACTCGCGCTGCAGAATAGCCAAAAGTGCATTGCAGCCCGCATGCGAGTTTTTCTGGTGACGATCCCTAACTATAAGTTCTACCAAAGGTCCCTTCTTTGGGAGTAACAGCGGATGCCGTGCTGAAAAGGGCAGGTTAGCGTTCCGAAGTCTACCTCCAAACCGGAGCATTCCATGCTCGTCCACGAACGGGTTGAGGCGCACAAGACCTCCCTTCAGCTTTCCACGGCCATCCCTGAGCAGCCTGGCCTCTTCCTCAAAATGTTCCGCCTGGACGACCCTAACCAATAAACTTAGAGCCGCATTCCGCTCCGCAGGCGAGAGGACAGGTGCCAAGTTCCGTTCTGCTTGAGGTTTTCTACAGTTGTTCACGAACCGTTTGATCCAACCTGTCACCCCTAGAAGTTTGTCGAGGGAGCTGTATCGTTCCAGCAAGAAAGCCGCACTAGGCTTAGGTACGATCTGCCCTACGTTCACTCGCAAACCTCGATCAGGTGGCCCAAGCGGCGACCCGCACTCATTGTATGGCCATCTCTCAGGTGACTCAGTCAGCCACTGAGGTCCCCACCACAGTGAGTGACCTACCAAATCAGGGGCCCTACATCCCCGTGAGGCGCAGTCCGCTGGGTTCTGTTCTCCCGGTACGTGTCTCCATACCAACGGAGTTTCCGATCCTTTAATCTGTGACACCCGATTTGCCACGAAAACCTCAAGAGTATGTACCGACGTCTGTAACCAGCACAGAACTATCCTACTGTCGGTCCATGCGTACACCGTTTCATCCAAATTGATGGTACCGCGTAGATTACTAGCGACATGATGTAGCAAGCGCGTGAGAAGCGCTGCTCCCGCCAATTCCAACTTTGGAATGGTCCATCTTGTCCTAACCGGAGCCACCTTACTCTTGGCCATAACTAGACGCACGTCTACAGTTCCCGTTGAACTGACTGTCCGCAAATAGACAGCTGCCGCGTACCCTCGCTCCGAGGCATCACAAAACCCATGTAGGGTAGCCTTACATCCCACCGATGGGAGCAACTTGCGAGGTATGGCGATGCGTACGATCCCTGGTAAGGTGGTCACAAACTTGGTCCAATCATTCAACAGCTCTCCGGAGAGCTGGTCGTCCCAACCCAAGTTTGCTATCCACAACCTTTGCAAGAAGCACTTCGCCATGAACGTCACCGGTGCGATCCACCCGTTAGGATCGAAAGTTCTGGCGATCGTCGATAATACCGAACGCTTCGTCCAAGTCTTCTGCATAAGGTCTGGCTCGATCTGATACGTAAAGACATCATGCGTTGGCCTATATTGCACCCCTAGGATGCTCAACGTATTTGGATTGTCCGGGTTCTCGAAAAGGTGCGGGTCCTGCTGGAACTCACCTGGCAACCCGGCCAGGAGCTCTGGACAGCTGGACAGCCATTTCCGCAACTCATAACCTCCTGATTCCATGATCGCGATCAGCTCGTCTCGTAGTAGCAGTGCTTGTTGCACGCTATCTGCACCCGTGCAGATGTCATCCACGTAGACGTCGCGATCCAGTACTGCTGCGGCTCGAGGGAATCTTACCCTTTCCTGTGCGGCCAACTCTCGCAGCGTGCGTACTGCCAAAAACGGACTTGGCTTCAGACCATACGTTACCGTGTTAAGCTCATAAGTGACCATCGGCTCGTCAGGGCTCTCACGCCACAAAATCAGCTGGTACCGACGGTCATCCGGGTGTATAATTGTTTGGCGAAACATCATTTTGACGTCTGCGACGAACGCTACTTGGTGCAACCGAAAATCTGTGAGGATGTCCACAATGTCCCGGTTCAACTTGGGACCCGCGTGCAGACACTGGTTCACAGACACACCATTCGATGTAGGAGCAGAACCGTCAAACACTACCCGTATCTTCGCCTCCGGTGACTTCAAAACAGCCAGGTGTGGTATATAGTAATGCTCGACACACCTCCAATCTATGCTGGACACCGACATGTGGCCTAACTCTAGGTACTCCCTCATGAATTCGATATACTTCTGCCGAAGTGCTGCATCTCGCTTCATCTTTCTCGCTATAGCCAGTAGTCTCCGTTCCGCGATCTGTCGCGAACTACCTAAGGAGGGGCGGTTTGGGAGAAATGGCAGCCTGGTAACAAACCTACCTGACGAACTTCGTGCAGTGTTGTACTGATAGAACAGCTCGCACTCGTCATCCTCTGGCTTCCGTCTATCCGCTGTGGGTGGCTCCTCAGACTCCCAAAACCTCTGCAGCACCTCCGACAACACACTACCATAGAGAACCGTATCGCCCTCTGGTAGGTCCTGAGGTCTCCAAACTGGGCCAAAAATAACATACCCCCCTGTGGTATCAACGGCCATTAAACCAGTTTGCTGAAGTACCCGTTTTCTGCCACACCAGAATCTCCCGAGGACGTCTGACCCGAGGAGAACGTCCACCGTACCAGGAGTATCAAATTCAGGATCAGCTAACTCTAAGCCTAACTAACCTAACTCTAAGTGGTTAACCCTCGTACCGTTGACGGTAACCGAACCTGAGGAAGTTTCCCTACCACTTCATCCAGCACCACTGCTGAGGCATGATAGCTGACCCCTGTACCTGTATTACCTAATGTGAACTCGAAGTTCACCTGACCCCGAACGTCAGGCACATCTACACCTCCAATACCTACAGCCCCATCCGTTGTGGGCCTTATATTTAAGCGTAGCCTACTCACCAGCTTACTAGACACAATACAACCCTGAGCCCCTGTATCTAACAAGGCTCTTACCTGTATGCTGCGGCCACCGTATCCCCATACCCAAATCATTGCCGTAGGCAACAATACCGTAATTGGCCGGGGGGCCGAAGCTGGCGTGTAGGCGGCGATTACCTAGCAGGAATCTAAGCGCGGAGTGTCCGCGTCCTGCGGGGGGGTCCCCTCTCTCCGTACACCTTCGAGTGGGTCCCACTCCTGCTGATAGGGACCTTTGGTCCTGTACGCCATGGCTGGCAGCCTATAGTAACCCTGCGGCAGGCGCGCGTACCGTGGATGCGCCTGTAGCCGCGGGTGCTCAGCCAAGGGGAGAGGCATGCGTGGGTCATGAGACCTCACCATGTTGTTCAGTCCCGCCGAGTACTGCATGTACTGGCCCTGGTGTTGGCACCCGCCCGTAGCATCACGCACTTGTGATGGGTGCCCCTGACCTTGGACCTGTGACCACCTACCCTGTTCCGGCACCTGCTGCCGAGGTGGTGGCTGTCTCGCGCGTGGTGAAGGGGGCATCACCTGCTGATGTCCCTGGCCTCGTCCCTGAAACCCTGGTGGAAGAGGACTCCTCCTTGGAGGGGGTGGGGAGCGTTGCTCCCGTCTAGGTAGGGCAGACTCCGTCCGCTGACCCGCGTCAGCTCTGCCTCCGTAATCTCCGCTGCGGTTCATGCATAGGAGCTGATGGTGGGCACCCTGGTAGTACCTGCAGTTGGTGCTTGATGGGCACTCTCGCACCTGATGCGGCCCCATACACCTAAAGCACCAACGCCGTTGCTGCACCACACCACGACGTTTCTGCACCCGCTGTGCAGCGAACTCCTCACACGCAGTCACCTGATGCCCCGCCTCTCTGCAGTAGGCACACCTCGATTCCAAATTAGCGACATTGTATCGCCTGGGTGGCCTACTCTTACCGTCTCGCGCCTGTGCACCCGGCCGTTCCGGGCGGCGAGCGGCCGCAGACTCCGCGTGAGGCGACTCTCCAAATTGGGCATCTACCCGCCTGCACTCGGCCTCGAGGAAGGACTTGAGCTCCTCGAAGGTCGGGAGGTAATCAGATGTCTTACCTCCGTGTGACTGTTCAAAACGAGCGGCCATGTCGCTCGGCAGGCGGCGCAACAACGTGTGGACCAGGATATAATCATAGCCTGACACCGGCATCCCCTGTCTCTCAAGAGCGTTCACTGCAACGCAGACAGGGTTGAGGACCTTGGCCCTGAGGTCCGTCCCTCGTGTGATGGCCGGCACGGTGAGCCACTGTTCCAGGAGTTGGTCAATCATGAGACGTTTGTTGCTGTATCTCTCGATCAGCAAGCCGCGAGCCGTCTCGTAACTCGCATCATCGACTGGTAGATGCTTTACCAGCTCATGGGGCTCACCTTGCAGCTTGGCCATCAATTGTGCCATTTTATATGCCGGCTGCAAGTCAGTGCGGTTATGAATCACACTGTCAAACAGATCCTGGAATCGGGTCCAATCCGTGTAGTCCCCGTGGAAGATCGGAATCGCCACAGCCGGCAGGGGCACTTGCACCCCCGATCCCCGCGGACCATGGGATGGGTCCGGCTCCCCAGCCCTACGCCTGGTGATCACAGCAGCCGCCTGCTGGATCTCCTGCCCCATCTCCAGGCACTGGGTCACATTCGCCCGGACCGTATGTGTGACTTGCTCATCAGGCGTCCCATCAAGTAACTCCTCGCATCCAGTGAGGCAATCCAACACCTCCGCGACCCGTTCGTCAATCCGTTGCGCACAAGCGATGAGTGCGTCCTCTCGGTCCCCGCGACCGACCATCGCCTGCTTAGTCGCGAACCACATTAGGTGCGTTCTAATTTTCGCCTGAAGCTGTCTAATTGTGGGAGCCATGGTACCAACCCAAAGTAACGCCGAACCTTACAATAAAAAACAATAATAGACAATCGGCCCTGATCCTACCGTTAGGATATCCGCACAGGGTAAACACAACGATAATAACAAGCAATTCACTAATTGATTGGCCCTGATCCTACCGATAGGATATTCTACACAGGGCACACACTACAATCACAATAAATATATATTTTTTTTTATGTAGGTAGATTAAAAATCTAATACTAAAATAATCTTAAATCTAGTGGTTTTCTGAACCACGCTCTGCTACCAAAAATTGTCTAATTCCAAGCTAAACTCCCGCAGTGGAAGCGATTTACACAGGTAAATTTCGAACAAAATACCAGGAGTTCAACTGGAGGCAGACAATGGCCGCGTTACGCAGCGCTAAATAGCATACGCTGCACAATATAGCAGCGCATACTATGAATTAAACGTGAACCTAAATCTATTTAACTTAATTAACTAAGTTGAGTGAAGTTGGCAAATGATGTGTTCTGACCTTTACATAACTCAAGTCGGTAGTAAATACCGTCTGCCGATCTGGCGTTACGTCACACGTATTAGCACTAGATTATAAGTAAGTACCTCCAAATTATATCACCCCACGAATTCCGCAATTCGTACTAAGGAGTCACAATGATATGGTACAACAAATATGACTAAAGGGAACACACCATTAACACGAATAAACAGTTTTATACTAAACAACCAGGTTTAATACTTACAGTCAACGTGCCGGTCCAAATGCATAAAATACCCAACGGAGAAAGGAAGTACAGGGAATGGATCAAAGAGGAATTCCGTGGGTACTTACAGGGCTGGGTGGAAAAGATATCGACACCCAGCATTCCACTACAGCCTTGGCGCGTTATTCACTTCAAACCACTCACAGCTTCTGTTCGTATTTCACTTTGATATTAGTCATTACGCGTGACCCAACCCGAATTTGGGTCGTACAAACGCGAGCCGATATGGCCACTTGATGCCTATTCAACGCGACGCTCACGTGGAAGACGTCGAGACATCCAACAATCACTAAGCCTGGTATTCTAGTATAACCCAGGAGAACCGCAATAATACGATGCATCAACACGCGCGATCTCAAATTGAATCGTCCATTACACGCGGCATCACAAAACGCGTGGCGGGAAATCCGTACAAAAACACAATACGTTCTCGTCCGAACGGTTTTGAGTGACTGGGTAGTGCGGCGCCGAAACCACCGCTCGGCGCCGTCAGGCGGTCTGCGCGCACGTCGCCAGTCTCGCCCTGCGAGTGAGAAAGGGACAACACACGCCCAGAGCGACGCGTGCGATCGAGCACCGCGCCGCATTTATAGACCGTCATCAATACCTAACTGATTCCCCAGCATAGCAACGCTAAATTAAACATACCTTTTCATTGTTAGTCCACGAATTTCGGCAGCGGTAAAATCTTTATTCATCATGAAATATTGGGCCACCATCAAACTATCAATTTTGGCAGATTGTCCGACTGACCTTTCACAAATCCTGCTTCCATTTTACTCATTACACTTATATAACATACACATAAACACCATATAAAGTATTTCTTTGAAAGAACGAAGAAAATCGAAACAAAATCACAGAAACGTGCAGCGCGAGTTGTCCCAAGCCGAGCCGTGACGTCACAGTCTTAGCGCGCGCAATCTCGGAAATTCAAAATTGGGGTAAAACTTCTCTTCGTCATAACTTGCGAAATACTGCATGTATTGAAGTGAAATAAAAACTAGTGTAATGTACGTGATCTACGCTCCAATTTAAAGTGTATATGGAAGTCATATTTTGACCCCTCAGGCTTATCCATTCAAATTGAAAACAATAAAAACATGACTGATAAACATACATAAAGGTAAGTACAGATTAATCACACCCCAACACCCCTGAATAGTAGTCGGTAATTAATCAGGTCCACAAATTCCAAAAATTCTTAGTAGGTACGCAATAATTTAAAACTTTTTCATACAATTGCCACAAAAAACTATAAATAGGATCAAAACTAATTGATCGAACTATACGCTGCCGTCCGCCGCTGGGTCTGCATATCGCCGCCGCTCGGCTGCACAATGACGCGTTCTAATACTAATTACCTACTTTCGCCCGGCGCAATTTCATGTACGGCCTCTGGTACGGGTCGAACATAAGAGCTTAACCGAGCGTATTTTCGACCTAATAGATAAGCGAATCAATTCAAGGTACAGGTCGAACATGAGAGTTTAATTGAGCGTATTTTTGAACTATTATTAATTTGAAATTGCAATTGTGAGCTTTTGCGTAGTTTAATAACGAAGGAAATTCTAACGTAATACTCGGTTATCTTTATTCCCATGCGTATATATGGGGAAATTAACCGCGGCGATATGGGGAAATTAACACAGAACGTTGTATTTTTACATGCAACGGAACGTATGGGATAACTTTCTGTGACCCTTTAGTCACAGAAAGTTATCCCGAATAAAAGGAATTTGACTGAACTGACAGACTGACAGTAGAAGTTAGGGACCTCCCTTAGTTAAGTTAATGGGAGCAGTTATTAGTTGTTAGGTTTGACAAATACAAAGTATGTAGATCATAAATAAGCTAACAGAATCCATAGCTTGGATACATTCTATTGTCATTTTAACTTAGAAATGCATAGTTACATGGTACATCCATAGATACATACACATATCACGCCTATAATCCCATGCGGGGTAGGCAGAGCGTAAACGGCCGCAAAAAAACGGACATTTACGCCACGGCTGACAAATATTTGAGGTACGGTCGCATTCAAAAGTGGAGTCATAGTTAACACAAACCCCAGAAAACAAGTCGCTCGCACCCGCGGCGACACTCACACAATGACACAAATGACGTATAACATACTATAATTTGACGAACTACCATTGTATAATAGGCTGAGTAGTATTGACTATTTCACTACATGAATCATTAGCTTCGGTAGCTTGGTCACTAGCGCGGTCAAGCAAATTCTTGACCGTTATTGTGGAGACAATGGTTCGAATCCCGATATCTTCGTTGTAGTTTTTATTTTATCAAATGAAGCAAAATTTTGTAAATTTTGAATTACATTTTAGTTGTTGCTAGATCGTTTGCGAGATAGTGCGTGTGGTAAGTGTTTTTTTTAACCTAAGTTTATTTATTAAACTTCAGTGTTTATTTCTTCGAAATGCATACTAATAACAGTTTGCAGGATAGGCAGCGTATTGTTGCGCTGCAATTATCTGTGGCGCTGCATGATATTGGATTTAATTTAACTCAAATTGCTAATCAGACTGGTCTGGCCGTAAGTATAGTTTTATTTCATTACAATTGTATTTTAAATATTAAAAACTTTGACTCATAGTATGTTGGTAGCTGTGAACCGATTAGTATAAACTTTTTTATTAATAATGCTACTTTGTTTTAGTGGAAGACTGTTAAACGTTGGGTTACACGTTTTGAAGAGGAAGGTAGCGTAAAAACTCGACTCGTCTTATTAATGATTCACAGCGGAGGATGATGGTGTAACAATATGAAGAAAATGGTTCTGCCGCTGGTCCAGACGAATTAGTAGCACAAGAAACAGGGCGTGCAAATGCCGCTAATTATGTTGATATGCTACAGGAAAGCATGCTACCGACGACGGTGCGAAATGTTTAACTGTTTATCCTGCTAGTGAAGTTCCTCGTTTTGCATTTGTCCAGGATAAATTGTCCAGTGCATCGAGCTGCCGTGGTGAATAATTGGTTTAGCCAGCACCCAGATATCCAAGTTATTCGTTGGCCAGCAAAATCTCCGGACTTAAATCCCATAGAGAATTTATGGGGTTTAATGGTGCAAAGGTGGGACATGCGCAATGAAAGAACTACAGAAGCTTTAGAGGCTCACTGCCTGGGAGTGTGGGAGAGTACCAGAGGAACAGATATATGCACTTATTTGGTCGAGTCTAATAAGTGTTTATTAAGTGTTGTTGAAAACAGCGGAGGTAACACCAAATACTAATTATGTAAGCGGCGATTTATACTTAAGATTTCAATCTGACCCGATCTAGCATACATTGCTGATTATCTTGTGTATTTCATTACAATATATGAATATACACAAAATAATCAGCAATGTATGCCGAAGCGGGCCCGATAAATCGTTGCTCACTCAACCTCTGTTTACCTGCTTACCCGCCTACTATTGCAGTAGTAGGTATTTGTGGAGCATTACATTAGCAATTGAATTATGCTAAAACATCGATATATCCACACTTCCACACTAATATCCACACTAATATTATAAATGCGAAAGTAACTCTGTCTGTCTGTCTGTCTGTCTGTCTGTCTGCTACGCTTTCACGGCCAAACCGCTGAACCGATCTTCATGAAACTTGGCACAGAGATTGCTAGCATACCGAGAACGGACATAGACTACTTTTTATCACCATTCGAGGGTCTGGAGTATAGATGTAGACCACCAGGTGTACCACCAGGAGCCCAGCTAAACTATTAGAGATACAGGCATGGTTCCAAAACAAAAGTTGTTCAGTATGATGGGCCGCTTCTTTTCACAAGGACATTGAGGATCTGGAGTACCTTATGTAGACCACCAGGTGTACCACCAGGAGCCCAGCTAAACTATTAGAGATACAGGCATGGTTCCGAAACAAAAGTTGTTCAGTATGATGGGCCGCTTCTTTTCACAAGGACATTGAGGATCTGGAGTACCTTATGTAGACCACCAGGTGTACCATCAGGAGCCCAGCTAAACTATTAGAGATGCAGGTATGGTTCCAAAACAAAAGTTGTTTAGTATAATAGGTCGCTTCTTTTCACAAGGACATTGAGGATCTGGAATACCTTATGTAGACCACCAGGTGTACCATCAGGAGCCCAGCTAAACTATTAGAGATACAGGCATGGTTCTAAAACAAAAGTTGTTCGGTATGATGGGCCGCTTTTTTTTACAAGGACATTGAGGACCTGGAGTACCTTATGTCACCAGGTGTACCATCAGGGACCACGTAAACTATAAGAGCTACAGGTATGGTTCCAAAACAGAAGTTTTTCAGTATGATGGGCCGCTTCTTTTCACACGGACGTTGAGGATCTGGAGTACCTTATGTTGACCACCAGGTGTACCATCAGGAGGCCAGCTAAACTATTAGAGATACAGGCATGGTTCCAAAACAAAAGTTGTTCGGTATGATGGGCCGCTTCTTTTCACAAGGACATTGAGGATCTGGAGTACCTTATGTAGACCACCAGGTGTACCATCAGGAGCCCAGATAAACTATTAGAGATACAGGTATGGTTCCAAAACAGAAGTTGTTCAGTATGATGGGCCGCTTCTTTTCACAAGGACATTGAGGATCTGAAGTACCTTATGTAGACCACCAGGTGTACCATCAGGAGCCCAGCTAAACTATTAGAGATACAGGCATGGTTCCAAAACAAAAGTTGTTCAGTATGATGGGCCGCCTCTTTTCACCAGGACATTAAGGATCTGCAGTACATAATGTAGACCACCAGGTGTACCATCAGGAACCCACGTGAACTATTAGAGATACAGAAATGGTTCCAAAACAAAAGTGGTTCAGTATGATGGGCCGCTTCGTTTCACAAGGACATTGAGGATCTGGAGTACCTTATGTAGACCACCAGGTGTACCACCAGGAACCCACGTAAACTATTAGAGATACAGAAATGGTTCCAAAAAAAAAGTTGTTCAGTATGATGGGCCGCTTCTTTTCACAAGGATATTGAGGATCTGGAGTACCTTATGTCACCAGGTGTACCATCAGGAGACCACGTAAACTATTAGAGATACAGAAATGGTTCCGAAACAAAAGTTGTTCATGATGATGGGCCGCTTCTTTTCACAAGGACATTGAGGATCTGGAGTACCGTATGTAGACCATCAGGTCTACCATCAGGAGCCCACCTTATTGGAGATACAGAAATGGTTTCAGAACAAAAGTTGTTCAGTATGATGGGAATAAGTTGAGAAAGGACATTGCCTTCTTTACCGAGGACAGAAAAACAAAAAATGTGGTATATAGAGGTATAAAAATGTATAACAGTAACTTATATTACCTTTTGATCTGTCTAATCTACTTATGCTAACCATTTTAGTGTGCTCAAATCGGCACCTCTGGAGTAAGTACTCTGTTATCTACTGACTTTTGTATTCATTGGTTATAAATATTGATCTCTCAGGCCGGATAGCAAATTTTGAATTGTCCCTTTAACAACAGAAGCAAGCAAGTCATCTTTAAACAGTAGAGATAAGAACTGTTCTAATATCACTGTCACACTTACTATGTATACACATACCTACTTTAGAACTTCTGCCTAAAAAAAACTATCTAACGCGGACGAAGTCGCGGGTAAAAGCTATCCACACTAATATTATAAATGCGAAAGTAACTCTGTCTGTCTGTCTGTCTGTCTGTCTGTCTGCTACGCTTTCACGGCCAAACCGCTGAACCGATCTTCATGAAACTTGGCACAGAGATTGCTAGCATACCGATAACGGACATAGACTACTTTTTATCACCATTCGAGGGTCTGGAGTATAGATGTAGACCACCAGGTGTACCACCAGGAGCCCAGCTAAACTATTAGAGATACAGGCATGTTTCCAAAACAAAAGTTGTTCAGTATGATGGGCCGCTTCTTTTCACAAGGACATTGAGGATCTGGAGTACCTTATGTAGACCACCAGGTGTACCACCAGGAGCCCAGCTAAACTATTAGAGATACAGGCATGGTTCCGAAACAAAAGTTGTTCAGTATGATGGGCCGCTTCTTTTCACAAGGACATTGAGGATCTGGAGTACCTTATGTAGACCACCAGGTGTACCATCAGGAGCCCAGCTAAACTATTAGAGATGCAGGTATGGTTCCAAAACAAAAGTTGTTTAGTATAATAGGTCGCTTCTTTTCACAAGGACATTGAGGATCTGGAATACCTTATGTAGACCACCAGGTGTACCATCAGGAGCCCAGCTAAACTATTAGAGATACAGGCATGGTTCTAAAACAAAAGTTGTTCGGTATGATGGGCCGCTTTTTTTACAAGGACATTGAGGACCTGGAGTACCTTATGTCACCAGGTGTACCATCAGGGACCACGTAAACTATTAGAGCTACAGGTATGGTTCCAAAACAGAAGTTTTTCAGTATGATGGGCCGCTTCTTTTCACACGGACGTTGAGGATCTGGAGTACCTTATGTTGACCACCAGGTGTACCATCAGGAGGCCAGCTAAACTATTAGAGATACAGGCATGGTTCCAAAACAAAAGTTGTTCGGTATGATGGGCCGCTTCTTTTCACAAGGACATTGAGGATCTGGAGTACCTTATGTAGACCACCAGGTGTACCATCAGGAGCCCAGATAAACTATTAGAGATACAGGTATGGTTCCAAAACAGAAGTTGTTCAGTATGATGGGCCGCTTCTTTTCACAAGGACATTGAGGATCTGAAGTACCTTATGTAGACCACCAGGTGTACCATCAGGAGCCCAGCTAAACTATTAGAGATACAGGCATGGTTCCAAAACAAAAGTTGTTCAGTATGATGGGCCGCCTCTTTTCACCAGGACATTAAGGATCTGCAGTACATAATGTAGACCACCAGGTGTACCATCAGGAACCCACGTGAACTATTAGAGATACAGAAATGGTTCCAAAACAAAAATGGTTCAGTATGATGGGCCGCTTCGTTTCACAAGGACATTGAGGATCTGGAGTACCTTATGTAGACCACCAGGTGTACCACCAGGAACCCACGTAAACTATTAGAGATACAGAAATGGTTCCAAAAAAAAAGTTGTTCAGTATGATGGGCCGCTTCTTTTCACAAGGATATTGAGGATCTGGAGTACCTTATGTCACCAGGTGTACCATCAGGAGACCACGTAAATTATTAGAGATACAGAAATGGTTCCGAAACAAAAGTTGTTCATGATGATGGGCCGCTTCTTTTCACAAGGACATTGAGGATCTGGAGTACCGTATGTAGACCATCAGGTCTACCATCAGGAGCCCACCTTATTGGAGATACAGAAATGGTTTCAGAACAAAAGTTGTTCAGTATGATGGGAATAAGTTGAGAAAGGACATTGCCTTCTTTACCGAGGACAGAAAAACAAAAAATGTGGTATATAGAGGTATAAAAATGTATAACAGTAACTTATATTACCTTTTGATCTGTCTAATCTACTTATGCTAACCATTTTAGTGTGCTCAAATCGGCACCTCTGGAGTAAGTACTCTGTTATCTACTGACTTTTGTATTCATTGGTTATAAATATTGATCTCTCAGGCCGGATAGCAAATTTTGAATTGTCCCTTTAACAACAGAAGCAAGCAAGTCATCTTTAAACAGTAGAGATAAGAACTGTTCTAATATCACTGTCACACTTACTATGTATACACATACCTACTTTAGAACTTCTGCCTAAAAAAAAACTATCTAACGCGGACGAAGTCGCGGGTAAAAGCTAGTATTTATATAAGATTGATCATTATTAGTCAGTTATCTTAAGGCCTTGCTTCAATACCTTTTCATTACGAAAACGAGTACTTAAGCTTAAACCTTGAGATGTAGGCAAATAACTGATTTATTATTATTACAATTACTTTTACTTCCGAGGAAAGTGCATCATCGTTAAACATAGAACAGTAAAATAATTACTAACGAAATTATTACTTAAATAACTTTATTGAAAGATTCAATCCAAGATTTGGATCATTCCTATGATCTTATAAATAATTACCTATCGATGTTTCAGCTAATGAACACTTAATATCATTTTACATAATATTGTGTTTTATCATTCAAACAAAACTATTAACTAAGTATTACGACAGCAAGTATTTTATGTAGTTTTACATACTCGTATCTTATGGTTACCAAAAGTTCTCATTCATGTCATTATGTTATTTACATAAAGTTATACCATACCTACCAATAAAATAATTTCTTACCTTACTTTTTGTTTTATTACAATATTATAGGTTTAAGTTTTTAGATATAATATTTTGATACATAATCCACACTAATCCACACTAATATTATAAATGCGAAAGTAACTCTGTCTGTCTGTCTGTCTGTCTGTCTGTCTGCTACGCTTTCACGGCCAAACCGCTGAACCGATCTTCATGAAACTTGGCACAGAGATTGCTAGCATACCGAGAACGGACATAGACTACTTTTTATCACCATTCGAGGGTCTGGAGTATAGATGTAGACCACCAGGTGTACCACCAGGAGCCCAGCTAAACTATTAGAGATACAGGCATGGTTCCAAAACAAAAGTTGTTCAGTATGATGGGCCGCTTCTTTTCACAAGGACATTGAGGATCTGGAGTACCTTATGTAGACCACCAGGTGTACCACCAGGAGCCCAGCTAAACTATTAGAGATACAGGCATGGTTCCGAAACAAAAGTTGTTCAGTATGATGGGCCGCTTCTTTTCACAAGGACATTGAGGATCTGGAGTACCTTATGTAGACTACCAGGTGTACCATCAGGAGCCCAGCTAAACTATTAGAGATGCAGGTATGGTTCCAAAACAAAAGTTGTTTAGTATAATAGGTCGCTTCTTTTCACAAGGACATTGAGGATCTGGAATACCTTATGTAGACCACCAGGTGTACCATCAGGAGCCCAGCTAAACTATTAGAGATACAGGCATGGTTCTAAAACAAAAGTTGTTCGGTATGATGGGCCGCTTTTTTTTACAAGGACATTGAGGACCTGGAGTACCTTATGTCACCAGGTGTACCATCAGGGACCACGTAAACTATTAGAGCTACAGGTATGGTTCCAAAACAGAAGTTTTTCAGTATGATGGGCCGCTTCTTTTCACACGGACGTTGAGGATCTGGAGTACCTTATGTTGACCACCAGGTGTACCATCAGGAGGCCAGCTAAACTATTAGAGATACAGGCATGGTTCCAAAACAAAAGTTGTTCGGTATGATGGGCCGCTTCTTTTCACAAGGACATTGAGGATCTGGAGTACCTTATGTAGACCACCAGGTGTACCATCAGGAGCCCAGATAAACTATTAGAGATACAGGTATGGTTCCAAAACAGAAGTTGTTCAGTATGATGGGCCGCTTCTTTTCACAAGGACATTGAGGATCTGAAGTACCTTAAACTTAGCTATTCGGTTCATCTTCGGCCTTCGCAAATATGATCATATCTCAGAGTTTCGTGCTCAGTTAAAATGGCTCCCAATCCGAATTCGTCGCGATGTGCATATCCTTACTGTCCTTTTCAAAATCCTGAAAGATCCGTCCTCTCCTGAATATCTCCGTTCCCGTTTCCGTCTGCTAACTCCTGACTCCCGATCTAGGCGCGCTTGCATTACAAAGATGCTTGAGTGTCCTAGATCGAATACAAAATTCTTCTTCAACTCCTTTACTGTGCGCGCTACTCAATTGTGGAACAAGCTTCCTACCTCAATACAAGGGAGCCCCACAACCTTCACTTTTAAAAAGAGGCTAAAAGAGCATTTTACATCATCATTATATTGTTAATTGTGGTGTAATATATTAGCATGTACTACATAGGTACTTATTAGTATGTATTAGTTTATTTTTATTTAAGCTATATGTGTATTAGTATTAAATTCAGTATTTTTGTATGTATTTTATTATATTGTAAATTATATTGAACTTTTATTTATTCTTTGTATCTGTTCCCGTGTATTCCCATCTTTCACCCCCGCTAGGTTGGCTGGAAGAGATCTCTGAAAGAGATAAGCTCGCCTGTTGTTTTAATTTTAAGTTTCAACTGTATGTTTACTTGTTTCGTTACAATAAAGGATATATATATACCTTATGTAGACCACCAGGTGTACCATCAGGAGCCCAGCTAAACTATTAGAGATACAGGCATGGTTCCAAAACAAAAGTTGTTCAGTATGATGGGCCGCCTCTTTTCACCAGGACATTAAGGATCTGCAGTACATAATGTAGACCACCAGGTGTACCATCAGGAACCCACGTGAACTATTAGAGATACAGAAATGGTTCCAAAACAAAAGTGGTTCAGTATGATGGGCCGCTTCGTTTCACAAGGACATTGAGGATCTGGAGTACCTTATGTAGACCACCAGGAACCCACGTAAACTATTAGAGATACAGAAATGGTTCCAAAAAAAAAGTTGTTCAGTATGATGGGCCGCTTCTTTTCACAAGGATATTGAGGATCTGGAGTACCTTATGTCACCAGGTGTACCATCAGGAGACCACGTAAACTATTAGAGATACAGAAATGGTTCCGAAACAAAAGTTGTTCATGATGATGGGCCGCTTCTTTTCACAAGGACATTGAGGATCTGGAGTACCGTATGTAGACCATCAGGTCTACCATCAGGAGCCCACCTTATTGGAGATACAGAAATGGTTTCAGAACAAAAGTTGTTCAGTATGATGGGAATAAGTTGAGAAAGGACATTGCCTTCTTTACCGAGGACAGAAAAACAAAAAATGTGGTATATAGAGGTATAAAAATGTATAACAGTAACTTATATTACCTTTTGATCTGTCTAATCTACTTATGCTAACCATTTTAGTGTGCTCAAATCGGCACCTCTGGAGTAAGTACTCTGTTATCTACTGACTTTTGTATTCATTGGTTATAAATATTGATCTCTCAGGCCGGATAGCAAATTTTGAATTGTCCCTTTAACAACAGAAGCAAGCAAGTCATCTTTAAACAGTAGAGATAAGAACTGTTCTAATATCACTGTCACACTTACTATGTATACACATACCTACTTTAGAACTTCTGCCTAAAAAAAAACTATCTAACGCGGACGAAGTCGCGGGTAAAAGCTAGTTTACAATAAACATTTATAGATATAATACATAGATGAATATATAGAAAAATATTATATAAAATAATGATTACTGGAGAAAATATGATAAAAACATTTAAAAAAACATTAATCAACATACAGAGATCGGATGGAAACCCGGTTCCGTTCTGATTAGAAGGTAAGAATTATTACCGCTAAGCTACGGTTGCTTGTGATCAAAACGACGAAATAAAGATATGTAATCTATTGCTTTACTACAAATGAACGAATAAGGATAACTATAATACAGTTTTAGACAAACCAGTGTGATGTATACTTTGTGGTGATGTGGTGGCGAATAGGCTATCACCGAGTAATTATTTCAAAGATTACATAGATGTCGCTTATTGGTGGTAATCTGTTTAAGTTTTAATGCTACGCCTTAAGGTGGACTTTTCTACTTACACTCGATAATCTTACGTGTGTGCGTAAGTTAGTAAAGTAAGTACAGAGGATAATAACCCGTATTGCAATCTGTCTCGTAGTCTAACTATGACTCCACTTATGAATCCAACCGTACATGGTACAAATGAGAGTAAATGAAAAGTTGGTATTAGGTAAGAGTCATATGCTTGACTCATTATTAATTATCAAGTTATTTGAATTTTAGAGAATTATCCGTGTGTTTCATAAACCACTTTCTTAATACACTAACACGCAGCACCCAGCGCAAATGCAATCTTCCCTACACTCAAGTACATCTGCATGATTTATTAGCCATGCCATTATCCTTTCTTTGTCTTCAAAAGTTTGTAAGTTAAAATTAACCTTTAAAATTTTATTTTAAGTTCTTTATTCAACGTAGGATAGTATTATCACTTATTGACGTCATGATTCGTTATTGTAAAAAAAAATGTATGACACAATTTTCTTTTTTATAACAATTTTGTAATGTCCATATAGGCTCAGGCGGGATTAAAAAATAAAAATAAAGGCACTGCCACGGGGCTGGCCAGGTTAATCACACGGCATGTTACTTTACGCCAACACCATCTAAAAACGACTTTAGTTTCAAATTGAAGTCAAAATTTTTAAAACGTGTAGTTTACATGCGTATAATTAACCGGACCTCTTGAACAGGAAAAACCCCCCAAAAAACCTGGCCAGAAGTGTTTCTTCTCTAAATTAACTAATCTAACTAGCCCCTAAGCTACCCTAGCTAATTTTGGAACCAAAACAAAATATGTATAAACCAAAAATGGCTACATCATTTTTTTATTGCAGTAGATAAATCTACCAGTTTCATCTCATAAAATATTTACTTTATACAATTGAAATTACATCCATGGATATTTATATTGTTGTTGTTGGGGCTGAGCTACAGGTTACCAACGGGGTCACAGGTGGCGGATAGTGAATGGCCATCAGAAATGGTGGTTAACTGCGAATACGTTGAATTAGCAGTCCCCGACCAAGAAGCGGCATGGTTTTCAGGATGTGGTGGAAAGTTTCGTGGAAAGAACTTACTTAAAAATACTACAAATGTCCGAAAAGGACCGTGTGCCGTGGCGAATCAATGCCGCCACTTAATTAAGCATTTCCCTAGTACCAAACACCTGTACTAGTATTGGCAGAAGGCCGAAGAAAAGTTACTGGAAGGACTGCTGGCGACCGAACAGTGGCGATTTAACCACATACCCAGCAAGGCCTCGCTATTATTACATATATTATATGTCGGAGCGTGAGGTACTAAACTTGAGGAATGAAGTAAAGTGCACTTTTTAATGTATTTTATGGAAAGAGCATTAATTGAGTACCTATGCGTTGGCGTCGGTCGAAGCATGTAGTAGACATAATATTGTGTCAAGTGGTTTGGCTAAAGGCATTTTTGGGAACAGAGAACATACTGTAAGACCTACTACACCAGATACGGTTTCAGCATTTTGTGTGGAACTCGGACGTTACGCTAGGCAATTAAGAAATAGATGGCGGTAGAACAAAAATAATTTCAATTCTAAATAATGACGTCTAACACCTTAGTCATCCGTGACCACGGGCTCTGTAAAGAGCTCGAAACGTAGGAATTGTAAAATCCATAAACACAACTTAAATCCGTTTAAAATTGTTTTATTGTGATAAGTAATAGTTGTGCAAACTCAAGAAAATATTAGTACGGTAATGATTGCGACACGTTAATCTACTGAATTTGTTTATAAACGTGGACCTAAGTTGGACTGGAGTCAATTTTATCGGATTTTAATTGGCATTATACTTCGTTGCTGCATCCTATGAGATTTAATAAACCATGTAGTACGTTTAACGTCGTATCGCATCATCACACGAATTTTTAGAGATATCTAAAATAAATAATCGAAATAAAGTAAGTATTTTGACTTCCATCGTGATTCGTCCCCCGCCCGCCAGAGCGCTCCCCGCTTGTGTCATTCGTTTTTTCGTGTGTCGCATCGTCAACACGTTCCGTAAAAAATAATATTATTTTTGTGATAAATCAAGTGAAAACTGAAAGTTTAGGTGTGCAATAGAAAGAGGATACTGTTAAGTTCGAATTTAAAGGAAATTCAGGCGACTAAACATGGAATTACACGCCAGGAAAATGGAGGTTAGTTTTTATAAAATATTATGTTCCTGGTTCTTGTTTCAATACCGTTTGGTTTTCCCTCAGTGGTGGCACGCGATGTCGTCCGGGAATAACTTTTATCACTTTCTAAAAGTAAAACCGATAAGAGCAATGAGCTCTTACGAGTATGTATAAAAGAAGAAGAAAGTAAAACCAATCTAAGGGGCCAATTTCTCGCTTCCAATACTTCTTCACGACGCGTTTCCTCAGTGGTAACACGCGATGTTATCCGGAAATAGCTACTTACTTTCCTAACGTGGTGGCACGCGATGTCATCCAGGAAGTAAATACAAGGAACATGAACAAACAAAATTGGTACTTTATTGGCTTCCTAACGTGGTATCACGAGATGTTATCCAGGAAGCAGATAAGTGCATGAAACATGACAATCTTCCAATACTTCTTCACGATGCGTTTCCTCAGTGGTAACACGCGATGTTATCCGGAAATAGCTGCTTACTTTCCTAACGTGGTGGCACGCGATGTCATCCAGGAAGTAAATACATGGAACATGAACTAACTAAATTGGTACTTTATTGGCTTCCTAACGTGGTATCACGAGATGTTATCCAGGAAGCAGATAAGTGCATGAAACATGACCCCCTGTGAATGCCACAGAATACTTATGAAACAAAGCAAAGTTAGTACTTTTCTAATGTGGTGGCGCGTGACGTCATCCGGAAAGTAGTCATGGAACATGAAATTTGCTCAGGTTGTATTTTCCTCACGTAAATCGTGAAAAATGGGCCTTCGGCTACAGGTAGGTTTCCTAGACCTACTTATGCTGTTGAAGAAGTCACCTTTGTATGAATCCCCTCCTGACGGCCGCTATTGGATGCCGCCCTACATGGCAATGGTTTGCTGGGCCTGCTGCACCTCAAGTCGTCACTGGAACCTTCAGCCGGAGCCGGGTCGGCTTCAAGTAAGATCGTTTGTTATTCTACCTACTTCAATACCTGATCTGGAGGACGCTGGTGTTTGGAAGAACACAAATTTCATTTTATTTCTATAACTTATTCCTGTAAAATATTTGGGCTCAAAAGTGGCTGAAAAGAGAGGATTTCTTCCGAGATCTCTGAACGTTTTGGGGAAGATGGTCATAGAAGACTTGGCTACAGATCAGAGAGAGGGTTGATTGACTAGGACCCTATGTCCCGAACCCATTATAAAGCTAATTGTGCTGTGGCACTATAGCGAGGCTAGCCAGCCTAACAACTGATTTAATTATCAATACACAACTCTCTCTCTCTCTCTCTTTTCGTGTGGGACACCGAGTCGTCCAACGACCTAATATTCTTATGAATATCTGAAGTAAACTAGATCCTTCACTTTATGAAGAAACAATGAACCGTAGGTGGCTCATCATACTTTGCTTTTTTAGACAAAAGGTAAACAGATAGGTTGTTTGTGTTTGGGAGGTTTTGATGCAGAGAGAATTGTAATATAATATTAGATTTTACATATTCGGTGGCAAAGTTGCCAATTATTCTTGGCAGGCATTTAATTACATTAAGATATTTCGGCGGTGCTTGCAAGATTGGTTACTTTTTCTTCTACTCGCAAAACGACGCATCTGCCTACATATGCCTGAGAAGACTCAGTGGTCCGGCTTGCGAATTAGGAGAATAACTCCATCAGACCTGTCAGGGGAAGCTGCAGGCTTGCATCATGGATGCTCCAGACTGCCTTCTCGTTTAGCGTGCACAGCTGGACCGCGGCGCGCTTCCCTTGCGCAAGCGCGCATCTATCCCGCGCCACACAGCCTGTGATAAAGAGGCGGCCGTGGCAGCTCTCGCCGATAGAGGTAATAGAGGGTGTCTTTGGCTGTGTTCAGCATTCATTACACAAGATGTGTTATGTTGGATTCTATTCAGAATCTGCATCTAAGCGTATTTCACATACTTGTCAAAATCCAAAAAGCAATGAAATTTTACCCTTTCAAAATTTTAATTTTAATTGGGGTTCTTTTTTATTTCAAAAACAATAAGTTTGAAGTTCAAGTGAATGTTTAATTGCAAGATATTCACCAATATTGGCACGGGCTCAAAACGGTTGACTAATGACTCATGCCTGCTTGATTAAATGGATCTTTAAAGTTGCCTCCTTTTTAGTAGGTACCTATTCATAAATTTAATAGAAAGTGAAGTACCTTCTCTTTCTCCTGTCGTGAGGACTACCGCAAACCAAATCAGATGTGGTTTGCGATTTTGTTTTAATTGAGTAAGGTACCTACATGTTTAATATGCTGTCTGTGTTCAGCTTTGTTCGGTTAGTATTAAGTTAATGAAACCTGTGGTTACCTACTTTTTGACGCAGTAAGGGCCACCGTTTGGTGGGATATTCAGATAATTTATGGTATACCTACCTATAGCCATAACTGTTATGTATGCTCAAATTTTGTAAAAACGTATTTTTTGTCCTTTACTTACTGAATTCTCAAAATGTAACTTTCGAATTTTCTTCTGAGAAACTCCAAAAAGTATTTTGACCTTGTTTAATATTATATAAACAAAATCAAAGATCAAATAATGAGAGTTTGTCAAGTTCCTGAGACAGAAAATTTGACAATGCACCGGTTTGTCTATTAATAACAAATTTTAGTTATACACAAACGTTTAAAGAACAATTAAATTAATGGACCTTACTAGAATGTCTTAACTATGACGCTGAGGTAAAAATGTAATTTTACTTCATGATGTCATATGTATGGGTCAAAATTATATTTTAATACTTTAAACCTAAATGGTTTGGTCGTTTTCAATTAGAGTTCATCATTGTTCGTGTTTTACATGGGGAACATAAGTTAAGCGAAAACTGTAGGCAGTTATTGATCACAGGTAGAAAAGAAGAATTATATTTAGAACGCGGTTGTTTGTAGCGAGATAAATTCTTCAATATTGTTACGCATTGGTAAATAATAACTCAGATGCCACTTGGACTATGAAATTAATTAACTAGTGAGGCCTTGCGGTGACACAAATAAAGGGGGATTCTCTTTTGCGTGATTTCGTAGATTTATTTATAAATGTTCAAACTTTGTTTCTTTGAAACGAGGTCCAGGTACATTTGCAATTATCGTATTATGAGATGATGCAAACATATTTTTTCTTTTTTGCTTTACTCCCACTTTTTCAGTAATCCTAGGAAGTCTATTGAGGACCGAGCAACTGCCATTTTAGTAACACGCTATTGGCCTGTTCTGCCTTGGTTTGGTATCCACTTTTAATGATCCTGCCAAGATAGATACCAACTTAATCCTAGTCAAGACGAAAGCATATTGTTTTCTCCTTCTAGAACAGCTCATCCCATATGACACAACTTTACCCAGGTATGCGCGGATTTATCAAAAATGCGTGCAACAGTCATTCATTGGATGGTCATTCAGTACCTAATGAGAACTTACATGCTGTGGTGTACACAAAATAACACATTTTCTTTTTATATACACTTAGTGGCAGGTTTAATTTAATTTAAAATTATTTCAAGCCAATTTATTGGTTGCCATTTCGCTACTTTACAGTAGTATATTGGACATATTTTGTTCAATATTTGTCTTTGATATTCGGAGCTCATTTGCTCATGATTTTGTTATTCGGTTTTTCTAAGTGCCTTTGGGTTTAGGCCAGGCCTAATCAATTTAAATATTAGCATTCCTTTTTGGACAATATCCAAGCGGATCTTTATTTTCTGGAAGTGGTTACTGAAAAGCTTGTACCTTTTCTCGCATTTATAGACGAGACATTGTGTTCGATGTTAACACTTATTGTGATACTAGCATTGCTGTAACTATGGATAAACGTCCAAAAGCTGTTTCTTCTTAATTGATAAGAACTTTGCAATGGATAGAGCTGTAACCGGTGCTGACGGTGGGCCAGTGTAACTACTAAAACTGTCTATTCATAATATTTCCAATAAACTAATTAGACAGAAAACTGACTTGAAAGTGGTATTGACGTTAGTGTGTGAGTGTGCTCGTCACACTCACACCGCACCGCTGCAGCCCAACGCGCCACGCAGGGCCGTGTCGGCAGCTGCTCGCGATTCGCGGCTCCTCTGTGGATGTCATCAAGCGCGCGGCGATCTGGACCGCTCTTTTCTTTGCTTAGCTAATTTTGATTAAGAAATCTTTCGTGCAGTATTTTTCATGTTCTTACATAAATGAACACTTTGTTACATTTACCTACCTATTTTCTAATTGTGTATGTGAATTTAACTAAATGGTTATTATACTATGGCATTAAGTATAACATCCAGTTAAGTACAAACATACATGAAATGTCTTTGTTCAAGTAGTGTTTGCAAGTCATTCTGCAATACTTAGATCTAAACATCTACATGGTTTATTAAATCTCATAGGATGCAGCAACGAAGTATAATTTATGGTTAATTGAACTTACCTAAGTGAATTTCAACCAAAATTATACGAGTTGCTGCATCCGTAGAGATTTAAGATCCCACCCTCCCAACTTCGTTAGCCCTGACTGTTATTGCAGAATGTGGTCTGATTCTCTCACTCTAAAAGTAATGACACAAGCGGGGAGCGCTCTGGCGGGCGGGGGACGAATCACGATGGAAGTCAAAATACTTACTTTATTTCGATTATTTATTTTAGATATCTCTAAAAATTCGTGTGATGATGCGATACGACGTTAAACGTACTACATGGTTTATTAAATCTCTACGGATGCAGCAACTCGTATAATTTTGGTTGAAATTCACTTAGGTAAGTTCAATTAACCATAAATTATTGTTTGATGAAAAATCACTCAATAAAATAATTATTTTGGATAAGGAATTAGATTCACAAAAACATAAAGATTTATTCATTTTCTGTCAATGGGTGACGTTATTATGATTGGAAGATGTCTCTGGAATCGGAAATAATCAAATAAAAAGAAACATATTTTAGTTTTGTTGTGTACAGTTAGTTAGTTGCACACGTATTTCGTTTTAGTTGGCACAGTTGGTAGACCATTGCAAGGAACATGAAGGTTCAGGTTCAACTCCTGGCTTAGTCTGGAAGTTTTGATTTCGTATTTTATTGTGTAGAGAAGGATTTTTGATCTTTTGCAATTATTGCATTGCATTATTGCTTACTTGATAATAAAATGACGCATGTATCTTTACGGTAAAATATGATTTGGCATGTTTTCGATTTTTTGGAAATTGATAAAGCAGTCTATTTTTAGAACTAAGTTTACCAAACCTAAAGTCAAACTATGGGACGGCTATTTGATATTGGTGGAGACAAAAAAAAGGGGCTTTTCAAGTACCTATGAGAACCAAGGCTTTGTGTTTTGGTTTGGGAATAGCGACTGGTTCTCAATCTTTACTGCTATTGATATAAAATATTACCTGGTGCAGAAATGCATTTATGCAAAACTTTTGAAATAAAAGCTTTTGAGGAGATATAAAGATGGAGCGATTTTCGGAAGAAGAAAAGATTTTGTGTTCGTAGTTTTCAATAAACGTGATTTGAATTTTAACATAGATATTGTACGAAAGGGGTGTACGTACCTATTTGATTTTCATGAGTCATGTTTTTAAAACTGAACAATTTCTTACTGGTTCAGAGTCCCGGGAATGCTAGGTACTGTACCTATTGCCAGAAGACACTATTCTTTACAACTTTCAGTTTGAGAATCACTCTCGCGTTGGATTTTTATTTCGTTTGTGAGAAACACACTTAACACACTTAAGTTTTAGAACTAATGAATGGCTAATAAATAATCATAATGGTTATGGTATTTCTTTATAGTTCAGAAAACATTTTAAAGCATTGCTGTAGCTCTATTAGGTTATCTTAGAGGTATAAAAAAAGCATTGTTCTAAAAGGGACATTGATGTCCAAAATGACTGAGGGTTGTAGCCACGCGTATTACTGATACCCGTGGTTCAACACATGTTACCATAGTATTCGAAGAAATGAGCGAGATCTTTGTATTGTTTTCATAATGCAAGTCTGGCAAAAACTTTTTTGTTAATTAACTTATATCATAAGGGATTTAGAAACAAATATGACAATGATATGGTTAAGCATGATCATGACTGTAACTTATGAAGATTAATTTAAATGCGTATAGCGTTATTCAATTATGAAGTAATAATTTTTATATAAGGTAACGAAGTGCTTTGCCGTGGTGGTCATAAATAGAGCAGCTGGATAAGGACGTTGTGTCTATTTCTGCGTGAACCGCATTAATATCTTGTTTCGGTAAAAACAAAAAAAAAACCGAGTATCGATGGATACAATGGGTTGATGTAGTTAAAGCATAGATTTACGTGGCTATGTTGTGTAAGTAATATAGAATTTTATAGCACTGACTTCGACGAAGAAGTAAAAAGTGAATTGCATATTAAATAAAATCGAAATTTGAGTATAGGTATAAGTAAGTAATATTAATTAGGTACCTATCATTTAAAAAAAATAGATTTCATTAAGTTATTTTGTCAACTTGGAAGATTATTTGAGAAATATTAAATCACCTACTCGGTGAAGCAATTTATGAAAATTAAGCTCTCAAAGCAGTGCTTAGTTCAAAGCAATACATGCTTTGTAAAGGTGGAATCAAATAAGAATTACCTATTTTTAATCTGATAAGCATTGAATGGATCTAATGTGATAATAGAAACGATTGTTAAAAGTTGCATTTTGAAATGGACTTATGTTTTCATTTTAGAAGTACTGAATCGTATGACTATAGTGATTTGCTTAAGTAATATTGATTTGCTTTTTTGAGCAGGAAAACGTAATCTGGCTACCTTCATATAGCTGTTATGTGCCTTGCTTGGATTAGAAAGCTTAAATGCCTGAAAGTAAAGTACCCATAAAATTGCATAATTAATCAGATGATAGTAGCAGTTAAAGTTTTTGTTGCAGGCAATGATGGACGCGTTTGTCCTCCCGACCCCTCACGACGATATACTATGACTGTGATCAACGTACCTACTTATTGACTCTGACTTAAAACCTCTGCGGGAGGAGCGCGTGCCATGGCACACCTCGGACACTGGCGCTCAAATGTATGAACCAAACGCGTTGCTGCGCACACAGTCTAAGCTCGCGTAGGTGAACGCGGGCCATGCTTGTGTGTGTGAGACAACATGTCAGGGTTGCCGCCATTTTGCGTTCGCGAATCGGGAATGCAATGTGCGGCAGTATGAAATGACCTTCGTCGTCGCGTCCCCTAGCTTGCCGGTGTCTGAGCGTCCTCCGAGCGCGGGTGGGCGGCGCTTGTAGGGGGAGGCAGGGAGTGACCATACTGTACGCTAGTACTATTAATTATACTGTGGCCATGGTGGAGACAGTATGGTCTCAAATTATGGAGACAGTGTGGTCTCATGTTGTGTTGGGTCAGATATAGCCCGGGGAACTATGATCTGATCGGGTGAGTGGCCAGCTGCAGTGGCTCATTCACCATCCGCTTTGCTGATCTGTGTAATCAGATGGATCATTGATGGACGCATGGTTTCGTTGAGGGCATCATACATGACCAAGTAGGTGATTACTGTGGTCATCACTGTTATGTATGATGTCGCTCCAGGTAACCGGTGTTACCAATAAGCGTGCCACGAGGTGGTGGTGTCGGCCTGAGATCCGTGGCGGGGATCTGTGACTGTGATTGGCAGTGTTGAGTGACCCATGGTGGGGAAGCTCTGTGACCGTTGCGACGGTGGCCAGATGCAACAAAAGACTTTATTGCGGTACTCGTATCAATTATTGTATTGTATTCAAGTTAGAATATTGTTTTATGGGCACTTGTCTTTCAATAAGTAGTAAAGTGATTTAAGTTATCAGAAAGCGACGAAAACGGCTGGTTCAAGTGGGTTGAAAATGTATGGTTCACACTCAACTTGTAGTCTGTCACATAATAAACCCGTAACATTAATATCAAAGTTGAAATAATAATGAGTTTCTGATAAATGTTATTTCCTTAACTGTTAAGTTCGACAGCACAGTAAAAGAGTGCATAGCTACTAATCATGTAAGGGTAAAAAAACGTATTAGATGGCTTATGAGAAGTTTTTGAAGTGCAAACGAGGGCCTTAATATTTATTTAGCAAATAATAACACAAACGTGAAAAATACTTGAACGATTTGGAGATAATAGATTTGTTGTTATGAATACCAAGTCAAATTTAACAAACAAGTATTAGGAAGTAAGTACCAAACAAGATGGCTAACTTAGCAAGTACTTTGGATCAAAGATACTTAAAACCGCAATGAATACTCAGCTGCATTCGGTTCATGCAGTTCACCGATATAGACCTGTTCACATGTTCAAATGAACGAAACGAACTATTGTGATCAACTAGATCTTTGTTCAGTTCAGGAGTCTAGCCAGATTATTATGGTTTTATGGGCTATAAGCTAGAGTATGTCTGTCAGGATAACCGAACGATATTATGGAATGGCTACTTGTGACCACATGAGGACGTGTGTAAGTCAGGAAGGCCGTGTCGGAGCGTGAGGTATTAAACCTGAGGAATGAAGTAAAGTGCACTTTTTGATGTATTTTATTGAGTACCTATGCGTTGGCGTCGGTCGAAGCATGTAGTAGACATATTGTGTCAAATGGCTTGGCTAAAGGCATTTTTGGGAACAGAGTGATTCCGAGTTAGTGTTGTTTGAGCGATCGGGTGTAGCGCAAGGCTCAAATGACCTTTCATCGTTCCTTGGTTTTGGTACTTCGCGTCCTGATCTTAATGTTAAAATTAATTATAGCTGCTAGACTACTATCTGATTTTCGGCCGTTACGACATATATATTATATTGATTTACATTTTTGTTTTACGGATCAAATATTCTCTCTTTAAAAAATATAACAACTCATGTTTATTTACAATAATTGATCGTATTTTTTTTAAACTAATTTACATGCAAATAGATTTCAAATTTAGTTACGTCGATTTTCTCCGTATTCAATTCATAGTTCTCCAATAGGACTATGTACTGATGAGGAAGATACTGTTTCGATAAACGAAAACCAACCTTCCAGACTAAGTTGTAGGTAACAACTTAATTTTAGTCATTGTTAGTTATAGGTTATATTATTAAAAAAGAGTAACAGAATGATACATACATTCATCAGCCTATTGTAGTCCATTGCTGGACGTAGGCCTCCCCCAGAGTACGCCATAGGGCACGATCTCCCGTTTTCGCCATCTTGTCGCTACCAGCCGCCTTTTTAAGTCATCGGGCCGAAGGTCGTTCAACACTACGCTTGCCGAGACGTGGCCTCCACTCGAGAATCCGTTTACTTCACCGTCCGTTGGTTCGACACAAGATGTGCCCAGCTCACTGCCACTTCAGTTTGCTAGACTCCAGACTATGTCCGTTACTTCGGTCTTTTTGCGGATAGTCTCATTCCGGATTTTATCTATTAAAGAGATACCGAGCATAGACCTTTCCATAGCGTGTGTGTAGTGACATATAACGGGTGGGCCGGTTTTACTGTCAGGTTTCACGTCTCGGCTCCAAAGGTCATGACTGGCAGGACGCACTGATCGAACACCTTGGTCTTGAGGCATTGTGACAAGGGTGATTCCAAAATATGACACAACTTCCCAAATGCTGCCCAGCCCAGCTGCACTATTCTGGTAATTTCAGCCTCAAAGATGTCTCTACCCAGTTGCAAAGTTTGCCCAAGGTGCACATACTTCTGGACAACTTCAAGGGCTATATCTTCGATGGAGACCGGCTCGGGAAAGATGTGTTGATTTGACATGACTTTCTTCTAGTCCAAGATCATCCCAAGTCCAACACGTCCAGAGGCGACGTTGAGACTGGTCAGCATTTTTTGCAGATCCAGCTGCAATTCAGCCATTTTGACTATATTGTCGGCAAAGCAGAGATGTGTGAGACATTCGAAAAAAAATAGTTAAAAAAGTTACCAAGTTGTACAGTATATTTTTAAAGTTCAAGACACGCCGCAATTTTGTATGTAGGATAATACTTTTGCCAAGTGGATTGTCAATATGTGGTGATGCTAAGAAACCTCTATCAAATGGCAACGATGTCCGTCCAAGTACAAAACCACAAAACAGGATCCATCAAACTGCTTTGAGGTGCAAGGCAGGGTGACGTTATATCCCCGAAACTCTTCACCAATTCGCTGGAGGATATCTTTAAGACTCTGCAGTGGAATGGACTAGGCATCAACGTCAACGGCGGATATCTCACACATCTCCACTATGCCGACGATATAGTCATAATGGCTGAATTGCTGAAGGATCTGCAAAAAATGTTGACCAGTCTCAACGTCACCTCAAGACGTGTTGGACTCGGGATGAACTTGGACAAGACGAAAGACATGTTCAATCAACACATCATCCCCGAGCCGGTCTCGATCGAAGTTATAGCCCTTAAAGTTTTCCAGAAGCATATGTACCTTGGGCAAACTCTGCAGCTCGGTGGAACGCAGGGCCAAGAGGCTCATAGGCGACATTAAACTGGTGGACACCAAGCTACATAGCCTGGCACATCGCCGCAAGGTTTCCTGCTTGTCGGTTTTTTACAGATTGTACTTCGGAGAGTGTGCTCAAGAGCTTCGCGACCTTGTTCCACCAGCTCCCTTCTACCATCGGACATCCAGACGCACCGCCGGATACCATCCATACCTGGTTGCCATTCCACCAATTCGGACTAAGCGCTTCCAGTCATCATTTATAGTGCGCGCTGCTAAAGAGTGGAACTCACTACCTGCGTCTGTGTTTCCAAACGCATTCAACCCTAATCTCTTCAAAGTAAGAGTGAACAGGCTTCTTCTGGGTGAGCTCGCTCCATCTTAGCATCCATCTTATCTCGCTTATCTTATCTGTCTCTGTCCTATGACCTAGACTAGAGTCAAGAGCAACCCATAATTAATAAAAAAAAACTGGGTAGAGACAACTTTGAGGCTGAAATCACCAGAAGAGTGCAGCTGGTCTGGGCTGCATTTGGGAAGTTACGTCATATTCTGGAATCAACCTTGCCACAATGCCTCAAGACCAAGGTGTTTGATCAGTTCGTCCTTCCCGTCATGACCTATGGAGCCGAGACGTGGAACCTGACAGTAAAACTGGCCCACCGGTTACATGTCACTCAGAGAGCTATGGAAAGGTCTAAGCTCGGTATCTCTATAATGGATAAATTTCGGAATAAAACTATCCGTAAAAAGACCAAAGTAATGGACATAGTCTGGAAGTGTAGTAAACTGTTGTGGCAGTGGGCTAGGCACATCTGGCGTAGAACCGACGGACGGTGGAGTAAACGGGTCTTGAGGGGAGGCCGCGCCTCGGCAAGCGTAGTGTTGGACTACCCTCCGGCCAGATGGACCGATGACTTAAAAAGGCGGCTGGTAGCGACTGGATGGCGAAAACGGGAGATCCTGCCTATGGCGTAGCCCAGGAGAGGCCTACGTCCGGCAGTGGACTGCAATAGGCTGATGTATGTATGTATGACAACAACGCTTACGTAAGTCTATTACCGCAATTACAGCAGCTAAATATAAAGACTTATGGAGTTTGTGCTCATCAAAAGCAATTTCAACTGCATATCACAAATTTTATAAGAATTTGTCTGTTGAAAAAAACGATAATCGGCAAGATTTGTCTGTGGTAAGAAAATAAGTTTTGTTTTGTTTGACACTTATTTGTTTTTTGTATAACAAATATTGAGTGGTAAAACATTGAAATATAAGATTTTATGAAAGTGTTTTATTTTATTGCATTATAGTTAGTAAATTTCATACAAGACTTACGCTACTTGAACAACTTTGAGGTCAAAAGGTAATAAGTGCACAAGACAACTCAAACGTAACTCAGACATACACTGGATTTTATCGTAAAAAGTTAATAAGTACATAAGACAACTCAAACGTAACTCAGACATACACTGGAATTTACCGTAATATCTTTATCTTAGAGAATCACTATCTCAACTTACATTGTTATTGCAAGTAATTTTCATCGTAGCCCTTCATTGTAAGTCATAAAACTCAAAGAAAGCAAATTATTATGTTATAAACATATATTACAACATATTAAACACGCTACATGTATTTTTTAAAACAAACAAGCACTTAAATTAATAAAAAAACAAAAGCGTGAGATTTTTTTTAACCTTTCAATCGCTGTACTGTAAAGTTAACAAAAATGAGATACGTTGTTGTTCATTGGGCGTTTCGTTATGGAAGTTACAAATAATGAACAAGGGTGGCCATACGATCCGCTTAGCAACCGGCGCCGTCTTGCGTCCAGGGTAGACGGTGTGAAATGTGTTACTGGCCGTGCGGATGTGGATGACCAGGCAACGCACGGAAATTATGTTTCTGGTTCACCTGTCAAAATGCGAGAAATACAGAAGATAGGCACGTGGAACGTTCGCGGCCTGCTACAACCTGGAAAGCTAAGTATAGTTGAAAAAGAGATCGTCAGATGTAATCTCAATGTTTGTGGCCTCAGTGAAACACATTTGAAAGGAAATGGTCATTTTATTACTGATACACACGCCGTGTATTTCTCTGGTGATGACAATAGTAGTTGCTACCTTAGTTCAAAACGGAGTTGCTACCCTTATACCGAAGATCAGGAATTACGTAATGGGATATGAGCCAGTGAATGACCGAATTATCTGCATAAAAATTAAAGTCTCACCTGTTAATCTTCATATTATTCTATTGTATGCACCCACTAGCACTGCGAAAATCAAAATATTAGAAAGTTTTTATATTGATCTACAAACCGCTATGTCCAAAGTACCTAAAAGAAACTTATTGCTGGTTATTGGAGACTTCAATGCAAAAGTGGGCGCAAACTCACACCTAATTTACGAAAATGTGGGGAAATTTGGTCTCGGGACGCGTAACGACAGAGGTGACCGCCTTATTCGACGACACGACAGAGGTAACTTAGTGATCTCAAACACATTCTTTCAACATCATCCACGAAGACTCTATACATGAACATCGCCCAATGGCAAGTATAAGATCCAAATCGACTTCTTCCTTACTGCTTCTCGATGGAAAACCACTATTAAAAACGTCCATACATTGCCTGGAGCTGATTGCGGGTCTGATCACGAACTTTTAGTTGCCAAGATCCAGCTAAAGTTGAGATCTGCTAGAAATCTCTCCAAACAGACAAGAGTGGAAGTAAATGACCGGCTTAAGTTTCTAGACATACTGCAACAGAATTGATCTGATTGGGAAACTGCAGATCCGGAGGTAGAGTCAGCTGATCAACTGTGGGAACGTGCAAAACATCTGATCGAGAAAGCGACTGAAGCTTTAAAGCCGCAAATGAGAACGCAAAAACGGCAACATTGGATGAGTGATTCAATCTTTGCCCTAGTGAAGGAAAGGTGGAAAATGAAGGCTGCGGGAACCGATGTGTCTGTCCTCAACCGTTTGTCGTGTCAAATACAAAGATAGTGTAGAAGAGAAAAGAACATCAGGTTTCAGAATATATGTAGGGAGGTTGAAGTGCATTCCGACACACACGAAGCAAGGGATCTCTATCAAAAAATCAAAGCCATCAACCAAAACCCTCTTTTCAAAAACATGGGCGGTTCAAAATGATCATGGCGTAATAGTGACTGAAATAGACGCAATATCAGACACCTGGAAATCCTACTGCCGTGTGATGCCGGCTTAGAATAGCGTCACCCCATATCTTACCCATGGGTGTCGTAAGAGGCGACTAAGGGACTCGAGGGTGTGTATTGCAATTTTAGGCGACGGGCTGACAACCTGTCACTATAGTGATACACAGTTATCTGATTGACCCTCAAACTTTTGTCAGACGTGGTGTTAATATCCGTTGAACGGCCGTTAACACTCTGCCTACCCCGTAAGGGATATAGGCGTGATTTATGTATGTATGTATGTATGGAAATCCTACTGCCAGTCACTTTACCGGGACGATGAGTCGGAATGTTTCGATTCTTTGGAACCATCAGACCAAGAATTGGAACCAGACATACTCCGGGAAGAAATAAGAGCAGCCATAAAACATCTTAAAAACAACAAAGCCACTGGCAGAGACTGCATTCCAATTGAGACAGTCAATGCAATGGGTGAAAAAGGGGTAACAATCTTCCATACAATATGCAAAAAGATATGGCGAACGGGCAAATGGCCACAGGAATGGCCTCACACAGTTTTTGTTCCGTTACACAAAAAGGGTTCAATTAAGCTATGTGGTAATTATCGCCTTATTGCCTTAATATCCCATGCAAGCAAAATTTTGCTACATGTGCTGAATGAGCGCCTCAAAGCGTTTTTATCGAAAGAGATTGCACCTGAACAAGCCGGTTTTGTAAAAGGAAAAGGCACGCGGGAACAAATTCTGACAGTGAGACAAATAAACGAGAAACGAGAAAACCCGGTAGATGGAACCATGCCAAGCGTTACTGGCATTAAAATACACTTGCAAAATTGGCGGGCAAGAAATGAGCTGCGGTAGCCCAGATGGAAGAGGCGTCGCCACTAGTAATGCGAAAGTCGCAGGTTCAAATCCTGCCCGCACTCGAAAATTTTGCAAGTTTTCAAGAATTGTATACCTAACACGGGAAGTGTTTTAAAATTTGGTACTCAATTTATCGCTGGTTTTCATCGCTTAGACTACATTCAATCTGTAAAGATAGAATTAGTCGCCGGTTATTAGTTGCAAAACTAACCCGGTAGATGGAGCCATGCCAAGCGTTACTGGCATTAAAATACACTTGCAAAATTGGCGGGCAAGAAATGAGCTGCGGTAGCCCAGATGGAAGAGGCGTCGCCACTAGTAATGCGAAAGTCGCAGGTTCAAATCCTGCCCGCACTCGAAAATTTTGCAAGTTTTCAAGAATTGTATACCTAACACGGGAAGTGTTTTAAAATTTGGTACTCAAATCTCGGGAATTTAACAAGCCGACCTATACAGGATTATTTTTTAGTCAGTGCGCAGCTTCAACATACGTAGTGGTTATCAAATTTTAGAAAATATGTATTTATTTTTTACACCTGACTTAGAACAAAAAAATTGAAATAATCGCACTTAAACTTATCCTAGGATCGTACGTAAGTGTGGATCACCCTATTAGGTTCACTAGCTGTTTTTCGGTTTGGCAACTTTTTTTTATAATGGACCCTACGATTTTTAGCCCCGGGGCTTTCAATCTACACCTGACTGTATGGTGGGGAGCAGGAGCTCACCCGGAAAAGCTTGTGGTTGTTCAAACAACCAGCTCAATCGCGCCCTTGGGGCGCGATTGGGCTTACGAGTTGTTCTGGGGAGAACGTATTGGACTGAATCTACCCGGCACGTGCCGGTAGTTCCCAAAGTGGGGAGCAAATGAGGGACCTCCGCGCCCCCGCCGGCGAGGGCGTCGGTTGCTTGAAGAGCTTGTGGAGTGTGATCTACTCGCAATGGCTGCAGCAGTGGCTACTGTGATTTCATCATCTTCTTCCGTAAGGATGTGTCTCGGACGGTGTTTAAAACGCGAGGTTGGATGGGGGAAGTAGTTGGACGCGGCAACTATCAAGGGGTTTTTATGATGGGGAGCATTATCGAAGAAGCGACGGGACGCTTCTTTCATATACGCTTTAATGGTAGGGAGGCCTAAGTCGATGTGGAGGTTGGCGTTACGCATGTACCAGGGCGCCCCGGTAGCTTTGCGCATGAAACGGTTTTGGATGACCTGCAGCATTTTCAGATGTGAATCGAAGGTGTGAGCAAAGGCTACGCTGGCGTAGGTCATAATAGGCCTTACGCAGGTGGTGTAAATTCTCACCTTATTTCTAAGGGAGAGTTTGCTCTTTTTGTTCAACATCGGATGTAATCTGCCCAAAACGAACGCGGCGCGGTCGCGGACTCTCATAATGTGGCTACGGAAGCTAAGTCTTGAGTCGAGGGTGACTCCTAGATATTTGGTCTCGTTGACCCACGGGATGGGTCGGCCGAAAAGCTTTACAGCGGGGACGTTTAATCGGTACGAACCTCTACGAAAGTGCACGGCTGCACTTTTTTCCGGATTTACCTCGATTCTCCATTTACGGAACCAGCTCCCGAGGGAGTCTAGAGCGTTCTGGAGAATCTGAACTAATTTTAAGTGGTTACGGTGGGACGCGTAGATGGCAGTGTCGTCGGCGAACATAGCCAGCTGTGACATGGGCGATTTGGGGATGTCGCTAGTGTATAGCGTGAAAAGTAATGGAGATAGGACGGAGCCCTGAGGGACTCCTGCCTGTATGGTGTGGGGGGAAGACAGAGTGCCTTCCACCCTGTAACGAAAGCTTCGATCCGACAGAAAGTTACGTACTAAAAGCACGAGACGATCTGGCACAGCAAGCTGGTGTAGCTTGTATACCAGCCCGTTGTGCCAGACCTTGTCGAAGGCTTTCGCCACGTCGAGAAAGACTGCTCCTGTCGGGGTCGGTTTGGACGAGACATTTAGCTTAAGAGCGATGTGTTCGACAATGCGGTGTACTTGTTGGGTACAAGAGTGCTGTTGTCGAAAGCCAAATTGCTCGTCAGGTATGAGATTGTTGGTCTCTGCGTGGTCACGGAGTCGGGCATAGATCATGCGTTCGTACAGTTTGGCGAGAGGGTTCAGTAAGCTGATCGGGCGGTAGGAAGTGGGCTCATTCGCCGGTTTACCCGGTTTGTGAATGCCTATGACTATTGCTTCCTTCCAGCAAGCTGGAAAGGTGCAACTAGCCATGGCGGCATTCAAAATCAGGGTGAGGCGATTGATCAGGTGATCGGGGAGAATCTTCAGGACACGGTTGGTGATGCCGTCCGGACCTGGAGCCTTTCTGGGCTTGAGTGCCTTAAGGGCGTTGCGCACTTCCATCTCAGTGATGACTCTGAGTGGAGGGCCCGATGGAGGTAGTGAAATGAGACGTTCGACTTCGGAGTCGACCGTTGAGACGAAGGTCAAGTCGTAAGGGAGTGTGCTGGGGGTGCAATGGGCTGCGAGACTGTCAGCTAGGCATTCAGCCTTTTCGTCGTCGTCAAAGGCTTTGGTCTGGTCAGGTCTGTTAAGTACCGGCATCACAGAGATGGTGTCAGATTTCAGCGAGCGTTGCAGCTTGTAAAATGCGAGATGGGATGGGTTCAGCTCCTCAAGGTGCTGATCCCATCCGGCGTCACGCCATTCAGCTGCACGCTGCCTTACTTCCCTTTGTAGGGCGCGCATGAACAGTCTGTTAGATTCGATTGGAAAGGATTTGTAAGCACGGATCGCGGCGTTCTTCTCTGTTATCATTTCAAGAAGGTCATTTGGAGGTTTATATTTACTGTCTTCAGTGATTTTAACCGTCCGTGAAAAGCTGTTCACTACGCTGCTAACGTGATTTGTGATGGAAGAGACGGCTAGGTTGATGTCGGTTTCGGTAGTCAGTCTAGTCGGTATTTGGTCCAGGTGAGTAGAGCTGGGAGCGTTCAAGGCTTGGCCTAGTTTCGGCCAGTCTACTATAGTTTTGGTCGGGCCGCACAGACCTGAGGGGCCGGGGATGTCGGTTCGCGGGTCAAGTTTTAGTAAAACTGGTCTGTGGTCAGAGTCGCAGAGCTCGTGGCGCACTTCTATAGAACTTAAACGAAGGTTTACGTTCTTTAGAAGGGCTATGTCGAGGATGTCGGGTCGATGAGTTACTGTATGGGGGTAATGAGTTACCTCTGTAGGGGCTACTAGGTCAAAGGACAGTTCGTCCTGCCACTCAAAGAGAAGATTGCCTCTAGGGTTGTTGGCGATACAGTTCCACGACATGTGCTTGGCATTCAAGTCACCTGCTATGATAACCGAGTCACCGAGATTAAATAATGACTCGAGCTCACTTTTAAGAAGTGGCTTTGTCTCGCGATTATTGCTCGGAGATAGATATACCGACACTATCGTAATGGGTTGGTGTCCCGTCATGCTTAAGCGGCAAGCGGAAGCCTCCATATAGCAGAGGGGCGGGGTCTCTATGGGTGAGCAGTGAAGCGCTCGCCTGTAATGAATGAGGGTGCCTCCCTTGCTGCCCGATACGCGGTCATTACGTACCGTGTTGTATTGCGCGATTCGCGGGGTACGCATATGGGGTTTGAGAAACGTTTCTTGTACAAGGAGGACGTCTAAACCGTGATCTTTCAGGAAGAGGCTAACTTCCGTCTTTTTGTTGCAAATACCATCGGCATTGAAAAAACCTAATTTAAGTGACCGAGGCTTGGTCCTACCACTGCTGGATATCCCTAAGTTAATTGACCTATCCATAATCAGGGTTTGAAGTTTTTGAACGCGACTACCAGATGGTAGTATTTGGCGGCGGTTTGGATGAGCGCACTGGGGTTACCAGCGTTGGCTCTGATCTCCTTAGAGTAGGAGATTATTTCTTCGATGTCGAAGAGGCTGGTGAAATTTGAGACAACAGAGAGCGCGTCGGCTAAGTCGCCTTCAGCACTCTTGCTGTGGGAAGCGGGTTTGGGAGGAGAAGGCGGCGGAGGCGCCGGCTTTTTGGGGGCGGGTTGGGGGAGCACCACCGGTTTTGGTGCGACTTGGGCGGGGGCGGGGACTGGACCCATTTTGAGGGCCCATGCGGGGTTAGGCCTGAGGGGCGGGAAGTTTGTGTTTTCAGCAACACCTGGAACGACCGCAGCTGGTTTTTGAGAACCAGCTAGCCTATCGGCATACGTTTGCCTCGCAAGGGTGCGCTGAAGCACTTTGGGGTTTGCCTTAGGGGCACGGGGGCAGCCGCGGTAGTTGGCTGGGTGACCACTTTCATTGCAGAGGACGCAACTAGGTGGGAGTGGGGGAGAGGAGCTGTCTGCCGAGGGCGTGTCCGTCTTTTTAGGACGGGCGCACTGGGCAGTGCTGTGACTCTCCAGGCACTTAACACACCGCGGGGCGGCGTGACAGGTGCGTGAAGAGTGACCGTAAAGTTGGCAGTTGTGACACTGGCCAGGGATCCCAGTCTTCCTGGGGGCTTCCATGCGGATGCCTGAAAGCATGCACACGGATTTCAAACCGTAAATGGCCTTACCAGCTTCGCTCCTCTCGAGCGTGACATGGACCATGTCGAATTGTCTCTTATTGCGATGAGACGAAATGCGGTGTACTTTACGTACGGGGATATTTTGGGCGATAAGGTCGTCATAGACTTCCTTTTCGGAAATCTCTTTCGGGATGCCTCGAATTACTACGCGGTGTAGTTTCTCCTCCTCCAGTGCGTACGTATGGTACGGGAACTGGAGGAAGTTCAGTAATTTTGTAAGCGCTCTGTGCGCCGAAGAGGTCGGGACTTGAATTTTGATTCCGTCCTTGGTCTGTGAAGCAGTCAAGAACGGAATCTTATTCTGGGTCATCTGACTGGAAAGGGACGACCACTTGGCGTTGTCCCTGAGAATAATCGGGGGGGGTCTGCGCTCTGTAGCGGGAGAGACTTTAGGAATGGCGGCGGCCACCTTGCGGTGGTTGCCATCGGGCCCTTCGACGCGGACTGTTTTCGCAGCCTCGTCGCTATCTGAATGTGCAGCTTTACGCTGGCGCTTTTTGGATCTATTGACTACGGTGTAGTCGTCGTCGGAGTTGGGTTCGGGGTTTGAGTCATCGGACGGGGGGCCGGCAATGTCCATGACTTCGACGCTTAGGTCGGAGTCCTGGGCGTTGCCGACTTGGGACGATGGGTCGGGGGATAGAGGTGACTCATCGTAATGAGTAACCGCAGGGGAGGGGGCAGGTGCCGACTTAGCGGCGGACGCTTCGTCGGCGGATGGGGCTGACTCACCGGTGGTCAGGGGGTTGGGCGATGACTCATCGCGGGCTAGTTCGGCGAAGTAATCGCTGATTCGGGGAATCCTTTTCGCGACGCGGGCTCGGAATTGGTTGTCCTCGAAGACAACTTGTAGAAGTTCTAGGAGAACGGACGGGGGAAGAGCTTTAGCCATTGCCTATTCTAAAAGCTACCGCCGTTTCGGAACCGTTCCGTGGGAGAGAAACGGCAAGAACTCCACGGCTATCGGCCTAGCTATGTTTCTAATCGCGGCCCTCAGGCGGGAACAGCCTGAGGGTAAGACGCCGGTGATCCTCCCCGCCGGGTGTAGGCAGGGAGGGTGTACTTAACTAATGTAGCCCTAAAGTGTATCCTCCGCCAATCTTATTGTGCGGGAGGTTCCTAACAGGCCCGAGCAAAGAGGAAGTTGGGGCTGGAGCCCTTCTCCCAGACAGACTCTGCTCGGACAGGGGAAGAGGATGGTACCAGGGTCGACTTGGGTTCACCCCCAGGGCCGGTGGTTCTGGCACCCGTCCGATTGACTGCGTTGCCCTGAAGGGGCAAAGCTGGTGTATCGGGTCTACACCCCCTGCTCGGATCGTTGAGCACCGTTAGGTATCCACCGAGCAAGGACCGCGTAAACCGGCGGTTTTCGGGCAAAAGACGTAGTTAAATAAAATACCACGGAATGTGTCTTGAAAAAGACACAAACGGCGGCGGAGGCTGCGTGGGACAAGTGATGCTTGTCCGACGCAGGGCTGGAGTGTCGGTCGCGGAGCGACGGCGAGGGGCGGGGCCACGGGAGCGGCCAGGTAGTCGGAGCGTAGGCGACCGTGCGGGACGGCTGCTGAGCGGCGACTGTTTTTTGTCGGTTTGGCAACGTCGCGCGCGGCCCAGTTATACCTATCAGCTGACTGTGTTCTAGCTTCTACCTACAGCACAGGTCAATGACCAGTCCAGGTTAATGACCACTATTGGTACCTACAACAACTAAGTACCTATCTCACAAGTACCTACACTTAAACTGCCTCCGTGGTGTAGTGGTTTGAAAGTTGGTCTCTTGATTTGATGGTACCTGTTTCTAGTTTATGCGGGCGAAGAGACAAGATTATTTTGTCAATCACGTAGTTGGATTTTTCCCAGTTTGGTTATGAATTAGCAGCTACTACTAGCATAAGCAAGACATGTAAATGTTTAATCCATAACGGTAACTCGGGATTGTACAGCACCTCGAGTAACCATCTACATGATCAAATTAAGAATGGTTTTTCTTACAGTTAACAAGAATAACCAGAAAAGATTGATACCCATTTTAAAAGATCAACATTCAAAGGTTTTTCTAATATTCTTTAAAAATAACCAGTAAAGACTTTAATGGCAACTGGAGCCGTTGCTGATAGTACCTACCTAAAAAACCTACACAACCTGCATACAACAGAGGTTGTGATGGTTTGACAACGTCGCGATTAGTCACCGCATCTTACAGCGCCAGACATAGTGGCGATTACGGTTCAATTTTTAGAAGAAATCTGACGCCGGCGCGGGCGCCGGCACGACGTGGCGGGAAATTCATCTGCACTGCTAGAAAGCTTTATGTACACTGATGATATGAGGTAGCTCGTATTGCGCGTGCCTGCCCTTCGATGATTTTAACCGAATTATCCTTAAAGTACAACTGCATTTAAAGTAAAGTAAATGGCAATTTTGTGCGCTTATGAGAGTGGAGCGAAAAATTCAGTAAAGTATGACAGTCAAAGTTGATTAGGCCACTAAAATGTTGCTACTACGTCAGTGTGAACTAACCTTGAGTCTCTCTCACACAAAAATAACAAGGTGTGATTTGATCGGGCATTGATAAAAAAATTGTATGGCCGGAACGTGGCTATCGCGCGCCGGTCTTGTGTAGCTGAGCCTTTAAAAAGATGATTCCAATTTTCCCTTCATACTTTTACGGGCTTAGGACCGTCAAAATGAAAAGTTTACCTAGAACACTAGGTAGGCAGTAGGTAGCTAAGTACAATAGTCGTTTAATTAACAGTTACTTACCGTAAACTGCCCGTGATCCAACAGCCGCTGCATAACGTTGAGGAATGTTCTTGGGTTCGGTACATGAGGGTCCACAACGCCAGCATTACGCAGTCGAGGTAAACTTTCGTCCGCGTACATTCATTGGGCTGCTCGGGTATTTTCCCCACTTAAAAAGTACGAACGCACCATTTCGTAAAACTCGCGAAACGTAAAATTCGACATCGCGAAATCAATTCGGGATCGGCGGGAAAAGTAGTGTCACACAGGTGCGCGCCCGCCCGCGACGGAATCAAAGCGAGAACTGAAACTGACTGAAGGGTGCGCTGCGCGAGCGCTGTTGCCATTTTCACGCACCCCCGATTGAAAAGTAGTGTGTCCATGATTTATTTTTTATGGGGCACACAAAAATAAAAAAATAATAAAAATAAAACATATTTTTTTATTTGCCTAAAATGTCCTATTAACGATTCTGATATCATGGTATAAGTTTGCGCACTGACTAAAAAATAACCCTGTATACAGGGTGTAAGGGACGGTGTACCAAAAACTTTGCAGGCATGATCAGACCATAAAACTGAACAACTTTTACTATGGAGCTTATGTTAGGGAACGAAATAGGAATGTTCTTGGGTTCGGTACACGAGGGTCCACAACGCCAGCATTACGCAGTCGATGTAAACTTTCGTCCGCGTACATTCATTGGGCTGCTCGGGTATTTTCCCCACTTAAAAAGTACGAACGCACCATTTCGTAAAACTCGCGAAACGTAAAATTCGACATCGCGAAATCAATTCGGGATCGGCGGGAAAAGTAGTGTCACACAGGTGCGCGCCCGCCCGCGACGGAATCAAAGCGAGAACTGAAACTGACTGAAGGGTGCGCTGCGCGAGCGCTGTTGCCATTTTCACGCACCCCCGATTGAAAAGTAGTGTGTCCATGATTTATTTTTTATGGGGCAGACAAAAATAAAAAAATAGTAAAAATAAAACATATTTTTTTATTTGCCTAAAATGTCCTATTAACGATTCTGATATCATGGTTTAAGTTTGCGCACTGACTAAAAAATAATTCTGTATATGCTTTGTTGATTTTTCGAAAGCCTACGATTCGGTCAAATGGCCTGTCCTCTGGAAGACATTACTGGAAATGGGCACGCCAAAACATCTGGTATACTTATTGCGATGTCTATACGAAGATGGTACAGCGTCAGTAAGAACAGATGACGTCTTGTCCGCTGACTTTCATCTCAGCACAGGAGTCCGTCAAGGTTGCATAATATCACCTCTATTATTCAACATATACACTGAGTTAAGAATGCGAATGACCCTTGAGGACTGGTCGGATGGTGTCGCAATAGGTGGGCAAAGAATATCAAATTTGCGCTATGCTGACGACACCACGTTATTCTCCACCAGCAGGGACTTTATTGAGCAGCTTTTGCGCCGAATGGAAAACATCAGCTTGAGTTTTGGGCTGAAAATTAACCGCAGTATGACCAAAATCATGATTGTTGATCGTCTAAATGACAACTTGCCTGAGCTTACAGAAGTAGCGGGCTGTGAGGTCGTCCAATCATACGTCTACCTGGGAGCTCTGATAACTAACAGCGGAGGATGTGCTGAAGAGATTAAGAGACGTATGGCCATTGCCAGATCTGCTATGGACAAACTGAAGAGTGTGTGGAAAAGTCGCGACATCACTACTACACTAAAGTCCGACTCGTGAGAGCGCTTGTATTTCCGATATTTCTGTACGCAGCAGAGACGTAGACCCTACGCGAAGTAGAAAAGAAGAAAATAGACGCCCTTGAGATGTGGTGCTGGAGAAAGATGCTTGGAGTTTCGTGGAATGAGTTCAGAACGAACGTCTCCATCCTCCAGCAACTCAAAATCAAGCAACGGCTGACATCCATCGTTCAGAGTCGAATTCTCACCTTCTTTGGGCACGTCTCCCGGCGAGATAACACCTCCATTGAACGCCTCGTTGTACAAGGGAAAGTGGAGGGAACACGAGCGACCAGTTAAAATCTGCTCTCGGCGGACCCCTACATGAGTGCACGAGAAAAACAGCCATCTGGGATGAATGGCGACGACTGGTGAAGCGTGCCACCAATAACGACCACGACCACTCTGCTAAGAGTGCACCGACTTAGAAGAAGAAGAATATTTATATTGCAACTTTCAAACCTGAAAACTTATATTTACGAGTACATTCACAATGAATACTCCAGAATCTTCTTAAGAGTATATAACACTAGATTATAAATTTGAAAATTATGTCATTTTTAAACTCAACGCACGAATGAATGAATGAAACATTAATTTGCTTGCAAACATAGTAAAATGTTACAATTTATAAGGCCAAGCTTGTTGCACCAAGTTATGGTTTGCAAATATATAAATTATAAAATGAATCAATAAATAATGTTTAATTTAGCGTTGCTATGCTGGGGTAGGTTAGGTATTGGTGACGGTCTGTGAATACGCCGCGATGCTCGCCCGCACGCATCGCTCTGGGCATATGTTGTCCCTTTCTCGCTCGCGGGTGGCGGCGTGCGCGCGGGCCGCCTGTAGGCGCCAGGCGGTGATTTCTGCACCGCAGTCAGTCACTCGAAAACCGTTCGGTTCGGACGTCGAGTATCGTGTTTGTGCGGATTTCCCGCCACGAGTTTTGTGATGCCGCGTGTAATGGACGATTCAATTTGAGATCGCGCGTGTTGATGCATCGTATTATTGCGTTTCTCCTGGGTTGTACTGGAATGCCAGGCTTAGTGATTGTTGGATGTCTCGACGTCTTCCACGTGAGCGTCGCGTTGAATAGGCATCAGGTGGCCATTTTGGCCCGCGTTTGTACGGCCCAAATTCGGGTTGGGTCACGCGTAATGACTAATATCAAAGTGAAATACGAACAGAAGCTGTGAGTGATTTGAAGTGAATAACGCGCCAAGGCTGTAGTGGAATGCTGGGTGTCGATATCTTTTCCACCCAGCCCTGTAAGTACCCACGGAATTCCCCATTTGATCCATTCCCTGAACTTCCTTTCTCCGTTGGGTATTTTATGCATTTGGACCGGCACGTTGACTGTAAGTGGTAAACCTAGTTGTCTTAGTATGTCTTAGTGTGTTCCATTTAGTCATATTTGTTGTACCATATCATTGTGACTCCTTAGTACGAATTGCGGAATTCGTGGGGTGATATAATTTGGAGGTACTTACTTAGAATCTAGTGCTTATACGTGTGACGTAACGCCAGATCGGCAGACGGTATTTACTACCGACTCGAGTTATGTAAAGGTTGGAACACATCATTTGCCAATTTCACTCAACTTAGTTAATTAGGTTAAATAGATTTAGGTTCACGTTTGATTCATAGTATGCGCTGATATATTGTGCAGCGTATGTTATTTAGCGCTGCGTAACGCAGCCATTGTCTGCCTCCAGTTGAACTCCTGGTATTTTGCTCGAAATTTACCTGTGTAAATCGCTTCCACTGCGCGAGTTTAGCTTGGAATTAGACAATTTTTGGTAGCAGAGCGTGGTTCAGAAAACCACTAGATTTAAGATTATTTTAGTATAAGATTTTTAATCTACCTACATAAAAAAATATATTTATTGTGATTGTAGTGTGTGCCCTGTGTAGAATATCCTATCGGTAGGATCAGGGCCAATCAATTAGTGAATTGCTTGTTATTATCGTTGTGTTTACCCTGTGCGGATATCCTAACGGTAGGATCAGGGCCGATTGTCTATTATTTTTTTTATTATAAGGTTCGGTGTTACTTTGAGTTGGTACCATGGCTCCCACAATTACACAGCTTCAGGCAAAAATTAGAACGCACCTAATTTGGTTCGCGACTAAGCAGGCGATGGTCGGTCGCGGGGACCGAGAGGACGCACTCATCGCTTGTGCGCAACGGATTGACGAACGGGTCGCGGAGGTGTTGGATTGCCTTACTGGATGCGAGGAGTTATTTGATGGGACGCCTGATGAGGAGGCCAAACTTATGGTCCGGGCGAATGTGACCCAGTGCCTGGAGATGGGGCAGGAGATCCAGCAGGCGGCTGCTGTGATCACCAGGCGTAGGGCTGGGGAGCCGGACCCATCCCATGGTCCGCGGGGACCGGGGGTGCAAGTGCCCCTGCCGGCTGTGGCTATTCCGGTCTTCCACGGGGACTACACGGATTGGACCCGATTCCAGGATCTGTTTGACAGTGTGATTCATAACCGCACTGACTTGCAGCCGGCATATAAAATGGCACAATTGATGGCCAAGCTGCAAGGTGAGCCCCATGAGCTGGTAAAGCATCTACCAGTCGATGATGCAAGTTACGAGACGGCTCGCGGTTTGCTGATCGAGAGATACAGCAACAAACGTCTCATGATTGACCAACTCCTGGAACAGTGGCTCACCGTGCCGACCATCACACGAGGGACGGACCTCAGGGCCAAGGTCCTCAACCCTGTCTGCGTTGCAGTGAACGCTCTTGAGAGACAGGGGATGCCGGTGTCAGGCTATGATTATATCCTGGTCCACACGTTGTTGCGCCGCCTGCCGAGCGACATGGCCGCTCGTTTTGAACAGTCACACGGAGGTAAGACATCTGATTACCTCCCGACCTTCGAGGAGCTCAAGTCCTTCCTCGAGGCCGAGTGCAGGCGGGTAGATGCCCAATTTGGAGAGTCGCCTCACGCGGAGTCTGCGGCCGCTCGCCGCCCGGAACGGCCGGGTGCACAGGCGCGAGACGGTAAGAGTAGGCCACCCAGGCGATACAATGTCGCTAATTTGGAATCGAGGTGTGCCTACTGCAGAGAGGCGGGGCATCAGGTGACTGCGTGTGAGGAGTTCGCTGCACAGCGGGTGCAGAAACGTCGTGGTGTGGTGCAGCAACGGCGTTGGTGCTTTAGGTGTATGGGGCCGCATCAGGTGCGAGAGTGCCCATCAAGCACCAACTGCAGGTACTGCCAGGGTGCCCACCATCAGCTCCTATGCATGAACCGCAGCGGAGATTACGGAGGCAGAGCTGACGCGGGTCAGCGGACGGAGTCTGCCCTACCTAGACGGGAGCAACGCTCCCCACCCCCTCCAAGGAGGAGTCCTCTTCCACCAGGGTTTCAGGGACGAGGCCAGGGACATCAGCAGGTGATGCCCCCTTCACCACGCGCGAGACAGTCACCACCTCGGCAGCAGGTGCCGGAACAGGGTAGGTGGTCACAGGTCCAAGGTCAGAGGCACCCATCACAAGTGCGTGATGCTACGGGCGGGTGCCAACACCAGGGCCAGTACATGCAGTACTCGGCGGGTCTGAACAACATGGTGAGTTCCCATGACCCACGCATGCCTCTCCCCTTGGCTGAGCACCCGCGGCTACAGGCGCATCCACGGTTCGCGCGCCTGCCGCAGGGTTACTATAGGCTGCCAGCCATGGCGTACAGGACCAGAGGTCCCTATCAGCAGGAGTGGGACCCACTCGAAGGTGTACGGAGAGAGGGGACCCCCCCGCAGGACGCGGACACTCCGCGCTTAGATTCCTGCTAGGTAATCGCCGCCTACACGCCAGCTTCGGCCCCCCGGCCAATTACGGTATTGTTGCCTACGGCAATGATTTGGGTATGGGGATACGGTGGCCGCAGCATACAGGTAAGAGCCTTGTTAGATACAGGGGCTCAGGGTTGTATTGTGTCTAGTAAGCTGGTGAGTAGGCTACGCTTAAATTTAAGGCCCACAACGGATGGGGCTGTAGGTATTGGAGGTGTAGATGTGCCTGACGTTCGGGGTCAGGTGAACTTCGAGTTTACATTAGGTAATACAGGTACAGGGGTCAGCTATCATGCCTCAGCAGTAGCTCTCAATGAAACTTGTAGGACAATTACTGGATGTCTTAAACCAACTCCTTTAAGTAAGCTATATTCACTGGCAGGCGTTGCTCCACCCAGCGTTCGTAGAGAGGCGGCGTGCTCAGTTGAGAAAGCGAAGCAGGAGTCTGACCCGAGGCATCCCATGTATAGCTGCAGTCCAGCCCCTCGCCGACTCAAAAGCAGAAATAGCTTTTTAAATTCTGTTGCCCCCCTGAAAGTGGACCCACATACTTTTAAAACCGAACGGTGGAAAGAGTCTTTTCCGGCTGACCCATTCGTCCCCCAAGTCGAATGCCTACCCCCGGGGAAAAACCTGCAGTGGCCGGTGTGGAAGTCGTTAAACCGACTCCGTTCACAGGTTGGCCGCTGCAAGGAAAACCTCCAACGATGGGGCTTTTCCAATGCTTCGACTTGTCCATGCGGCGCCGAACCTCAAAACATGGCCCATCTACTGGTTTGCCCAGCGTGCCCTGACACCTGCACGTTGGAGGACCTGTGGAATGCTTCCGACGAGGCCATCCGCGTTGCCACTTACTGGTCCAAGCTCATATAATTCACCACCAGACTACACAATATTTGCTATCGACACGCTAGAAGAAGAAGAAGTGGTGCTGGATGATGTGGTAGGGAAACTTCCTCAGGTTTGGCTACCGTCAACGGTACGAGGGTTAACCACAGGCTTAGAGTTAGCTGATCCTGAATTTGATACTCCTGGTACGGTGGACGTTCTCCTCGGGTCAGACGTCCTCGGGAGATTCTGGTGTGGCAGAAAACGGGTACTTCAGCAAACTGGTTTAGTGGCCGTTGATACCACAGGGGGGTATGTTATTTTTGGCCCAGTTTGGAGACCTCAGGACCTACCAGAGGGCGATACGGTTCTCTATGGTAGTGTGTTGTCGGAGGTGCTGCAGAGGTTTTGGGAGTCTGAGGAGCCACCCACAGCGGATAGACGGAAGCCAGAGGATGACGAGTGCGAGCTGTTCTATCAGTACAACACTGCACGAAGTTCGTCAGGTAGGTTTGTTACCAGGCTGCCATTTCTCCCAAACCGCCCCTCCTTAGGTAGTTCGCGACAGATCGCGGAACGGAGACTACTGGCTATGGAGAGAAAGATGAAGCGAGATGCAGCACTTCGGCAGAAGTATATCGAATTCATGAGGGAGTACCTAGAGTTAGGCCACATGTCGGTGTCCAGCATAGATTGGAGGTGTGTCGAGCATTACTATATACCACACCTGGCTGTTTTGAAGTCACCGGAGGCGAAGATACGGGTAGTGTTTGACGGTTCTGCTCCTACATCGAATGGTGTGTCTGTGAACCAGTGTCTGCACGCGGGTCCCAAGTTGAACCGGGACATTGTGGACATCCTCACAGATTTTCGGTTGCACCAAGTAGCGTTCGTCGCAGACGTCAAAATGATGTTTCGCCAAACAATTATACACCCGGATGACCGTCGGTACCAGCTGATTTTGTGGCGTGAGAGCCCTGACGAGCCGATGGTCACTTATGAGCTTAACACGGTAACGTATGGTCTGAAGCCAAGTCCGTTTTTGGCAGTACGCACGCTGCGAGAGTTGGCCGCACAGGAAAGGGTAAGATTCCCTCGAGCCGCAGCAGTACTGGATCGCGACGTCTACGTGGATGACATCTGCACGGGTGCAGATAGCGTGCAACAAGCACTGCTACTACGAGACGAGCTGATCGCGATCATGGAATCAGGAGGTTATGAGTTGCGGAAATGGCTGTCCAGCTGTCCAGAGCTCCTGGCCGGGTTGCCAGGTGAGTTCCAGCAGGACCCGCACCTTTTCGAGAACCCGGACAATCCAAATACGTTGAGCATCCTAGGGGTGCAATATAGGCCAACGCATGATGTCTTTACGTATCAGATCGAGCCAGACCTTTTGCAGAAGACTTGGACGAAGCGTTCGGTATTATCGACGATCGCCAGAACTTTCGATCCTAACGGGTGGATCGCACCGGTGACGTTCATGGCGAAGTGCTTCTTGCAAAGGTTGTGGATAGCAAACTTGGGTTGGGACGACCAGCTCTCCGGAGAGCTGTTGAATGATTGGACCAAGTTTGTGACCACCTTACCAGGGATCGTACGCATCGCCATACCTCGCAAGTTGCTCCCATCGGTGGGATGTAAGGCTACCCTACATGGGTTTTGTGATGCCTCGGAGCGAGGGTACGCGGCAGCTGTCTATTTGCGGACAGTCAGTTCAACGGGAACTGTAGACGTGCGTCTAGTTATGGCCAAGAGTAAGGTGGCTCCGGTTAGGACAAGATGGACCATTCCAAAGTTGGAATTGGCGGGAGCAGCGCTTCTCACGCGCTTGCTACATCATGTCGCTAGTAATCTACGCGGTACCATCAATTTGGATGAAACGGTGTACGCATGGACCGACAGTAGGATAGTTCTGTGCTGGTTACAGACGTCGGTTCATACTCTTGAGGTTTTCGTGGCAAATCGGGTGTCACAGATTAAAGGATCGGAAACTCCGTTGGTATGGAGACACGTACCGGGAGAACAGAACCCAGCGGACTGCGCCTCACGGGGCTGTAGGGCCCCTGATTTGGTAGGTCACTCACTGTGGTGGGGACCTCAGTGGCTGACTGAGTCACCTGAGAGATGGCCATACAATGAGTGCGGGTCGCCGCTTGGGCCACCTGATCGAGGTTTGCGAGTGAACGTAGGGCAGATCGTACCTAAGCCTAGTGCGGCTTTCTTGCTGGAACGATACAGCTCCCTCGACAAACTTCTAGGGGTGACAGGTTGGATCAAACGGTTCGTGAACAACTGTAGAAAACCTCAAGCAGAACGGAACTTGGCACCTGTCCTCTCGCCTGCGGAGCGGAATGCGGCTCTAAGTTTATTGGTTAGGGTCGTCCAGGCGGAACATTTTGAGGAAGAGGCCAGGCTGCTCAGGGATGGCCGTGGAAAGCTGAAGGGAGGTCTTGTGCGCCTCAACCCGTTCGTGGACGAGCATGGAATGCTCCGGGTTGGAGGTAGACTTCGGAACGCTAACCTGCCCTTTTCAGCACGGCATCCGCTGTTACTCCCAAAGAAGGGACCTTTGGTAGAACTTATAGTTAGGGATCGTCACCAGAAAAACTCGCATGCGGGCTGCAATGCACTTTTGGCTATTCTGCAGCGCGAGTTTTGGATCTTGTCTGGACGACGTACGGTACGGAGCATTGTGTTTCGGTGCTTGCCTTGCTATCGGTTGAAGGCAGCCACAATGCAACCTCAGATGGGAGACCTCCCACCGGACCGGGTGACGGAAGCCTGGACGTTTGCGGGTGTGGGAACGGACTTTGCGGGGCCTTTTATGGTAAAGGCATCACGCCTTCGCAACGCGAAGTCAATCAAGGCGTATTTGTGCGTGTTTGTGTGCCTAGCAACCAAGGCCGTCCACTTGGAACTCGTGGCCGACCTCACTACGGAGGCTTTCTTAGCAGCTTTAGATAGATTTGTGTCGCGAAGAGGGCGACCAGCGCTGATCAGGTCGGACTGTGGTACCAACTTTAAGGGCGCTGATCGATGTATGAAAGAAATTATAACGTTTTTATCGGAAAACGAGGAAGCTATCGGCACGAGCCTCTCCCGTCAGGGCATTAACTGGGTGTTCGATCCACCAGGATGCCCCCACTGGGGTGGTATATTTGAAGCGGTTGTAAAGTCCGCTAAGACGCATTTGATGCGCGTTATAGGTTTAACGATATTAACCTTTGAGGAGCTAGCGACCGTGTTTTGTAAAATTGAGGCCGTTCTCAATTCACGTCCTTTGTGTCCGCTTAGCTCAGATCCAAATGATCTGGAGGCCCTGACACCAGGGCATTTCTTAATTGGCCGACCACTTAACGCCTTGCCAGAATACCCCTACACAGAGGTCAGTAGCAATCGTTTGACGCGTTATGAGTTGCTGCAGCAAATGTCTCAGAATTTTTGGAAGCGATGGTCGCTTGAGTATTTGCACATTCTGCAGCAACGCCTTAAGTGGACGGACAGAACTGAACCCCCTCGCATCGGAGATCTCGTTCTGGTTAAGGATGCCAACCTGCCGCCACTGCGATGGCGCAGAGGGCGCATTCTCAACTTGTTCCCAGGTAGTGATGGCACTCCTCGAGTCGCGACAGTTCAGGTAGGGGATTCAGTTCTTAAGCGAGCAATAGCAACGCTATCTCGTCTCCCCAGTAGTGAATAGGCCTAAGGGATTCGGCCTAGGGCGGGTGAATGTTTAATTTAGCGTTGCTATGCTGGGGTAGGTTAGGTATTGGTGACGGTCTGTGAATACGCCGCGATGCTCGCCCGCACGCATCGCTCTGGGCATATGTTGTCCCTTTCTCGCTCGCGGGTGGCGGCGTGCGCGCGGGCCGCCTGTAGGCGCCAGGCGGTGATTTCTGCACCGCAGTCAGTCACTCGAAAACCGTTCGGTTCGGACGTCGAGTATCGTGTTTGTGCGGATTTCCCGCCACGAGTTTTGTGATGCCGCGTGTAATGGACGATTCAATTTGAGATCGCGCGTGTTGATGCATCGTATTATTGCGTTTCTCCTGGGTTGTACTGGAATGCCAGGCTTAGTGATTGTTGGATGTCTCGACGTCTTCCACGTGAGCGTCGCGTTGAATAGGCATCAGGTGGCCATTTTGGCCCGCGTTTGTACGGCCCAAATTCGGGTTGGGTCACGCGTAATGACTAATATCAAAGTGAAATACGAACAGAAGCTGTGAGTGATTTGAAGTGAATAACGCGCCAAGGCTGTAGTGGAATGCTGGGTGTCGATATCTTTTCCACCCAGCCCTGTAAGTACCCACGGAATTCCCCATTTGATCCATTCCCTGAACTTCCTTTCTCCGTTGGGTATTTTATGCATTTGGACCGGCACGTTGACTGTAAGTGGTAAACCTAGTTGTCTTAGTATGTCTTAGTGTGTTCCATTTAGTCATATTTGTTGTACCATATCATTGTGACTCCTTAGTACGAATTGCGGAATTCGTGGGGTGATATAATTTGGAGGTACTTACTTAGAATCTAGTGCTTATACGTGTGACGTAACGCCAGATCGGCAGACGGTATTTACTACCGACTCGAGTTATGTAAAGGTTGGAACACATCATTTGCCAATTTCACTCAACTTAGTTAATTAGGTTAAATAGATTTAGGTTCACGTTTGATTCATAGTATGCGCTGATATATTGTGCAGCGTATGTTATTTAGCGCTGCGTAACGCAGCCATTGTCTGCCTCCAGTTGAACTCCTGGTATTTTGCTCGAAATTTACCTGTGTAAATCGCTTCCACTGCGCGAGTTTAGCTTGGAATTAGACAAATAACAATGTCACAAAAAATAAATTCAAAAAATTACATTTAATATACAATTAATTACTAAAAGTCACATAAAATCAAGATACAATATTAACAGATAATCAAGCAAAACATCAAATAATCAAATAAAATAATATGGCACAAATAATAATAAAACACATAAAATATAAATTAAAAAATAATGTCAAGATCAAATAATAAAAAAAACACATAAAATATCAATTATCAATTAAAAACTAACCCGGTAGATGGAGCCATGCCAAGCGTTACTGGCATTAAAATACACTTGCAAAATTGGCGGGCAAGAAATGAGCTGCGGTAGCCCAGATGGAAGAGGCGTCGCCACTAGTAATGCGAAAGTTGCAGGTTCAAATCCTGCCCGCGCTTGAAAATTTTGCAAGTTTTCAAAAATATCAATTAAAAATTAAAAATGAATATGGTATTAAAAATGAGTGCGTGTTTCTTGTGCTGGGCTGGAATGTCAGAGCTCCATGCCTCTTTGTCATAAATGTACTCATCTAACTTATAGTAAGCTTTATAACATAATGTTTTCTTAATAATAGACTTAAATTTACTTTCTGATAAACTCAATATATCTTCCGGTAATATTTTCTTGAGTTTTCACAACTATTACTTATCACAATAAAACAATTTTAAGCAGATTTAAGTTGTGTTTATTATTTTTTTTATTTTTTTTTTATCTTGATTTAGAAAAAGGGTTTTGTCACGCAGTGACCACGACACCCCTATCGTTCTATGCTAAAATTCAACCGTCTTTTTAAACATTTAGCTACAATTTTGTAAAGTATTCTTGCCTCATCTGAATTAGGTGAAGAAAGAATGCTGTTGAAAACACCAACATTATGTCTACTTATATTAGAAAACTGTATGAAAAACTCACACCTTTCAGCCTCGATACGCACATATTCCGCTAATACATGGTAAACGTCCTCCACAAAGTCACACTCGCTACATTTTGGGGAGTCAACTTTTCTCAATAGGAATCCAAAACTGTTCAGCGGAATATGTCCAGATCGAAGTTTATGTGCCATAATAATCATGTCCCTCGCCAAGCTTGCACCCGCAAACCAGGGGCCACGCGACAAACCCGGTTGGATGGTTCTGTACCATATTCCTTTACTCAACGATCTTTCATTAAAATATTCCTTCCAGTTGTTCGTATACAACTCTTTAACCAAACTGAACATTTCTGTATAGTATGGTAAGCAGAATAAATCCTCTCCGTCTGAAATCACATTTCTGGCTATTGCGTCAACCCTTTCGTTATCCCTGGAATGCCAATGTGTGATGGAATCCACTGAAGTACCACCCTTTTATTTTGTGTAGTCAGATCATGCATAGATTGCAAAATACTGTATGCTATCGGAAGGCCTCGAACATTCGAGGCACATCGAGCGACATGTTGGAGTGCACTCTTTGAGTCTGACAAAATCACAATTTCGTCACACGCAATATCCCCAGCATACGACAAAGCTTCCGCGATGGCTATCAATTCCGCCCGCATTATTGAAATATTACATGAAATCTTAATACCGACAAAGTTGTGATTCTGCTCATCATAAAAGACTGCACCCACACCCTGATTATCATTCGACCCATCTGTAAATATTTTATATGAGTTCCAATACCTATCCCGTATGAACTGGCTACACAAAATGCCTAAATCCTTTGACTTATACATATTCTTCGGATCAACTATGGTCTTAATTCGCGCTTGAATCGCTTCTCCAGGATCCATATTGCTAACCCAACACTTGAGTGAGAACATTTCCAGTTGTCTACTCGTAGAAATAGGTTTATCTATAAGGAAATCATGCATGCAAAGCAGAAGCGGTCTCTTCTTATTTCGCGCGTACGCAGCGTTAATACGATCCCGTAATTGTGCTAAAAGGTCGCATATCACACTATCACCAAGTGACCGACATCGTAACCAATACTTTCCTGCCAAATACTGCCTACGAACGTATAGAGGGGGTAGACTTAGCTCGCATTCCATAACATGTATGGCTGTCGATTTAACAAACCCACCAATTATGCGCATACACTGATTTTGCACTACGTCTAATTTACTTAAATGAGTTTTACAACTGGAATCATATAAAAAACTGGCATAGTCTAATCTACTTCTTACACTAGCTATATACAAACGTCTTAAATGGCTCGGGTGAACCCCCCAACCCGGGCCAGTTAGGACTTTAAATATATTTACAAATTTTAGCGCTTTCTTCCTAGTCTCATTAATATGTTTTTTCCAGCGAAGAGAACTATCCAGCCACATACCCAAGTACTTAACATTAGTAACCGTCTGCAAGACCCTATTATTTATTCTCAAATCAACGTTATCTCTTCTTAAACCCCTTTTAAATATACATACTTTGCTTTTATCAGCTGATATTTCCAAACCTAAATTCATAAGAATAGTAAATAACGCGTCCAAAGCAATTTGTAGAACCTTGTTCTTCCCTCCTCTACCCTCATACAAACAGAGTACAAATCAAAATCATCCGCGTACTGCGAAATAAAAACGTTTTCCATATACCTTACAATGTGAAGCGTTGCTATATTAAAAAGTAATGGCGAATTGGGGTCCCCCTGCGCTAATCTGCGCCCTGTATATCGGCATATGAAACCATTATTAATTTTGCCTTTCCTCTAAGAAATTCCATAGGTACGTACAAGTTTTATGTCCCACCCCGATACCGTCAATTATAATTAGTAAAGGCAATATGTCTACATTATTGTACGCGCTATCAATGTCTAAAAAACATCCTACTGTGCACATATTTTTCGAATAACCTAATTGAATCCTAGTTATTAGGCTTGCCAGGTAATATAAGCTGAATGCGCCTTTCTAAAACCGGTAGTACATTTAGATAAATACCCACTGTGTTCACAAAGCCACTCAATCCGTTTGTTTAAAATATTGTGGAACACCTTGCATAAACACGACATTAATGATATTGGACGCAGTGAGGTAATAGAACTAGGGTCTCGATCTGGTTTAGGTATTGGCGCAATACCAATTTTCCTTCACTGAATAGGTACAAAACCTGAGGAAAAAAAAAACGTTGTACAGGTATAAGAGTACCGATTTTCCATTTTGTGGTAGGTTTTTGATCATGCAGTAAGGTATCCCGTCGCAACCAGGTGAGGTATTTTTACTCAGTTTCAGACTTTGCTCCAGCTCAGAAATAGTTATCGGTTCATTTAATTGTGACTTGTCAAGTGAGAATACTGGCTTTTGCGGCATAACATAATCTGGTGTTAGACTATGCAATAACTTACTAGCTACATTTTTAGGAACTTCCTTTCTCGGCATTTTATATCCCATCATCCACCTCATCCTTCGCCACATTTCCCCAGATGAGACAGTATGGTCCAGCGAAGACCAGTATTTTTGTCTACTTGTATTACTTGCCTTGCATATAAGATTTTGTGCGGTTCCAATTTTTTCCTTTAAACTATCTAAATTACTAGGTAGAGGATTTTTTCGTAGGATAGCTAAAGCCATTCGACGCTTAGCTACTGCTTCAGATAAATGTGGGGTCCAGTATGACTTAGAAACAAAATTATTAGTAGGGTTTAGATTTATTTTTAAATACTTCCGTCAGCTGCAATATTTAAATAATCTACAAATGCGTCATAGGCCAACTGCAAATTAACTACATCTGGAAACTCAGCAAAGAATTTACTTAATAAATCGGAATATGATTTCCAGTCTGCCTGTCTGAAATTTATTTTCAATGAATGAGGTCTGTAATTATCCAAACAGGTAGATAGCACAATAATCCTATGATCACTCCTTTTGGGGTGGTATGGGATCTACCTCCTAGCGGTCCACCCCGGGCAACGGCAACACAAGCTTGCCTGTGGAGAAGTCCGGCTGAACGATCCCACCAAGCGGTGGAAGGCTCCGTAAGGGGCCGCCTGGCTCGCGACCACCATCCCACCGAAGTCTGGCGCCAAGTAGCTTGCTGCGTTTCGTCAGTGTGTGGGAGTGCCAGTGCCTTAACAGGCTTCTTCTGGGTGAGCTCGCTCCATCTTAGACTCTGTCTCTGTCCTATGACCTAGACTAGAGTCAAGAGCAAACCCATCATTAATAAAAAAAAAAAGAGTTTCGTTCTATACATTCTAGTTAAACTTTAAAACTATGTCCGAAGATACTAGAGAGATATCCGGCGTTGATTGCTGTAACATACCATTAACTAACTTAATACGCGTTGGTCTGCCATCATTTAAGTACACAAAATAATTGTCTAAAAGTGCATCGAAAATTTGTAATCCCCGACTACTGCGGTACTGCACATCGTGCTATCACTCTCAACCGGAAAGCCTGTAGGTTTGGGTTCTACGCGTGTTAAGTTTATTATAATGTTTTCTTAATAACAGACTTAAATTTACTTTCTGATAAACTCAATATATCTTCCGGTAATATTTTCTTGAGTTTGCACAATTATTACTTATCACAATAAAACAATTTTAAGCGGATTTAAGTTGTGTTTATTTTGAATTTTACAATTCCTACGTTTCGATCTCTTTGCAGAGCCCGTGGGCACGGATGACTAAGGTGTTAGACGTCATTGTTTAGATTATAAATTATTTTTGTTCTACCGCTATCTATTTATTAATTGCCTAGCGTAACTTCCTGGTTCCACGAAAAATGCTTAAACGGTATCTTGTGTAATAGGTCTTACAGTATTTTGGATCTAGTGCCTTATCGAACCTGATTTAATGGGTGGGGTAATTCACACATATGATCTGATATATTCACACACTGCAGACTGTTTGTCACGATGGTTTTTTACAACAGCAATATCGCACTCTTAATTAAATAACGACCTAATCCAAAAACACAAATTTTTGGTTATCGATGAAAAACGTTTGTTGAATACACAAAATAATTTTTAAATGGCTGTAGAATTAAAAGTAAAAGGCAAACGATGAAACTTGAACCACCTCACTAATCCTAAGAATATGTTCTTTTAAATGCATTAAAATTTACAAAAATATTCACATCCATTAATTAAAAAAAGTTTATTATTTTTAACCCTTTAGAATTGCGTCATTATTTCATTAAAAATCTGAAAGAAATATTGACCTAAGTTAAAATCGGTCTTTGCTTTACCAAATCAAACATGAAGATCTCTGACTCATTTTAAATTGAGTCACTATTTTACTAAAAATCTAAAAGAATAAACAATTTATTTAAAAATAAGTCTATAACTTAAACATGCGACTCAAATTCATATCGCGATATAGCGACTAGCAAATGGTCAACAGAACACAGTCCTATTAAAATGAAACTATTAACATAATTTTTTCTTCTGTCATTCATATGGGACACCGAGTCGACAAATGACCCAATAAACCCTTTGATTAAACGTATTTAAACGTAACTTAAATGCGCTGCGGTCGCTATAAATGGTGCGGTGGCTGATCTCATTGCAACGGAGACGGCTTCTACAAGAAAAATTAAGTGAAAATGAGAACTGCGACGTTCTTTATGTGTTTTTCTCGATGAGGTCATGATTATCAAAGGGACGACAAGCGAGTTGTGTACGAGGACACTCAGTAGTACCGAAGTGATTGTGCGTAATGACTTTGGCTTGTTTAGGTTGATGGAGTTGTGCGTTAGAGGTTTGCTGTTGACCATAAACTTCTTTTCAGTGATCAGAGTGTGGAGTACTTCCTTTTGAAAGTGAACGCCCGGTAGTGAGCTGCACAAGACTGTCTTAACACTCCTAGGCTTTTCCAGGCCCTGACATTAAGAGGCTGTGAAACACAAGCTATTATTTTGATCGTAGCTGTCTTCTGTATTATACTGTCGATATCTCGGTGGAGTTCTTTGGCGGTTTCTTGTAGTTCGGTGGATATTGGACCAACTCTTTTCCATGTGATGGAGCGCCAGGCCTAGTGAGCGATGCGGCGATCCCAAAAAATATACGGCATGCGTGCTGAGCCACATGAATAGCGTGACGATAAGGGACTCAAAATAGACTTATATGAAAGTGTGTAATGACGTTGCTCCAGACGAGGGGGTGGGTGGTATACTGTGGCAAACTGCGGTGGAGACGTCTTACTTATTCTGCAAGAAAAGTAGCGGTGAAGCGTGAAATGCGTCGTCAGTCACAGGCATAGCCACAGATTACAATAATAATTAACAAACTCAGCGTTCGCTTATATCACTGATGTTCGTGTCGAGGTTCGCGTGATGAAGCTGTCGGTGTAACACCCGCTTGAATAGGGGTGCCACACTATTGCCTTCGATGACTGTGGTCGCTTATTCTACTAGAGCTAGTTCTATGGTAGATGCATCATTCAGTTTCGTTTTTCAATTTCAATCAATTCGATGACCTCGTCGATCCTAAATGGCAAGTAGGCGGAGTCGGGCTTCTATAAACGGAAACGAATACTACTTTTTGTATTTCTTGTGTCTTATTAGTTCGCTGATGGGCCGGGCCTACCATTATAGACAAATGACAATGCTGGTTTTGAAAAAGTTTTCGATTGACTGTAGAACGTGGTAAACTCTGGCCTTGGAAAATCGATCAGGATCGAATTGAGGAGTGCTTTGCTGAGTGACAAATAGGTTACGTCCTTTTTCGCCCGTGTTTGGCTCAGGATGTTTCAGATGCGGGCTTCTCGGTGGGATTTGTTGGAATAGCGGATATTGTCGCAAACTTTTCGGGCGTCATCGGTGACTTTGAATTTAGTTGGTATCTGTCGTTTTGTGATATTCCCAATACTCCGTGCGAAACGTATGGATCTCAACAACCTGCACCGTCTTTTAACAAGGTGAGCACAGTGTGACTATCTGTCTTACGGAGAACGGCTTGCGGCATACTCTTTGATGACGGTGGCAGCCATGTTACTTCGCACGATAATGGCGTCATGACAAGCGACGTGCTAATTTGGCCGTCTAGTCGACGAAAATGTGTTCTTAGTAGGAGATTTATTGTGTAACTGTAGTGAAGGTGGCACGCACCTTCATGTCGTATGCTAATTTTTTCAAGTTTCCCTACCCATTCAGTCTGCAATGTGACATGATTTTAATCCATCTGCTGCTCCTGTTAGTACTCACTAATTTGACTTGTGATGTGATGGACGAGGTAAATTTGAGTGGTTTAAGAGATAAATGGCGGTATTCAGAGCTTTTCTTTGTAGAACGTTACACTTCGAAAACGATAGACGTGTGAGGTAGTGACTCAAGGCGAGCTCTACGGTATGCGGCTGGAGATGAGACCGAGTTGGTACACATTTAGCCTTGGTTTTATCGTCGAGTTTGACGGCAGCAATTGAGGTGCCGATGATTCCAACTATGGTTCAATATGATTTTTTTTCAGTCGGAGGATTAAATTAATGTACTAAAAATATAGAAAATCCGTTGAATTTCAAGAGAAGTAAAACGTTAAACCTATTTGTAAATAGCGTTCGGTCCAAAACCTCAAGATTAAGATAAAAGTAAATACGTTAAATCATGTTATGATATCAGTCGAATACAGGTCAAATTTGAAATAATACCGAAGTCATTTCATTATTTTTGTTAAAACAAAGACTCAACTAAAAATGTTACCAGAAATTTTCATCATTAGAAATACAACAAAGACCTAATTTTAGTTAAGTCATATAAATAACAAAATTTTCAAAACGATACAGTCTTATCTCCAAATGGGTCTGTGAGCTTTTCCAACATTTTCGTAAAATACAGACCTAATTTAAAATGAGTCAAGCAAACATCGCGGGTATTTTGTAAAACAAAGACCAAACACTAAATCGGTCATTCTTTTATAAAAACTTTTCAATTACACTCGCCTCAACTTTTGATAAAACAACGGCTCATTTCTAAATCAGTCGTCTTTTCACAAAAACGTTGCATGCAGCCGCAGACGCAAGACTAAATCGGTCATTATTTGAAGAGATAGGAATTCGGAGCGGGAAAGATAAAGACTCATCTTTTTTTAACCTTATTATGTAAGAGATAGGGTTGTATTTTAAAGTCTATGTTGTGGGCCCTGCTCTAATAAGTCAGTTTTTCACAAAAACTCATTTTGGCCAAATTTTGATTTTAGTCGTTATTTTACTAAGAGTGCGATATGTTTTTTAGACGTGTAGATACATTTCCCTTTGTTTCTCCTATGTATGACAGTCCACAGTCACAGTCAAGCTTATAAACACCAGGTTTTTGGAGAGGGATGTTGCATTTGACTGATCTGATGTGCTGGCTGATCTTCCTCGGCGGCTTGAAAATGGTTTTGATTGAAGGTCGCTTCAGAATTCTACCAATCTTATCAGTTACTTCCTTCAAGTATGGTAAGTACGCTGGTTGTCGTTCGACTGTGGTTGGTTTGGCATGGTTTTTGTGACGTTGGCGGGGTGGATGATGGTGCGAGTTACCATTTAGATACCTATCTGTGTGGGTTGGCTTTCTATAAACGTAATGAATGATTGTACCATTTGTGTTTTTAATTATAAGAATATCTAAAAATGCTAATTGATTATTTTACTCTGATTCCATTGTAAATTTAATATTGGGATGAATTGAATTTAAATGATTAAAAAAGCAGTAACTTGGTCTTGTGGAAGGGTGGTGAAGGTGTTGTCTACGTACCTCTTATACATCTTCGGCACAGCCGAAGCGTGCCTTAAGGCTTGATCCTTAAAGTTGCGTTGATCAGGAAACTTTATTGCTAAAATTAGAACACTACGGTATTCAAAACGCAGCTCTGAAATTTTTGAATTCATGTTTAGATCATAGAACTCAAAAGGTCCAATAAACGGCATTAAATTACTGGGGTCTCGTGTCTCGAGTTCATAGTTGGTTTATTGCAAACAATTAAGTTCTTAATGAGAAATAAACTAAATGTGTATTATTCACTTTACCGATTGTAGAACATTCTTTGAATAATTATGTCGTACTTAATAATGAAAAATTAGAGTTTACTACCAGTCGAGTTTTCTTAGGGATTACTCTCGACTCAACTCTCCAATGGGACCCTCATATTACATCTTTGTCGAGAAAATGAAGCTCGGCTGCATATGCGGTACGTAAAATTGGAGAGATCACGGATATTGCAACTGCGCGATTTGTATTCTTAAGTAATTTCACAAAATTTTCCAATGGAATTTTGCTGTGGAGGCGCGCCGCTGATATTGAAACAATTTTTGTTCTCCAAAAAAGGGCCACAAGAGCAATTTATAAACTTTGCAGTCGTGATTTAAATAGTCGTGAAATAATTGTTAGGTGTGACGTGCAATCAATGTATCAAGTCAATGATTGTATCGAAATAGTAAAAAAAAAATCCGGGAAAATAACTTAGTAATAAAATATGCAATACTTTTAGAATGGTGTCTAACATCTGGTTATCTATTGTGGAATGATGAGTTCTACATACAAGTCGACGGTATAGCCATGGGCTTTCCAGTATCCCCCTTGATGGCTGACATCTTTACGGAGGACTTTAAGGATCAAGCCTTAAGGCACGCTCCGGCTGTGCGGAAGATGTATAAGAGGTACGTAGACAACACCTTCACCACCCTTCCACAAGACCAAGTTACTGCTTTTTTAATCATTTAAATTCAATTCATCCCAATATTAAATTTACAATGGAATCAGAGTAAAATAATCAATTAGCATTTTTAGATATTCTTATAATTAAAAACACAAATGGTACAATCATTCATTACGTTTATAGAAAGTCAACCCACACAGATAGGTATCTAAATGGTAACTCGCACCATCATCCACCCCGCCAACGTCACAAAAACCATGCCAAACCAACCACAGTCGAACGACAACCAGCGTACTTACCATACTTGAAGGAAGTAACTGATAAGATTGGTAGAATTCTGAAGCGACCTTCAATCAAAACCATTTTCAAGCCGCCGAGGAAGATCAGCCAGCACATCAGATCAGTCAAATGCAACATCCCTCTCCAAGAACCTGGTGTTTATAAGCTTGACTGTGACTGTAGACTGTCATACATAGGAGAAACAAAGGGAAATGTATCTACACGTCTAAAATAACATATTGCTGATGTAAAAAACCATCGTGACAAACAGTCTGCTGTGTTTGAATATATCAGATCATATGTGTGGATAACCCCACCCATTAAATCAGGTTCGATAAGGCACTAGATCCAATATACTGTAAGACCTATTATACAAGATACCGTTTAAGCTTTTTTCGTGGAACCAGGACGTTACGCTAGGAAATTAATAAATAGATAGCGGTAACACAAAAATAATTTATATTCTAAATAATGACGTCTAACACCTTAGTCATCCGTGTCCACGGGCTCTGCAAAGAGCTCGAAACGTAGGAATTGTAAAATTCAAAATAAACACAACTTAAATCCGCTTAAAATTGTTTTATTGTGATAAGTAATAATTGTGCAAACTCAAGAAAATATAACCGGAAGATATATTGAGTTTATCAGAAAGTAAATTTAAGTCTGTTATTAAGAAAACATTGTAATAAACTTAACACGCGTAGAACCCAAACCTACAGGCTTTCCAGTTGAGAGCGACAGCACGACAGCAGTGCAGTGACAGTGTGCAGTACCCCAATCCAATTCCTCAAAAAGGTGTTCATTAAAATAAGGTTAATTTATGGTTCATCAGAAAAAAGTTGTCAGGGGTAACTAGGAAATCACTTCATGGCTAAACATTAACATTTTTATACTTCCTAACTATGTGACCTATACCACCACGGGTATAGAATTTTTTGAAAACTTCAAAACTTAAGAGAGGTTGGTTTGAACATTAATTTAAACAAATGTGAGATCAATTTTTTCAATGTGCCGTGTGATGCCGGCCTAGAATAGCATCACTCTTTTTCTTACCCAGGGGTATCGTAAGAGGTGACTACGGGACTCAAGGGTTAAATGGGTTTTGCAATTTTAGGCGATGGGCCTCTGACTCACAGTTATCTGATTGACCCTCAAACTTTTGTCAGACGTGGTGTTGATGTCCGTTTTCGGTCGTTGACGCTCTGTTTACCCCGTAAGGGATATAGGCGTGATTTATGTATGTATGTATTCTTTCAATAATGCCAATGCCCCCATTTTGCTTCCTAGTTTTGATGTTTTGGCACCCGGAATTAAGTTTGTGGAGGAAGGGGTGGGAGTGGGTGTTCGACTGTGTGCTGGTCGATGATTATTTTGAAAAGAAATTCGAGAACTTAGGGTTCACACTGTGTTTATTTTATATGATAGGTATTACACATTTTAATACACATAAGAGCGTGCGGCAGATTTCCAATGGAATTCTAGCGATGCGTGTGGCAGACCTGGTCAAAACCCCAGTTTTTGTCCTGATCTTGACCATCCTGACACGTCCATCTTGTCCAGGATTGACTTTTATTATGAGTCCTTTTGGCCAAGTTTTCCTGGGATCATTAGAGTCGACAATAACGACTACGTCTCCGACTTGTAGTGGTCTATTTTCTTTGCTCCACTTTTTTCTTGGTATCATTACAGGTAGCACTTCTTTCACTCATCTGTTCCAGTACAAATCTGCCAATCTTTGTGATATTCTCCATTGCTCTCGAAGGTATAGATCTGTATCATCAAAAGTTCCAATTAGCGGCATGTTGGACGAGATACCGAGAAGGAAATGGTTTGGAGTCAGTGTTTCTGTACTTCCTACTTCCACGGACACATGTGTAAGCAGCCTGCTATTGACAATGTTCTCGACTTTAGCTAACAGTGTCGCTAGTGCCTCATCACGTGGAGCTCGCTCTCGCAGAACTGCTTTTAAAGAAGACGTTTAACAGAACGGATCAGCTTTTCCCAAGCCCCACCCCAGTGTGGACTGACAGGCGGTATAAAAGTCTATCTAGTGCCATATCCACTGTTGAAGTCTTCATCCATTAGGAATCGCTGGTCTAACTAATTGATAGACTTTTTCAGTTCAGCGTCCGCTCCTCTCAAATTCGTCCCGTTGTCCGAAAACATATGCGCTGCCCATCCACGTCTATTGGCAAATCTTCGAAGAGCCATAATGAAGGAATCTGTGGTAAGATTATGTACCGCTTCAATATGGATCGCTCGGACAGTGAGGCAGGTGAAAAATACTCCATATCTTCTTTCGTGGCACCTGTCCACTGTCACTTCCATCGGCCCGAACAGATCTACTCCACAGAATAAGAATGGACGATGATGATGATGAGCCATTCTGGCTTTTGGTAAGACTCCAATTCTTGGAATTTCTGGTTTGCATTTTCTCAATCTGCAGAACATGCATTTTGACACGACATTTTTCACTGTAGGTCTCAATCTAATACTTTTGTTTCAGTTCATTTACCACCATTTCCTGGTTTCCGTGCGCGGCGATCACATGGTAATGTCTAACTATCAACCATGTGATGTAATCTTGCCCGTCTAATATTATAGGCTTTTTTGTTTCAGGCGTGAAATCATCGGCGGCGTCGATTCGACCATCAGCGCGCAGGACTCCGTGTTTATCGAGGAACGGCGACAAGGTAAGTAGTTTAAAGATTCTAAAACTATACCTACCAGTAGGTAGGTATAGTTTTATAATTTTTCAGGAGCGTTATTTCAGATCCAAACGACTGAAGTTGCGAATGGCGAATCAGTATGCGTTCAGCCTTTACCATTAAATGCTCATCGCAGTTATACATTTCTTTGTGTAGGTTATTAATAATTGCCCTCTTTGCTTTTTGTATGAATTCTAAAACTCTCATCATTGTTCTACGCAGGCGCAACCATGTAGAAATTCTTGTAGGTTCCGGAACTAGTAGTGTACGGTCGTTTTCAAAAGTGGAGTCATAGTTAACACGAACCTCAGAAAACAAGTCGCTCGCACCCGCGGCGACACTCAATCAATAAATAACACAAATGACGTATACCATACTATTATTGACGAACTAACTGTATAATAGGCTGAGTAGTATTGACTATTTCACTACATGAAACATTAGCTTCGGTAGCTTGGTCGGTAGCGCGGTCAAGCAAATTCTTGGCATTAATTGTGGAGACAATAGTTCGAACCCCGATATCATCGTTTTAGATTTTATTTTATCAAATGAAGTAAAATTTAGTAAATTTTGAATTACATTTTAGTTGTTGCTAGATCGTTTGCGAGATAGTGCGTGTGCTTAGTGTTTTTTTAACCTAAGCTTATTTATTAAACAACAGTGTTTATTTCTTCGAAATGCATACTAATATCAGTTTGCAGGATAGGCAGCGTATTGTTGCGCTGCATGACATTGGATTTAATTTAGCTCAAATTGCTCATCAGACTGTCCGGCCGTAAGTATAGTTTTATTTTATTACCTACAATTGTATTTTAAATATTAAAAACTTTGACTCATAGTATGTTGGTAGCTGTAAACAGATTATTATTAACTTTTTATATTAATAATGCTACTTTGTTTTAGTGGAAGACTGCTAAACGTTCGGTTACACGTTTTGAAGAGGAAGGTAGCGTAAGAACTCGACCGTGCAGTGGCCGCCCATGTCTTATTAATGATTCACAGCGAAGGATGATGGTGTAACAATATGAAGAAAATGGTTCTGCTGCTGGTCCAGGCAAATTAGTAGCACAAGAAACAGGGCGTGCAACTGCCGCTTATTATGTTGATATGCTACAAGAAAGCATGCTACCGACACGGTGCGAACTGTTTAACTGTTTATCGTGCTAGTAAAGTTCCTCGTTTTGCATTTGTCCAGGATAATTGTCTAGTGCATCGAGACAGATAAAATGCACTAATTTGGTCGAGTCTATGCCGCGACGTTTATTATGTGTTATTGAAAACAGCAGAGGTAACACCAAATACTTATTATGTAAGCGGCGATTTTTACTTAAGATTTCAATCAGACCCGATCCAGCATACATTGCTGATTATCTTGTGTATTTCATAACTATATATGAATATACACAAAGTAATCAGCAATGTATGCCGAAGCGGGCCCGATAAATCTTTGCTGTAGTCAAGTCACTTAACCTCTGTTTACCTGCTTACCCGCCTACTATTGCAGTACGTATTTGTGGAGCATTACATTGGCAATTAAATTACGCTAAAATATCGATATATTTTTATAAGATTGATCATTAGTAGTCAGTTGTCTTAAGGCCTAGCTTCAATATCTTTTCATTACGAAAACGAATACTTAAGCTTAAACCTTGAGATGTAGGCAAATAACTGATTTCTTCTTATAACAATTACTTTTACTTCCGAGGAAAGTGCAGCATCGTTAAACATAGAACAATAAAATAATTACTATCGATGTTATTACTTAAATAACTTTGTTGAAAGTTTCAATCCAAGATTTGGATCATTCCTATGATCTTATAAATAATTATCTAATATATGTTTCAGCTAATGAAGACTTAATAAAAAAATAATTTCTTATCTTACTTTTTGTTTTATTACAATATAATAGGTTTATGTTTTTAGATATAATGTTTAGATAAATAATTTACAATAAACATTTATAGATATAATACATAGATAAATATATAGAAAAATATAATAAAAAATAATTATTACTGGAGAAAATATGGTAAAAAAAAATTAAAAAAACATTATTATGAACCCGGTTCCGTTCTGATTAGAAGGTAAAAAGTAATACCGCAATGCTACGGTTGCTTGCGATCAATTTGACGAAATAAAGATATGTTATCTATTGCTTTACTACAAGTGAATAATATTTGTTTTAGACTAACCAGTGTGATGTATACTTTGTGGTAATGTGGTGGCGAATAAGCTATCACCGAGTAATTATTTCCAAGATTACATAGATGTCGCTTATAGGTGGTAATCTGTTTAGTTTAAATGCTACGGCTTAAGTAAGTTAGTAAAGTAAGTACAGAGGATAATAACCCGTATTACAATCTGTCACGTGGTCTAACTATGACTCTACGTATGAATCCGACCGTACAGTCTGTATTTTGTATCGCTGTTACGCATTCTATTGTAGGCATATCTGTTGCGGGACTTAGGACGTTACGCGGCCATTCGTTTTCACTGGTTTGTAAAAAAGTAAGCCCGTACAACCATTCTTGTAACAACATCATCAATATCATCATTGGCCTCACACGACTGTGACAGACGATTTAATCAGTGTCTGAGGCAAGACATTTCATGGCTGTATAAGACGATACGGAAGCGGCACAATTTTCCGCACGCTCTACAAGTGAAGGTGGAATTTGAGACTGGCACATGCATGTTTAGATGACGTTTTTGCCTTTTGTTAGCGAGACCAGAAAACCAGGCATTATAGTGTGTTTTACGCCCATCAAACACACGCTTACGCCATTCGTCCCTATCCCCAGCAAGCTTCTCCCAGCTTTGATGGTCGATGTTAAACGCAGCCATGTCCCGCTTGGCGCAATCTTTGAAACGCAGCATAGGTCTTCCAACCAAAATTATAGAATGATACGACTTAGTTGGTGGTTGAACTTAGACTCCCTACTTTATTCTAATAATTCTAATAACAAGAAGATGACAGCCCCCATGAAGAGGATATTCCATGACGAGGCGGTAAATTATAAGAAGATTCAAGAGGTTGAAGCTGCTGGGCGCTCGCAGTAAATTCAAGCCTTATTTGATGCTAGGATTATGTTGCTGGGCGCCGCGAGACTTCATAGTACGGGTCCGATGAGGAGCAGCCAAGCAGAATACATGGGCATAATCGACATGCGACCCATGGTATCTAACCGTTGTGCCGCGCGCGCGCCGTGCTACACGCGCTGCCATCTATTCGCCGAGTCAGCGATGTCTTCACGACCTACAAACGGTATCGTACCTACCTAGAAACTAATAATGTAAATTTTACAACTATAAATTGCAGCAATTTCAATGATTTACGCTTTATGACTACAATTTTTTAATTGTTTTTAACCTCACATTGGACATATATTTCTTTTATCTAGTCTATTTTATATCAGTTAATTAAAAATAAATTTTCACATCTATAAAAGGATAAAAATAGGTACACCTACCAAATTTCAATATTTTTTGGGAACAAATGCGAAGGAAAATATGTCTAATGAATGATTATAGGTACATTATTGGTAGTCATATTCTACTATTACGCCGCCGGTACGTGTATTTGTATTATTGAAATGTGACAAGTAAGTAGGTACTTATTACTTATTATTATAGAATAACAAACAGGAGTGGAGAAAGGATAACCTGTCAACAGTCAAAACCACATTCCCGTGCAGACTCTATCACAGCAAATGATAATATTAACTTTAAACCAATAATTCCCTCCGGATCAAAAAAAATCTATCAATCTAACTGCACCAAAGAGGAAGTCGATAATTCCGAGCCTTTTTTATAAATAACTATAACTGTAGAGTTATCCACCAAAATATTGAAGGCTTTCTTTCGAAGAGGAATGTTTTTGAGGTGGCTCTACATGAACTCTCACGGAATTATAGTAACTTAGACATAGTTTGCCTTACCGAAACTTTTATTCGAAGGGGTAGCGAGGCCAACATAGTTTTAAACGGTTATTCTCTTGCAGCTTCCTTTTGCAGAGCCAAAATGAGCAAAAACAACAAACCGCGGGGAGGCGTATGTATTATGCACAGTAGTTCCGTTGAAGTTTAAGAAATTCCATTTGTGAAAGATTTAGCGACGGAAAAATGCTTCGAGAGCTGTGGGGTTGAGATCCGACAATATAAACTAATAATTGTTTGTATCTATAGGATACCGGCATCAAACGCGGAAGTGTTTTTCGAGAAGCTTGAAATGTTGTTGAATAAATTAAAAAATAGGCAAAATAGGAAAATCATTCTCGCAGGGGATTGGAACATTGACACTTTAAGTCTAAATCCACAAAAAATTAAATTAGCGAAAAGGCTAAGAGAGATACTGGAGAGTCACAATTTTGAACTTCATATCAAAACAGCGACACGGCAGCGTGCCTGTTTGGATCGTTTTGCCACTTACTTAGAGCAAGCAGTAGGTGAAACCCTGCCTCTGCAGATATCAGACCATAACACTGCTCAACTGCTCACTGTACCAGTATGCAAACCAAAGACTGATCCTAAATATTATTTCGAATTTAAAAGAGACTTCAATTCCGAAAACATAATTAAATTCAAATACTTTATACAAAATTATCCATGGCATCATATTATGAATTCCGAGGACATGCAATCGGTATTCAGTGGCTTCCAAAAAGAAATACAACTACTTTACAACTTATGCTTTCCCAAATATAGAGTCAAATGCAACATTTTGAGTTGCAGTAAACCGCGTTGGCTAACGCGTGGGATCCGCAAATCTTGCGTGAAGAAGCGGAAGCTACGCATGTCTTATTACATGAAAAAGAGTTTACTTAAAAAAGAGAGTTTAGGTCTTATAGTAAATTACTGAAAAACTGCATTAATGAAGCCCAAAAAATCAACAATAATAAATACATTACTGATGCTAAGAATACATGCATTGCAACTTGGAATATAAAAAATGATAAAACCAATAAATTTTACAATAAATATAATATAAATAACATTAAACAAAATAACAAAATTATACAAATTGCGAATGAATTCAATAATCAATTTATAAATAATAATAATTGTAATAACTGTGACATGAACTTACTCAATAGTAATAGCGCGAGCATATTTTTGAGACCTACTGATGTCATCGAAATAATAAAAATAATACGATCTTTAAAAAAAACCAACTCGACTGGTTACGACGAGATAAATACTAAAATAATAAAAGCTTGTGCTATAGAACTAGCTCCGATACTTGCACATTTAATTAATCTGTTGCTTCTTCACGGGGTTTTTCCATCTACCTTTAAAATCTCAATTGTAAAGCCTCTATTTAAAAAAGGAGAAAAAGACTGCGTAAATAATTATCGCCCAATTACATTGATAACGATTATATCTAAAATATGGGAAAAAGTGATACATGAAAGGTTATTGTCGTTTATTACAAAACACAACATAATTTGTCCGGAACAATACGGTTTTCAAAAGGGCAAGTCCACGGCTCATGCATGTTTCTCACTCATGAAAAGTATAACGAACTACATGGACCAAAGGGTACCCACGACAGCCGTATTCTTTGACATGAGCAAGGCTTTTGACTGTGTTTCTCATAAAATCCTTTTAAGTAAATTAGACAGGTATGGCATCCGGGGTGTAGCTAATAAACTCAAAAACGACTACCTCAGTGATAGACTGCAATGCGTAGAGCTAAATACGAGTAATATTGGCGACATACCCGATGCATCCACTGACAGATCCGATTTTAAACTAAATAAGGTCGGGGTCCCCCAGGGCGGCATTCTGGGTCCTTTATTATTTGTACTTTACATTAATGACTTGCCAAACATCACAGACTACCCCTGTACACTATTCGCAGATGATCTATCCATACTTATACATAAAAAACTAAACTTAGACTACGAATCCGAAGTTAATTCCACAATTAGTAAAGTTGTTAACTGGCTGAAATGCAATAACCTGAAAATAAATCAAGGAAAAACCACATATATACAGTTTTTAAACAAAAACAAACAACCTGAAAAACTTAGAGTAGCAAGTGAGGACATTCCCATACTGGAGTCAAAAGAGACAAAATTTCTAGGCATTGCGCTGGACGCACATCTCTCTTGGAGGCAACATGTAGAGGCGGTCGCTACCAAACTCAACAGATTTATATACGCGTTGTACCGCTTGCGAAATATTTGCGATGAAAAGACCGCCCTAATAGCTTACCATGGCTATGTGTGTTCAGTTTTGCGGTACGGATTGATGATGTGGGGGAACTCTGTGGAAGTGCATCAGGTGTTCATAATACAGAAAAAATGTGTTAGAGCTGTATGCGGTGCAGGACCTATGAAATCTTGCCAACCTCTGTTCGAAAGGCTGAATCTCCTGACTCTACCCTCAATGTATATTTACGAGGCTTGTACATTTGTGAAAAAAAATAAACAACTTTTTGAAAACAGGACATTCAGCTTTCCGACAAGATACCCGAATAGACTGGCTAAGACTACGCACACAACCACGTCCTTTGCAAAAAATTGCCCTAACATGTGTGTGAAGTTGCTTAATTTGCTACCAGACTGGCTAAAAGAATTACCTGAGCTAAGATTTAAAAAATGTTTGCACAAAATGCTTCAAGATAACTGTTTTTATTCAGTAGGCGAATTTGAAAAGTTTAATTTCAGAAGGTGGCGTCCAATATAAAATTACATTATATAAAATAATTATTAATAAATTCATTAACATATTGACATTCCATATGTCGGAGCGTGAGGTATTAAACCTGAGGAATGAAGTAAAGTGCACTTTTTGATGTATTTTATGGAAAGAGCATTAATTGAGTACCTATGCGTTGGCGTCGGTCGAAGCATGTAGTAGACATATTGTGTCAAGGGTTTAACTAAAGGCATTTTTGGGAACAGAGAGATTCCGAGTTAGTGTTGTTTGAGCGATCGGCCGTAGCGCAAGGCTCAAATGACCTTTCATCGTTCCTTGGTTTTGGTACTTCGCGTCCTGATCTTAATGTTAAAATTAATTATAGCTGCTAGCCTACTATCTGATTTTCGGCCATTACGACATCAGAAGTGGGATTGAGACCTACAAACTGTCTAAATGCAGTGCCATAGTGATAGACTTGTGGACCTAGTGATCGTGACTAAAATGACTTTCGTGGAGATACCAGTTGTAAGCGGGAATGCAGATTGCAGAGACTGCTCTTGGACCACAAATAATTCAGGCCAGTTCTTTCCATACTATTATTTTCTAGCGATTTGATGTTATTGGTTGCTGGTGATTTTTATTTGCCGCGCATTAGTAATATTGGCAATTTTCAGTTTGTGTCATAATTATTATTTCAGTACGGTAATGATTGCCACACGTTAATCTACAAAATTTGTTTATAATCGTGTACCTAAGTTGGACTGGAGACAATTTTATCGGATTTTAATTGGCATTATTGATTGATGAAAAATCACTCGATTAAATAATTATTTTAAATAATGAATTAGATCCACAAAAACATAAAGATTAATTAATATCATCAATGGATGGCGTTGTGATGATAGGAAGATGTCTCTAGAATCGGAAATAATCAAATAAAAAGAAACATGATTTAGTTTTCTTGTGCACAGTTAGTTGCACACGCATTTCGTTTTCGTTGGCACAGTTGGTTTACCGTAACAAGGAACATGAAGGTTCAGGTTCAATTCCTGGCCTAGTCTAGAAGTTTTGATTTAGTATTTTATTGTGTAAAGAAGGATTTCTGATCTTTTGCAATTATTGCATTGTATTATTGCTTACTTACTACTTGTTAATAAAGTGACGCATGTATCGTTACAGTAAAATATTATTTAACGTGTTTTCAAACTTTTGGAAATTGATAAATCAGTCTATTTTTAGAACAAAGTACAAACCTAAAGTCAAACTATGAGACGGCTATTTGATATCGGCGGAAAAAAAAGGGGGTCTTTTCAATTACCTGTGAGAACCAAGGCGTTGTTGTGTTTGGGTTTAGGAATAGCGACTGGTTCTCAATCTTTACTGGATTTGATATCAAATATTACCTGGTACAGAATTGTATTTATGCGAAACTTTTGAAATAAATGCTTTTGGAGAGTTGGTACCTATATGGATATAGCGATTTTCCGAAATAGAAAAGATTTTGTGTTGATTGTTTGCAATTGCAATAAACGTGATTTGAATTTAAACATAAATATTGTACGAAAGGGGTGTACGTACCTATTTGATTATCATGAGACATGTTTTTAAAACTGTACGATTTGTTGCTGGTTCAGAGTCCCGGGAATGCTAGGTACTGTATGTGTACCTATTGCCAGAAGACACTATTCTCTACAACTTTGAGTTTGAGAATCACTCTCGCGTTGGATTTTTATTTCGTTTGTGAGAAACACACTTGAGTTTTAAAACTAATGAATGGTTAATAAGTAATGATAATGGTTATGGCGTTTCTTTATAGTGCAGAAAACATTTTAAAGCATTGCTGTAGCTCTATTATGTTATCTTGCAGGTATAAAAAAAGCATTGTTCTAAAAGGGACTTTGATGTCCAAAATGACTGAGGGCTGTAGCCACGCGTATTACTGATACCCGTGGTTCAACACATGTTACCATAGTATTCGGAGAAATGAGCGAGATCTTTGTATTGTTTTCATAATGCAAATCTGTCAAAAACTCTTTTGTTAATTAACTTATATCATAAGGGATTTAGAAACAAACATGACAATGGTTAAGCATGATCATGACTGTAACTTATGAAGATTAACTTAAATGCGTATAGCGTAATTCAATTATGAAGTATTAATTTTTATATAAGGTAACGAAGTGCTTTGCCGTGGTGGTGATAAATAGAGCAGCTGGATAAAAAAAAACTGAGTATTGTTGGATACAATGAGTTGATGTAGTTAAAGCTAAGATTACGTGGTTATGTTGTGTAAGTAATTTAGAATTTTATAGCACTGACTTCGACGAAAGAAGTAGATAGTAAATTGCATATTGAATGCAATTGATATTTGAGTATTGGTATGTGATATTAATTAGGTACCTATCATTTCACAAAAAAAATAGATTTCATTAAGTTATTTTGTCAACTTGGAAGAATAATTAAGAAATATCAAATCACCTACTCGGTGCAGCAATTCATGAAAATTAAGATCTCAAAGCAGTGCTTAGTTCAAATCAATACATGCTTAGTAAAGGTGGAATTAAATAAGAATTATTTTTAATCTGATAAGCATTGAATGGATCTAATGTGATAATAGAAACGGTTGTTAAAAGTTACATTTTGAAATGAACTTGTTTTCATTTGAGAAGTACTGAATCGTATGACTTTAGTGATTTGCTTAAGTAATATTGCTTTGCTTTCTTGAGCAGGAAAACGTAATTTGGCTATCTTCATATAGCTGTTATGTGCCTTGCTGGAATAGAAAGCTAAAATGCCTGAAAGTAAAGTACCCATAAAATTGCATAATTAATCAGATGATATTAGCAGTTAAAGTTTTTGTTGCTGGCAGTGATGGACGCGTTTGTCCTCCCGACCCCTCACGACTATATTATACTATGACTGTGATCACCGTACCTACCTATTGACTCTGACTTAAGACCTCTGCGGGAGGAGCGCGTGCCATGGTGGAGACATTGTGGTCTCAAATTGTGGAGACAGTGTGGTCTCATGTTGTGTTGGGTCAGATATAGCCCGGGGAACTATGATCTGATCGGGTGAGTGGCCAGCTGCAGTGGCTCATTCACCATCCGCTTTGCTGATCTGTGTGATCAGATGGTGTCTTTGATGGACGCATGGATTCGTTGAGGGCATCATACTTGATCAAGTAGGTGATTACTGTGGTCATTACTGTTATGTGTGAAGTCGCTCCAGGCAACCGGTGTTACCAGTAGGCGTGCCACAAGGTTGTGGTGTCGGCCTGAGATCCGTGGCGGGGATCTGTGACTGTGATTGACAGTGTTGAGTGACCCATGGTGGGGAAGCTCTGTGACCGTTGCGACGGTGGCCAGATGCAACAAAAGACTTTAATGCTGAATTATAACTGTTTTGTATTGAAGTTAGAACATTGTTTTATGGGCACTTGTCTTTCAATAAGTAGTGGCGTGATTTCAATTATCAGAAAGCGACGAAAACGGCTGGTTCAAGTGGGTTGAAAATATATTTATACACACTCATATTGTAGTCTGTCACATAATAAATCCGTAACCTTAATGAGTTTCTGATAAATGATATTTCCTTAACTGTTAAGTTCGACAGCACAGTAAAAGAGTGCATAGTTACTAATCATGTAAGGGTAAAAACTTATTGGATGGCTGATAAGAAGTTTTTTGAAGTGCAAACGAATATGGGCCTGTTTATTTATTTAGCAAATAATAACACAAACGTGAAAAATACTTGAACGATTTGGAGATAATAGATTTGTTGTTATGAATACCAAGTCTTTAACAAACAAGTATTAGGCAGTAAGTAAGTAAGTACTAAACAGGATTGCTAACTTAGCAAGTGTTTTGGATCAAAGATACTTAAAACCGCAATGAATGCTGAGCTGCTTTCGGTTCTTGCAATTCATCGATATACCTGGACCTGTTCACATGTTCAAAGGAACAAAGCGAACTGTTGTGAACAACTAGATCTTTGTTCAGTTCAGGAGTCTAGCCAGATTATTATAGTTTTATGGGCTAAAGCTAATAATAAGCTAAAGTATGTCTGTCAGGATAACCGAACGATACTGTGAAATGGCTAGTTGTGACCACACGAGGACGTGTGTAAGTCAGGAAGGCCGTGTCGGAGCGTGAGGTATTAAACCTGAGGAATGAAGTAAAGTGCATTTTTTGATGTATTTTATGGAAAGAGCATTAATTGAGTACCTATGCGTTGGCGTCGGTCGAAGCATGTAGTAGACATATTGTGTCAAGGGTTTGGCTAAAGGCATTTTTGGGAACAGAGAGATTCCGAGTTAGTGTTGTTTGTGCGATAAGGCGTAGCGCAAGGCTCAAATCTCACTCTTAGTAAAATAACGACTAAAATCAAAATTTGGCCAAAATGAGTTTTTGTGAAAAACTGACTTATTAGAGCAGGGCCCACAACATAGACTTTAAAATACAACCCTATCTCTTACATAATAAGGTTAAAAAAAGATGAGTCTTTATCTTTCCCGCTCCGAATTCCTATCTCTTCAAATAATGACCGATTTAGTCTTGCGTCTGCGGCTGCATGCAACGTTTTCGTGAAAAGATTTAGAAATGAGCCGTTGTTTTATCAAAAGTTGAGGCGAGTGTAATTGAAAAGTTTTTATAAAAGTGTTGTATGTGGGTAGTCTTGTGTTGATTTCTACCTAATGTCAAACTTAAAGGTTATGTTGTGTACTGATTTTGACTACGATTAAAAACATGTGCTCCTGCTGAAATTGGCGATTATTTATTGAAAAGCCTCAAACCCAATAGTGGCGACGCGGTAAAAACGTGAAATATGGCAGTCGCGAACGTGACAAGTATTGTTCTGCCTGGAAAGTTCGAGCCCAACAAGGATAAATGGCAAAACTACCGTGAACAACTTTTCTTCGCGTTAGAAGCGGCTGGGCCATTAGAAAGTGCACAGAAAAGAGCATTGTTCCTGTCGCAGTGTGGGAAAGAAACATTTTCCTTGATTGTGTCACTGTTATCTCCAAGAAAACCGAGTGAAGTGCCATTTGATGACATCATCGTAACTCTGAACAAGTTCTTTACACCAGTTCCACATCCGATTCTGGAGACGAAAAAGTTCTACGCAAGGAAACAGAGTGCCGGCGAGTCGATTACAAGTTTCGTGGCGGCATTGCACGATATAAGTTCAAGATGTGATTTTGCAGACTTGCACCGGCGTATTGCGGAACAATTGATACTTGGAATGCGTGATGATAGTGTTAGAAAAGAACTACTACGGATGAAGCTTTGTGATGTTTCATACGACACGATCGTCCAGAGAGCGCTAAACATGGAGGCAATGCAACAGGAAATAAAAGCCGGAAATTCAACGGAATATCAGCAAGGTGTCGTTCAGAAAGATTCGAGCGAGCCAATGGAGGTGAACAAAATCAGTGCCACCACCAGTGCCAGGCAACGAAACGCCAAGCCGTGTGAACATTGTGCGAAAAGACATTCGTCAGCATGTAGGTTTCGAAACGCGATCTGTCACAGCTGTCAAATTCGAGGCCACATAAAGGCGGCATGTAAACAAACAAAATCACGTGTAAATGTTTGTTTCGAGTGTGAATCAAAAACTGATAGTCAGTCTGGCACAAGCGAGGACAATTTTGGAGTATACAGCGTAAGCGCCGCTGCAAGAGCGCTGCCAGTGAAACCTTACATAGTAGAAGTAAAAGTTAACGGTATCCCGATTACAATGCAAATCGATTCGGGTTCCGCCAATGCTATTCTTCCGCACAGCGTGTACCTGCTCCATCGAGAGGCGTTCACAGGTGAACTGAGACCCTGTGACAGAAACTTAATCACATGGACAAGCGACAGACTGGCAATAAAAGGCGAGATTGATGTCGACGTTGAGTTTCAAGATCGCAAAGGAAAGTTACCATTGGTAGTGTGCTGTGGCAATGGACCAGCGCTCATGGGACGTGCGTGGTTTGATGCACTTGGAATAGAGGTGCAAATTGTGAACTCTGTCACTGAAGAGAAAGCTGCTAAAAGTTTCCCTCAGTTATTTAATGGTGAAATGGATGATTACAAAGGACCATTGGTGCATATAACTTTGAAGAAAGATGCGAAACCGGTGTTCATGCGTGCACGTCCAGTTGCTTTTCCACTAAGAGAGTCTGTGAATGATGAACTGAAGAGGATGATTAAGGATGGTATAATTACTCCAGTGAAGCACTCAAAGTGGGCTACTCCAATAACCAATCCACTGAAACCAGATGGCAAAGTGAGAATATGCGGAGACTACAGATTTTCAGTCAATGCATCATGTGAAGCAGACAGCTTTCCTTTACCTACGGCAAATGAAGCATTTTTCCAACTATCTGGAGGGAAATATTTCACCAAGCTGGACTTACAGCATGCTTATAATCAGGTAAAGGTAGATGAAGAAACAGCAGAGCTCCTGACACTAAATACACCACTGGGGTTGATGAGGATGAATCGGTTGGCTTTTGGGGTCCATGCGGCACCAGGAATATTTCAAAGGCTAATGGCATCTACCCTGGCTGGCATTGAAGGTGTGGCTTGCTTGTTAGATGATGTGGTTGTTTGTGGAGCAACAATGACTGAACATGATGAAAGGTTACAGCAAGTCCTACAGCGGTTTGATGAATTGGGCCTAAAATTGAATAAAAATAAATGTGTTTTTGCGGCACAGAGAGTTTCATTTCTTGGTTATGAGATTGATGAAAATGGAGTCTACCCATTAAAAGAGAAAGTTGAAGAGATCAAAGAGAAACCAGCACCCAAGGACAAGAGAAGTTTGAAAGCATTTCTGGGGTTGTACAACTTCTATGAAAGATTTATTAAAGATAAGACAACAACTCTACAGCCCCTATACAGATTGCTTAAAGAGAAAGTCAAGTGGCAATGGGGCCAAGCTGAGCAAAAAGCATTTGATGATGCAAAGAAACTACTTACTTCAGACTTGACCTTGACACACTACAGCCTTGAGAGGGAGCTCCTATTGCTATGTGATGCCAGTGATTATGGAGTTGGTGCGGTGCTGGTACATAAAATGCCTGATGGCACTGAAAGGCCTGTAATGATGAGCTCTAGGACCTTACAAGATCATGAGAGGAGATATGCCCAGATTGATAAGGAGGCATTAGCAATCATGTTTGGATTGAAGAAATTCAGACAATATCTGATGGGACGAAGATTTGGTATTTGTACAGACCACAAACCTTTATTAGGAATATTCGGACGAGACAAACCAATTCCAGAACTGATTTCTCCAAGGATGCTAAGATGGGCATTGACCCTTAATACTTTTGATTATGACCTTCAATATAGACCTGGAAAGGAATTGGGAAATGCAGACTGTTTGAGCCGATGGCCAACTCCTTGTAAAGAATTAGATAGAAATGATTGGGATGAAGATAACTTTCTACTACAGACTGATGTACTGGGAATCAACTCAAAACTGATTGCTAAAGAGACAAATAAAGACTTGGTCCTGAGTAAAGTTAAAAATTATTTACTTCATGGTTGGCCAAGTAAGGTGGATGACAACATCTTACCATTTCAGAGACGAAAAGATAGTCTTTCATTGAACAAAGAATGCATATTGTGGGCCAATAGAGTGATTATTCCAGTTTCATTGCAGAAGAAAGTCTTGAAAGTATTACATGAAGGTCACTGTGGAATAGTGCAAACAAAGATGATGGCTAGGGCCTACTTATGGTTTCCTACATTAGATACTGACATTGAAAGTATGATATCAGCATGTGATGCATGCCAGTTGAACAGGAATAATCCAACAGTTACACAGCATGAGTGGACAGCAGAAACTAAGCCATGGGCTAGAATTCATTGTGACTTCATGGGACCATTCATGGGCAAAACATTTTTGGTGGTTGTGGATGCATACTCGAAATGGCCAATTATGGAAATAGTGTCACCTATGACAAGTGCAAATGTAATATCAATTTTGCGACGAATTTTTGCTGATAATGGCTTGCCAGAGACATTGGTATCAGATAATGGTCTGGCATTTACAAGCAAAGAATTCCAAGAGTTCATGCAAAAGAATAATATCAAACATATTACTGGAGCCCCATACCACCCAGCAACAAATGGGCAAGCAGAGAGGACTATTCAAACACTTAAAAATAAATTGAAAAAGCAGCCTGCTAATGCGTCTTGGTCAGAGCGAGTAGGGAGAGTCCTATTTCATATGCGTACTGTACCAAGCACAGTGACTGGGAAGACCCCAGCTGAGTTGTTATGTGGAAGGAAATTCAGGACTGCTTTGTCACAACTACACCCGGATTTGGATATAAGCTTGGATTTAGAGAAGGAGAAGGGAGAAGGTGAAAAAGTAAAAAAGTTCAATAAAGATGACAATGTTTTATTCAGAGTTTATAATTGCAATGAAAAGTGGAAGCGAGGCATGGTAGAAAGCATGATTGCACCAAGCTTGTACACAGTGCGTGGGTCAGATGGAGTGATCCACCGCCGCCATGTTGACCAGCTGTTGCGTTCAAGACCACCTGGAGACACAGAAGCACAAGCATACAGGCAACATGCAAGTGAATTGAACAGTGATGATGAGGACAATGATTCAGTGATTGTGCCGCCCCCTGAAGATTGGGCTGAAATTATAGGAGTTAGTAATGGTGCTAGCAGTGTGTAAATGAATATAGAAGAGGTTATGATTTTTGTCCAAAAGTGATTAATATCAATAGTCTGTGTTAGTTTGTCAAAGCCTTAATTGTAACTTAAAGGGGAGGTGTTGTATGTGGGTAGTCTTGTGTTGATTTCTACCTAATGTCAAACTTAAAGGTTATGTTGTGTACTGATTTTGACTACGATTAAAAACATGTGCTCCTGCTGAAATTGGCGATTATTTATTGAAAAGCCTCAAACCCAATAAAAAGAATGACCGATTTAGTGTTTGGTCTTTGTTTTACAAAATACCTGCGATGTTTGCTTGACTCATTTTAAATTAGGTCTGTATTTTACGAAAATGTTGGAAAAGCTCACAGACCCATTTGGAGATAAGACTGTATCGTTTTGAAAATTTTGTTATTTATATGACTTAACTAAAATTAGGTCTTTGTTGTATTTCTAATGATGAAAATTTCTGGTAACATTTTTAGTTGAGTCTTTGTTTTAACAAAAATAATGAAATGACTTCGGTATTATTTCAAATTTGACCTGTATTCGACTGATATCATAACATGATTTAACGTATTTACTTTTATCTTAATCTTGAGGTTTTGGACCGAACGCTATTTACAAATAGGTTTAACGTTTTACTTCTCTTGAAATTCAACGGATTTTCTATATTTTTAGTACATTAATTTAATCCTCCGACTGAAAAAAAATCATATTGAACCATAGTTGGAATCATCGGCACCTCAATTGCTGCCGTCAAACTCGACGATAAAACCAAGGCTAAATGTGTACCAACTCGGTCTCATCTCCAGCCGCATACCGTAGAGCTCGCCTTGAGTCACTACCTCACACGTCTATCGTTTTCGAAGTGTAACGTTCTACAAAGAAAAGCTCTGAATACCGCCATTTATCTCTTAAACCACTCAAATTTACCTCGTCCATCACATCACAAGTCAAATTAGTGAGTACTAACAGGAGCAGCAGATGGATTAAAATCATGTCACATTGCAGACTGAATGGGTAGGGAAACTTGAAAAAATTAGCATACGACATGAAGGTGCGTGCCACCTTCACTACAGTTACACAATAAATCTCCTACTAAGAACACGTTTTCGTCGACTAGACGGCCAAATTAGCACGTCGCTTGTCATGACGCCATTATCGTGCGAAGTAACATGGCTGCCAACGTCATCAAAGAGTATGCCGCAAGCCGTTCTCCGTAAGACAGATAGTCACACTGTGCTCACCTTGTTAAAAGACGGTGCAGGTTGTTGAGATCCATACGTTTCGCATGGAGTATTGGGAATATCACAAAACGACAGATACCAACTAAATTCAAAGTCACCGATGACGCCCGAAAAGTTTGCGACAATATCCGCTATTCCAAGCATTGTCATTTGTCTATAATGGTAGGCCCATCAGCGAACTAATAAGACACAAGAAATACAAGAAGTAGTATTCGTTTCCGTTTATAGAAGCCCGACTCCGCCTACTTGCCATTTAGGATCGACGAGGTCATCGAATTGATTGAAATTGAAAAACGAAACTGAATGATGCATCTACCATAGAACTAGCTCTAGAAGAATAGGCGACCACAGTCATCGACGGCAATCGTGTGGCACCCCTATTCAAGCGGGTGTTACACCGACAGCTACACCACGCGAACCTCGACACGAACATCAGTGATATAAGCGAACGCTGAGTTTGTTAATTATTATTGTAATCTGTGGCTATGCCTGTAACTGACGACGCGTTTCACGCTTCACCGCTACTTTTCTTGCAGAATAAGTAAGACGTCTCCACCGCAGTTTGCCACAGTATACCACCCACCCCCTCGTCTGGAGCAACGTCATTACACACTTTCATATAAGTCTATTTTGAGTCCCTTATCGTCACGCTATTCATGTGGCTCAGCACGCATGCCGTGTATTTTTTGGGATCGCCGCATCGCTCACTAGGCCTGGCGCTCCATCACATGGAAAAGAGTTGGTCCAATATCCACCGAACTACAAGAAACCGCCAAAGAACTCCACCGAGATATCGACAGTATAATACAGAAGACAGCTACGATCAAAATAATAGCTTGTGTTTCACAGCCTCTTAATGTCAGGGCCTGGAAAAGCCTAGGAGTGTTAAGACAGTCTTGTGCAGCTCACTACCGGGCGTTCACTTTCAAAAGGAAGTACTCCACACTCTGATCACTGAAAAGAAGTTTATGGTCAACAGCAAACCTCTAACGCACAACTCCATCAACCTAAACAAGCCAAAGTCATTACGCACAATCACTTCGGTACTACTGAGTGTCCTCGTACACAACTCGCTTGTCGTCCCTTTGATAATCATGACCTCATCGAGAAAAACACATGAAGAACGGCGCAGTGCCTTGCCGATGTATATTTCACCCAAATACTCAATATTAATATGGATAGATAGAGCCCCACATCAAGCCGCAATAAAAGTCAACAACATCGTGCAGATCGTGAACAACACTCTTCTATAAAACACCTGACACCTGGCCACGAGGACGAGCCATCGCTACGTATCACGAAGCAGACAGCAGCGTGAGGAAAGTGGAAATCAGAATAGAAGAGAGCATCTGAACGCTAGCAACTAATAAGTAACATCGGGTAGAAGTGCTGCCGACCAAACCACACTAGCGTACAAATATCTTTTAGTTTAATTTTCTCATTTTCACTTAATTTTTCTTGTAGAAGCCGTCTCCGTTGCAATGAGAACAGCTACCGCACCATTTATAGCGACCGCGGCGCATTTAAGTTACGTTTAAATACGTTTAATCAAAGGGTTTATTGGGTCATTTGTCGACTCGGTGTCCCATATGAATGACAGAAGAAAAAATTATGTTAATAGTTTCATTTTAATAGGACTGTGTTCTGTTGACCATTTGCTAGTCGCTATATCGCGATATGAATTTGAGTCGCATGTTTAAGTTATAGACTTATTTTTAAATAAATTGTTTATTCTTTTAGATTTTTAGTAAAATAGTGACTCAATTTAAAATGAGTCGGAGATCTTCATGTTTGATTTGGTAAAGCAAAGACCGATTTTAACTTAGGTCAATATTTCTTTCAGATTTTTAATGAAATAATGACGCAATTCTAAAGGGTTAAAAATAATAAACTTTTTTTAATTAATGGATGTGAATATTTTTGTAAATTTTAATGCATTTAAAAGAACATATTCTTAGGATTAGTGAGGTGGTTCAAGTTTCATCGTTTGCCTTTTACTTTTAATTCTACAGCCATTTAAAAATTATTCTGTGTATTCAACAAACGTTTTTCATCGATAACCAAAAATTTGTGTTTTTGGATTAGGTCGTTATTTAATTAAGAGTGCGAAATGACCTTTCATTGTTCCTTGGTTTTGGTACTTCGCGTCCTGATCTTAATGTTAAAATTAATTATAGCTGCTAGCCTACTATCTGATTTTCGGCCGTTACGACACATATATTTTACTAACTTTATATTATTATTATTTTTTCTGTTTGACTGGTATTTAATTGCAATATTATTTGATAACTCTAATGTTTGCATACCATTTGTTGGTGCACCACGCATGTTCTTATGTAATGAATTTTTTCTTGACCTATGTAATTTTACCGTGTGTGCTTGCAAATAAATATTTTCATTTTCATTTTTCATTTTCATTTTCAACAAAGTATGAAATAAGTAAGTAAGTCAAGTAAAAACTCTATGTATAATTGTAAAAATGTGCAAATAATTATCCTAATTGAAGAAATAGTCAAAAGGATATTTTCTCTTACTAGCAATACATAGAAAAAATATATTTTTTTAGCATATCTATGCAATGATTATTATACGAATAAAGTAAATATTTGGTAAGTACCTTAGTTAGTGTCTAGTGTCATTATCTACCGTTTATTTAGTACTATTTTATTTAATGAGCCTTTACTGGTTTAAGTTGATCCCTAAAGCTACAAGCTATTTTAAGTTGAGTTAGTTTTTGCAAGTACATAAAGGGGGGTATATAAATTGTTGTTTAAAATATGTATGTTGAAAACACCCCGTTCGTAACGTTAATACATAGAGTTAGTCATTTTGCAAACTTTTATGCGACAAATACATACGACCCAAGATTAAATGTATAGTATACAAATTATTAAGTTTTAGTAAAGGTCATTCGCCTTATGAGCAAACATTGCATCACCTGAGGTGTTGCCCGCCTGGCCAGCGCGCATCGCAATCAGAATGCATCAATCAACATTTTCGGTATTACGAGAACTTATGCGGACGCGCAGAGGTATGACTAATACACGACAATGTATATGTAGCGTGACTACTTTATTTTAGGATGATTTAAGTGTCAATATTTCAACCTTTATTATTGTAAATGCTAGTAAAATAAGGAAATATATGATGACATGATAATGTCATAACTAGTTGTTGATACACTAGTTCAGTCGAAAAGAAAAATTGAAATATTTATTTATGATTCATACATTCGTGGACATGTTTCTAACTTGCCTAGATAGATACTTAATTGCTATTTTATTGCAAATTTAAATCTCTTTATTACTTGTTTACATACTTAATTATATCATTCATGACATCTTATTCATTTCTTTACATTCATCGATTTCGTTCTACATAATTCATTTAATAATTTTCATTAACTTGTATTACTGTTTACATCTCACTCAGTCGCTTTTCTTACAACAACAGTCAACTATAACATAATTATTTATTTAATGGTAGCTTTGCTCCTTAAGTCCTTACATGGACTAGGCACACTATATTGAACAACATGGGCTGGCCAGCCTTATAAAACAATGTCGGTTTATTATTTATTAAAACTTTTCTTTTTTGCATAACTTTATTTAGGCACTTTAACCGACTAGTCGCGGCTTTTTAATAATATACTTCAACAACATAATAATATTAATGAAATGCTATGCATTCATTAACCAAGGTCATGATTTAAGACTTAATATATTGTCTCCAACGTTTCTCACGGGAGAAGCTCGTTCCGGCCATGATCGAAAGAAGGACCTGAACCTTGTAGTGCCTTTGTGCCTTAAAATGTTGACTGTGTGCTATCGCATCTCGTGCGTATCCATAACTGACCATACCATTCAATAAATATTACAAACAAATGAATATTTTGATCATTAAATACAATCACTTAAGGCCTATTGTGAAATAATATTATAACAACCAAAATAGTCCCATATCCTTTAAAAATAAAACTATGCCAATTTTACATAAACCTTCAAAAAAAAAAACAACAACAACTTTAAACCGTACTCACAGTAGCAATATATGTGCTATTAACCGTTCCACATACCTTAACTCAACTTTACACTCGTATATGTGAATTCGTAACAAATTATGCTTAATTTGAAATTAGCCAAAATGATTTTAATACGATTCACTATCAAACCCTATACCTACTTTAACCATTACAAACGTTTGCCTATTTTTCTTATTAATATTTTATATTCAAATAACTTCATAAAGTTGATTTCAAACAATCATTCATTATACATTTTCTTTCTAAAATCTGATTAAATTTACACATCTAGGTATAAATACTTACAATGGGAGTGAAAAGTAACAAGTTCTAGCATCAATTGTATACAAAAAGTTTTAAATTATTCTGTCAATCTTTATACCTATACTTCAACAATTTCAACAAACGTCAGCATTGCAGCCAAGTAATGTAAATTTGCATCACCCTGCACTTGATTTGCACTTGCGTTAACATCGACTCAGCATTGCAAGTAATGTAACAAGATATGTTTGTTTGTTCGGAAAGATTTACAGATACATTTTTGTGGGAATCGAAAACTAACTTGTTAATAAAATCAAAACATATTGAATATGGTAGGTATCTACGAAAACAAAGTCAAATAGTTGTAAGTAGTGAAAAAAAAAACAATTAAATCAGTAAGATCTGAAGGTACAAAATAAGATTCGAAAATGAATAATTATGTAACTTATATTTATTGTAATAAATTCGTATAAATGAATTTACGTAATTTTATCGTCATAATCAACACAAAAATCACACAAATCAAAACTGACTTATAAATAACCACGTACTATTTCATATACATTTCTGAAAGCATTACAGAAAAAAATATATTTGTTTCTGACTTGCTAGGTATTCTTCTTAAAAACAATACAATAACAAATAAAAATACGTATTAGTTGTTACCTTTGCAAAAGTAATACGCCAAAAACGGATCTAAACAAATAATATTTTTTTTTTATTTATTATGAAGTGAAAAATTGAAATATTGAAATAGTCGTTGACAGATTGAGAATCAACTGTAATTATATATCATCGCTTCATTTTTCAGATATAATCTAATTACCAGGTAGTCCCTTTAGCTTACAAGGTGACTTCGCACATTTAAAAGACACTCAATTGATCTTTTAGACACTGAATTGATATTTTAGTTCTAAAGGAATCTCCGGTCTAGCCCCACTACTGGCCTCGTCATACCTGCGGTAGGGACTCAGACCCCATTCCTTTACTGTGCGAGGTGACGAACGCACGCCTATTCGGTGTTACGTAAAATTGTGTTAAAATTTTGTGAAAAAATGCCGAAACGCAGTGCTCAGGAAAAAATTGAGCACTATCAACGTAAAATCAAACGTTTGGAGAAAAAACAAAGTGAAATTACTGAAAATGTGAATAATAAAGGTAAGCACTTTTTATTATTTATAATAAAATAATATGTAAAAATATTTTTACAAGTGGGGATTGACTGCGAGTCTCTAACCACAAATACAAATATCGGGGTTGACTGCGAGTTTCCAACGATGTACAAATGCAGAAAAATGCGTAAAATCAAAACGGATATTTACGTTACGCTGCGACACTCGTCTCTTTGGTTCCTCTTAATAAAATACTAAATGGTATTTTTCAGACAACCAAACGGCGCCCCCTATCGCGCCACCTAAGGCGCTCCCTGTCGCGCCACCTATGACGTCCCCTGTCGCGCCACAAACGGCAGATCCTGTTCCGCAAGCGCCAACAACTCCTCCGTCAAATGAGTGCACTGGGCCCGATCCAGAAGGACAACCTTCAGATCATGACCAAGAAGAAGGTGCACCGGCCACAGATGATACTGAACTGCAGGAGCCAAACGCCACACCTGGTACTTCAACAGAAGGACCAGAACAGACAGAACCAGAACTTGATCCTGAAATTTTACAAGCCTTGGGTGAGTCCACTGATGATAGCCCTGAATATGGCGATAAAATACTCGAAAAGCTTGCAAATTTATGGCTTCCATTGTTAAAAAAAGGCATGCCAAAAGAGACGAAAGATAAAGTTCTTAAAGAATATCTTATCCCAGATAACTGTAGGCTTCTTCAGGCGCCTAAACTTAATCCTGAGATATCAGCTGCAGTACCTGACATGGTGCGCAACAGAGATAAAAATCTGGTCACTTACCAACAACAACTGGGATTAGGCATTACCGCCATAAGCAAGGCTACGGAACTTCTCTTAAAGGGGGATAACAAAGTTGAGGCTGTGCGGCATCTGAGCAACGGCTGCCGTATACTCTGCGATTTACACTCATCTTCAACTCAAAGTCGCATTAAACTTATCACTCCAAGCTTGGACAAAAGTTTCTTGCACGTCATTCAGGATTCCGAGCGAGACGAGACTATTTTTGGTACTCAATTATCGGAAAAAATTAAAGCTGCCAAGGCCATCGAGAAACAGGGCTTGCAAATTAAAAAACCAACCAACCCTAAGGTTTCAGCGCCTGTACAATCAACAGTTAGTCGTGTCTCCAGCTCGGGAAACTGGTCGGCACCTCCTCGCTACCCGTCATACCGCGGAGGACGAGGAGGGTCCAAGAAGTCGAACCAGCACAACAACCGCCGGCCACAGACGGCACCATCAGGGAAGTCGTCCGGCCCGCCGAACAAGTCTCGTGCTCAAGCTCCCCAGTAAATCAGGTACATGCTGGCAGAATTAGCTACTTTTTCGAGTGTTGGTCCCGAATAACTAAAAATAGTTTGGTTCTAGACTGGATCAGAAACGGCTTTTCCATTCCTTTTTGTAAAGAAGTTTATCAGTCGTATGTACTAAACAACACTTTTTCAAAGACTGAAAATAGTGACATGCAATTAGCCATAAATAAGTTAATTAACTTGGGAGCCGTTACTGAATGTGTCCCGTCTAGAGACCAATACGTATCTAAAATATTTCTCGCACCAAAACCTAATGGTGAGAAACGATTTATTCTTAATTTAAAATCACTTAACAAATTTATCTCAGCGTCTCATTTTAAAATGGAAGACTTCCGTACAGCGACCAAATTAATTCCTAAAAATGGCTACTTAGCCACCATAGACCTGAAAGAGGCTTATCTTTTGGTACCGATACATATAAATGATAGAAAATATTTGAGATTTAATTTTGAATCAAATTTAGGCTCAACAATAACTTATGAATTTACAGCAATGCCTTATGGCCTTTCTGTCGCTCCCAGAGTGTTCACCAAAATAATGAGAGAGGTTGTGTCACATCTAAGAAATCGCGGTTTTTGTTCCGTAATCTATTTAGATGATATTTTATGTATTGGTAGCTCATTTGATGAATGTCTTTCCAATGTAAAAGAGACCTTGAGATTATTAGAATGTTTAGGTTTTGTCATAAACTATGTAAAAAGTTCGTTGTCCCCTCAACAAGTATGTAGATTTCTGGGGTTTAGTTTTGATACTAAAAACTTTACAATAAGTTTACCAAACGAAAAACGTACGAACATTGCACAGTTGGTTTGTAAGTTTAAAACTGTTCCACAATGTACAATACGCGAGTTCGCACAACTAATCGGAACTTTAACAGCCGCTTGCCCAGCCGTTAAATACGGGTGGCTTTACACCAAAATTTTAGAACGCGTTAAATATTTAGCGTTACTAGAAACCGATAATTACGAACAAAAGATAAAGCTCCCAAATATAATTCTCGAAGATCTTGGTTGGTGGTCCAAAAATATTAGTACCATATCAAACCCGTTGCGATACACAGGTTTTAAATTTGAAATCTACACTGATGCTTCAGGAACAGGTTGGGGAGCAATCTGTGGGGAGCACCGTGCCCACGGGCATTGGTCTGTTACCGAACGTAGTTGCCATATTAACTACTTGGAATTACTAGCAGTTTTTTTAGGTTTAAAAAGTTTTGCACAGAATGAAATGAACTGTACAATACTTTTACGTGTCGATAATTCAACAGCTATATGCTATGTGAATAGAATGGGAGGCATACAGTTTCCTCACCTGAATACGTTATCTCGGCAAATTTGGCAATGGTGCGAGAAGCGTGGCATTTGGATATTCGCATCGTATGTGAATACAAAAGAAAATAAGGCAGATGCGGAATCTAGAATAGTCAATCCCGATACAGAGTGGCAATTATCTAACTCTGCTTTTGAAGCTATTACATTACGTTTCGGACATCCCGAAATAGATTTATTTGCTTCTCGCACAAATGCCAAATGCAAAGATTTCGTATCTTGGAAACAAGATCCCGATGCTATGGCGGTCGACGCATTTACCTTAAATTGGCAACATAAATATTTTTATGCCTTTCCACCCTTTTCCTTGATTTTGAAATGTATACGGAAAATAGTTGACGACAGAGCAAGTGGGATCTTAGTTTTCCCTTATTGGACCTCCCAACCTTGGTTCCCAATGTTGCAAAGTATATTGATATCGGATATTATGTTTTTAAAGCCCAGTAAGTCTCTGTTGCAATCTCATTTCAGGGCACAGCACCCTCTACATGCGAAGCTTACCCTGGGTGTCGCGAAGCTTTGCGGCAAGCTTTTACGCGGCGAGGTACACCATCCGATGCGCTAGATCTGATGATGGCTTCTCTGTCTGACAATACGGTTAAACAATATAACGTTACTCTTAAACTCTGGTGGCGGTTTTGTGTTGAAAAACACATACATTTTTATCAAAATTCAATAGCTAATGTTCTGTCCTTTTTATCGGGTCAATTCAAAACCGGTTGTTCTTACGGTACTTTAAATTCACATCGTTCTGCATTATCCTTGCTTTTAGGCGATAATATTGGTAGTGACGATCGTGTGAAGCGTTTGCTCAAAGGAGCATACAGGATTAAACCTAACTTGCCTAAATATTCAGGCACGTGGGACCCTCAGATAGTTTTGAACTATATTTCGGAATGGTTCCCGCACTCGCAATTAAATTTGGAAAAAATTACAAAGAAATTGGTAACTTTGTTAGCAATATGTACAGCTCATCGAGTCCAAACATTATCTTTGATTAAAGTCGAAAATATTTCGTACTCGATAACATCTATAAAAATTAATATTACAGATATAATTAAAACTTCAGGTCCTGGTCGAGAACAACCAGTATTGATATTACCATACTTTATGGAAAATCTGAAGATTTGTCCCGCTACTGTTTTAAAAGATTATTTGACAATGACCCAAGATAAAAGGACTAATAATTCAGGAAACATTTTACTTACATACAAACCACCACATAAGCCAGCCACATCTCAAACTATCAGTCGCTGGATTAAACAAACATTGTCAGACAGTGGAGTCGACGTGTCGATATTCAGCGCGCACAGTACGCGGCACGCGTCTACTTCAGCCGCGCGCATTGCCGGCGTCAACATCGACACCATCAGAAAAATGGCGGGTTGGGCACCCAGTTCAAATGTTTTTGCTAGGTTTTACAATAGACCAATTATAAATGAAAGTGATTTTGCAAGGTCTGTCTGTTTACCGCCCAATATAGATACATCAAACAGTTAGATGACCTATTATATATTATAATTATAAAATTACTTACAGTACAATAAATATTGTTATACTCATTTGATTTATCAAGATAAATAAATTAAGTTATATCTCAGTACTTTGTTTTTTAACAAGTAACAAAACTTTCTGACTCTAAACGTCTACCTGGTAATTAGATTATATCTGAAAAATGAAGCGATGATATATAATAAGAGATCAAACGAACTTCTTAAGTGAAGTTCGATCGTTATTATATGAATCGCTTCATTTGAAGATATAATTGATCACCCTACCCACCCTAAATACCCGATCAAAGGTAGAAAGTTTTGCAGAATACCTACTCTAAAAAGAATGAGGTCTGAGTCCCTACCGCAGGTATGACGAGGCCAGTAGTGGGGCTAGACCGGAGATTCCTTTAGAACTAAAATATCAATTCAGTGTCTAAAAGATCAATTGAGTGTCTTTTAAATGTGCGAAGTCACCTTGTAAGCTAAAGGGACTACCTGGTAATTAGATTATATCTTCAAATGAAGCGATTCATATAATAACGATCGAACTTCACTTAAGAAGTTCGTTTGATCTCTTATAATTAGTTTAAAGAAAAATAATCCTTTTTAAATTTTACTAAGCACCTTACAAGTTTCAAGTTTTCAAGTTATCAATGTAGAGAACTGCTTGTAATAAGCATAATTAAATAATGATCCTTCTGAGAAATATAAAAACAAATGTAAAGTAGGCACCAACATTTATAATTCTGATTTATGACAACAGTCACAAATAGTACGTATTTGTTATTTATAAAACATAAAGAAACGAAACTGTAAAAAAAAAGGCATTCTACAAGTAAAACCTGAACATAATTTTCTGAAAAGAAACTTAAAAAGAAGAATTTTTTACAATTGATCCTTATCAAAATTTCAGAGTTGATTTTATTTATAATTAATTAATTTAGCTAGATAAAGTGGTAAGTACTCAATTGATGTTTAGGATTAGCGCTTGTTCTAAAAATAGCATCGTGATAAACATTATCTACGTAAAAATTTATGACTGCGTAGCAACTGAAATTGTGATTTAGTCATAAGTAAGAGCAAAACATTTTTCATTCACATGTTATGGGAATACAACAAATTCAATTTATAATTATTATACATTCAAAATAATTGCTTTATTATCATTTTAACAATATTTATTAATCGGCACTAAATATTTTTTGTTTGGTAATTATTACGCTGTACTACATTCTTTACTTTGTTCTTTTACTTTTGAAACTATCTTTAGCTATCAACTTACAGTTAAGTTAAAACAGTTGATACAGTAAATGGTGTACCTTGTTATAATAAAAATCTTAGTTCGGTACTTACATAATTTTGTCATGGTTACATACCAACAATCCAATGACTCGCTTGACATCATTAGGTAGACGTATCAAATATCTGGTACATAGGTAGGTAGCTAAGCTATCCTCAAATTGTAATGAAAATTTTAAAGCAAATAAAATTTATTTACTATGAATGAATAAGTATATAAATTATTTCGGAAACCATTTTCTTAATTATTATGAAATAAAGGCTCTTGGTAATGCACACACTCTTTTTTATACCTTATTTACACATTATGTTGATGATATAAAGAATGATCGATCATCAACATTATATGTATTTTTTATGCTATGTTTATGTATTATACTTTAAAATTAAATGCCTATAGGTTTTATTTTCTAAAGAAAGGAACAATTTGAAGTTGACATGTTTCATGTTTAATCGATGTAAGATGATAAAAAAAATGCGCAGTAATTATAATTATCAAAAGTCTTATAAAATATTTCATAGGTGTAGTGAACATACATTAAAGAACATGACAATAGTTAGATAAAAATTAAGTCGAAGACGGTAACACTTATTTTTAGAGGTCAAACAAATGCATTTTTTTTAATATTCACTAAATACATGCATTTCAATATTTTTCATAACAATTTTGAATAAAACGCTGTTGGAAACTTACTTGCTCTATTGTACTTTTTCTCCGGCGGCGTTCACACGATACGCAATTTTTATATATTTCGCCTTGTTGTCATCGGTCGGCAGCCTCAGATACACTCTACTCACTCTATCTATCATCACTTTTAGATCTTAACCTTCTCCCGGCAGCATCCACATCTGAATCGAATATATACGCCCTGCGCCCTGCTACATTATCATCCTTCAATAGTAACAGCATCTCCCGGCACCCAGCAGGAACCATCTTAATCCATCACAAGACATCAATGGTTGAATAATTTTGCATGTTTATCTCAACGCATCCAAAACCAATAGAAAGAGTTCTAGTTTGCCCCAACACTTTTTGTTTGTTTTCAGTTTGTTTCTTAGTCCAAAACACAACAGGTCTGTTTGAGAACTAAAAGTCACAAGTCCGAAGCACTGGTTTGTTTCATGTTTTGAGATTATGTTGGGCGGGCACAGTTTGCTTTAAAAGTACTTATTTTTCCACAATTTTATTAAGTACCGTATGTTTTATGTTTTTTTTAGATTATGCGTTTATTTCAGTCCTTTAGTCACATATTGATTGTGAATTTATTTTAATAGTCACAACTTCAAATTGTTCTTTGGATTTAACGCACATTTTACTTACTAAAAATACCACTATAAAACTTATAAAATAACACGTGTGTGTAGGTGACACGTGTGTGAGCCTGTCCAAAGTCCGATATGACGGCGCAAAACATCACTTTATATTATGTTCTTTTTCATAACACACCGAAGAAAAGTTCAGAAAACTAGTCCAATCACAAACACTTTTTTTTAACTGCCCCTCTACAACCCACATTCATGTTCCCTTGGCTCAACGCTGCCATGTTTGGCAGCCCTGGCCGGGTCGCCATGTAATGCGAGCTGTAGAGGGCTTAGGAAATGATACGCTCTGTGTGACGAATATACGTGTAATGCCAATGATTTAAGTTGACAAAGCCTTATATACTAAATGTTAAGCTACTAAGTATAAGAGTCAGGTGTCCTACACTACAAAGCAGAGTGAAGAAAGGATTTTGATATTTAATTTGAAATTAAATACTTAACATTTTGGTAGTTATTTAACGTGAACTTAAATTTATGTGGTAAAAGCAGTAATAAATATTTTTTTTGCTCCTTAAAGCAAAAGCAAATTCATAGAACTTACCTTATATTTTATACAAATTAGAGTTTTTAAGAATTTGCAATGACAGATAGATATTTCTTCCGTAGAGAAACAGTAAACGCTCTAATTTAGACATTTTACAACATAAGCTCCACATTTTAAACGAATTTTGAAATAAAAAACAAAAAATTTAGTAATGGGTTTTGAGAATCTAGAGATAAAGACACTATGACACGATAGGTACTAATTACAAATAAATTAAAATGTGAATTACACATTGTTACGGAGAAGAAAGACGAGTATAATCATTCATAATGTATTGTCAAAAGACTTATGGATCCGTGCGTATTTACACAATAAATAGATAAATTTGACCAATGTATATAAAAAAAAATATCTTCACCGAAAGTGTGGCTAAATGTTTACAAAATTTTCAAATAATGATAAATATACATAATAAAGATGGAATACAGAATGGTTTTATTGATAAGTAGGTAGAAATGTATTAAATATATTTTTGTGACACCAGAGTATAATTAGTTACATTTTACAGGAAGCGTTAACTGTTTAGTTAAGAGTAAATTACGGTTTACTAGAAAAAAGGTTTTGTAGAAACAAGAATAAATTATAATTGAATGAATTGTGTCTAAAACCATTATAAACTTAATACCTAGTGATGAAATTGTAAAGTAGCACATCGCATAATGCAAGTGATACCTATAGTAATAAAGTTCACTAACCTAAGTTGACACTGAATGACCTGGATATGGATGTCATTTTGTGCAAAGCATTTTGTATAATTTATTAGTGCTGATTTGATTGTAAAATGAAGAGAAGTCAAAAGGAAATACTTACATGTAAATTACATACAATATTGTGAAACGTTTTGTCGTTTCGAAAAATGACAAATACAGATTTAAAAGTTGGATACTAATAAAGTAATAGGTATAAATTACTAGTATGATTATGAACGTATCAGATATCTTTTTCTGCTTATAAGTAAATTTAGTTGGATCATCAAGGATAGGTATATTTGAAATGTGAAGAATCGTGATGTATACCCTCCTCGGACCTGACGCCTCCTATAGGAGACCTTTTTTCTCGTGGTGCCATCTAGTGTTCATCGAATGAACGAATACGTAAAATTGAGACGATTCGCTTCTTATTAGTAGAAACGGTTGAGAAAAAAATGTTTTGTGAATTTACCGCCAATTTTTTACGGATTTTGACAGTTCAAAGTTTGTGGTTGCAAATCATGGTGTCTCAAGGTAAGTTTTTTATTGATTTTATCGTAATTAGTGCAGTTATGAATTAAAAAGTGTCAAAGCTTATGAGTTAGAGATATACGACGCAAGTGTGAATCAATATCTTTATAAATCTATACAATACAATGTAATACAATATATATTATTGCACAAGAGAAACATATTAAAAACAAAAGGTGAATTAACCCCTTGTCTGTCACGTACCGGGAGCCGGACAACAATTTTGAACCTTAATTACCCACAATAAAATTCAAAACCAATGAAATTGTTATAGTATGAAGCGACAGACGAGTTGTTAATAATAAAAATTGTACAATTGGCGGCCTTATTGCTCAGGTAGCAATATATTCCAGGCAACCAGGTAGTAAGGAGTAAGCTTTTAAAAAGTAGTTGATGCGGGATAGTGCAACAAATATATATATTACTTACATCTAAATAAAGTACATACAAACATACGTACATACATCACGCCTCTTTCCCGGAGGGGTAGGCAGAGACTACTTCCTTCCACTTACTACGATCCTGGCATACTTCTTTCGCCTCCTCCACATTCATCAATCTCTTCATGCATGCTCGTCGGTTTAGGGTACTCTTGACCTGACCTTTCTTTAGCACGTCCCCGATTTGATCGAGGTACGTTCGTCGAGGTCTTCCCCTTCCGACGTTCCCATCCACACTTGCCATATACACCTGTTTTGTTAATCTTCTTTCATTCATCCTCTCTACATGACCAAACCATCTAAGCATACCCTTTTCTACGCCAGTCACTATGTCTTCTTTTATACCACAACGTTCCCTTATCACGCTTATCCTGTCACTCAATTTTACGTCAATCATACTTCTTAACGCTCTCATTTGTACTGCATTTATTCTACTTTTATGCTTTTTCTGCCTTACCCAACTTTCACTCCCATACATAAGTGTCGGAACTAACACCCCTCTATGCACAGCCAGACGAGCCTTATTAGAGACTTTCTGGCTGTTCATAAAAGCGTGCAACGCTCCATTCACCATGTTGCCGGCATTCACCCTTCTTTCGATGTCACTTTCACACTTTCCATCTGATGTGAACATGAAGCCCAAATACAAAAACTCTTTTACTTGTTCCACCCTCTCTTCTTCTATCATAATTTTACACTCTGTCATATTATCCTCTTTCTCAAAAACCATTGCTTTCGTCTTACTTACATTCACTTCATTCCTTTCTTTTTCAAAGCCTCATTCATAATATTTACCATCTCCTGCAACCCTTCAGCCGACGACGCAAGGATAACTTGGTCGTCAGCATAGAGAAGACATTTGACGAGTAAACCATTCATTCTCAGACCACATTCACTCTCTTTCAAATCTTCCAAACAACTATCCATGAACAGATTGAACAGCCACGGTGACCCAACACATCCCTGTCTAACACCTTTCTCGATGTTAAAAAGTTCAGTGTACGCCCCGTTTATCCTGACACAAGCACTAGAATCCTTATAAAAGGATTTCAGTGCTCGTATCAAGCTACTGCTCACCCCATGCATGGATAGTGCCGACCAAAATTCATTCCTCACCACTCTGTCATAGGCCTTTTCCAAATCTACGAACGCGCAATAGACTTTCTGGTTTTTGGCCAGGAATTTTTCAGCTATGCAGCGCAAGGAAAAGACCTGATCCGTACATCCCATCCCCTTACGAAATCCTGCCTGAGCATCCCATACTTTCTCATCCGTTTCTTTCATCACTCTTTCAAACTACACCTTTGCATACAGTTTGCTGACGACACTGAGGAGGCTTATACCGCGGTAATTTTTGCAGTCCAGCTGTAACCCTTTTCCTTTGTATAATGGCACTATAACAGCCTTGCTCCAATCACTTGGCACTCGACCGCTTCTCCAACAAAGGTTAAAAAGGAGGTACAGCTGACTAGCCACAACGCCTTCGCCAGCCTTCAGCATTTCGACCGACACTTTATCATACCCTGCAGCTTTACCAGATTTCATACTTTTTAACGCTTTCACAATCTCATCCATTTCAATCTCACTTTTGTTCTCAATTTCATCCACTTCTGCAGTAGTTATTTCTTGCGCTAGATCTTCTTTCTCAAATAAGCTTTCAAAATATTCCTTCCATCTTTTCGACACACATTCCTCACCTTTTATTACACTACAGATGATGATGTTACAGTGTGAAAGTGACATCGAAAGAAGGGTGAATGCCGGCAACATGGTGAATGGAGCGTTGCACGCTTTTATGAACAGCCAGAAAGTCTCTGATAAGGCTCGTCTGGCTGTGCATAGAGGGGTGTTAGTTCCGACACTTATGTATGGGAGTGAAAGTTGGGTAAGGCAGAAAAAGCATAAAAGTAGAATAAATGCAGTACAAATGAGAGCGTTAAGAAGTATGATTGACGTAAAATTGAGTGACAGGATAAGCGTGATAAGGGAACGTTGTGGTATAAAAGAAGACATAGTGACTGGCGTAGAAAAGGGTATGCTTAGATGGTTTGGTCATGTAGAGAGGATGAATGAAAGAAGATTAACAAAACAGGTGTATATGGCAAGTGTGGATGGGAACGTCGGAAGGGGAAGACCTCGACGAACGTACCTCGATCAAATCGGGGACGTGCTAAAGAAAGGTCAGGTCAAGAGTACCCTAAACCGACGAGCATGCATGAAGAGATTGATGAATGTGGAGGAGGCGAAAGAAGTATGCGTTGAAGTGCACGTACGGCAGCGACATGATTCTTTATTTTTATCAAAAATGGCACTATTTCTTTATAGTATTCGTTCGGTAGTGGACTTAGCTTTTTTATGTCCATCATTAAACGTGATAGGACAATGTCCGGATTACCATATTGTAGCTCCAATGTACTCATTACAGACGTAGGTGAAGTAGCACTTATCGGTAGAGCTGAGACTGCATCTTTTGCAGCACCACGTAGACACTTTCGTAAACGTCATAGGTTTTCTTTTTCAGAAAAGATACTCAGTGAAGTGGATTTTTCATATGCCTGCTTGGATGCCAACCATTCTATTGGGTCATCGAAGAAAAGGGGAAGATCTCTCGGTGTGCTGATTCAACTCAGTAGGTTGGAGTTTTCATTTGGCTGCGTGTTGGTGACTGTGGTGGTGATCATCTGCTGCAGGGCGCGGGCGAGCTCCTGAACTGGACCATTAGTGCCGCCGGCTCCTGGCGGCGGGAACATCGAGCTATGTGGGTTGTCCTAAACGTTAGCTTTCTGTTTTTCCAGTACCTGTTGGCTCTTCTCAAGCCTTTTCTCAATTTTCTCCTCCTTGCTGTGATGATCACTCTCCGACGGTTGTGAACTGTTTTTTCCATCAATAACGGCCATATCCGCTGCCAACTGTTTGTCAATAATTTGTATTCGAGCCTTTTCTTTTGCCGCTTTTAGTTCTAATTTCTTTTTTATAGCCGACGATGATGATCTCTTGGATTTTCGTGACTCGGAATGTTTCGATGATTCGGAATCTGTGGGTACTTTTGTATCACGGGAGCTTGTGGTGCTTGTTGCTCCATTTTTATTTCGTTCAAGGCCTCGCTTATGATTCCAAAGGGTGTCTTGAATAGCTCCTTAGGAATGAAATCCTTCGGGACCTCATCTGTTGACGACGACGTTGCATGGTCCTTATTTTGTTCCTTGCGTACCATGTGCCCGTGTGTTCACCATTATATTTTTAACCAGCGGCGAGTGGAACATAACAGATCCGGCTTGAAGACCAATTTGTTGCCTGTGTACTGGTCGATGATGATTTTGAAAAGAAATCCGAGAACTTAGGGTTCACACTGTGTTTATTTTATATGGTAGGTATTACACATTTTAATACACATAGGAGCGTGCGGCAGGCTTGGAGCTCAAATATTGACTAAAAAGTTAAAGGTTGACGGTACCTACTATCCCCGCGCGTCTTGCATGCCCCTCGCATACCCCTTTACAAAAATTATCAAATTAACTAGGTACATTGCGTCGCTAACAGGGGGAATAGTTTTTCTTTCTAGGCTCGCCAATTTTCGTTAGCGGTGTCCCAGCAACGCTCGAGGCCAAAAAGATGAAGCTTTCTAACGTTTATGCCAAATTAAAATTTATTTTATCACACGTGGCGCTCATTCTTTAGCGAAACTGCTTTTTAATACCAAAATTGAGGTACGGTCGCATTCAAAAGTGGAGTCATAGTTAACACAAACCTCAGAAAACAAGTCGCTCGCACCCGCGGCGACACTCACACAATGACACAAATGACGTATAACATACTATAATTTGACGAACTACCATTGTATAATAGGCTGAGTAGTATTGACTATTTCACTACATGAATCATTAGCTTCGGTAGCTTGGTCAGTAGCGCGGTCAAGCATATTCTTGACCGTTATTGTGGAGACAATGGTTCGAATCCCGATATCTTCGTTGTAGTTTTTATTTTATCAAATGAAGCAAAATTTTGTAATTTTTGAATTACATTTTAGTTGTTGCTAGATCGTTTGCGAGATAGTGCGTGTGCTAAGTGTTTTTTTTAACCTAAGTTTATTTATTAAACTTCAGTGTTTATTTCTTCGAAATGCATACTTATAACAGTTTGCAGGATAGGCAGCGTATTGTTGCGCTGCAATTATCTGTGGCGCTGCTTGATATTGGATTTAATTTAACTCAAATTGCTAATCAGACTGGTCTGGCCGTAAGTATAGTTTTATTTCATTACAATTGTATTTTAAATATTAAAAACTTTGACTCATAGTATGTTGGTAGCTGTGAACCGATTAGTATAAACTTTTTTATTAATAATGCTACTTTGTTTTAGTGGAAGACTGTTAAACGTTGGGTTACACGTTTTGAAGAGGAAGGTAGCGTAAAAACTCGACTCGTCTTATTAATGATTCACAGCGGAGGATGATGGTGTAACAATATGAAGAAAATGGTTCTGCCGCTGGTCCAGACGAATTAGTAGCACAAGAAACAGGGCGTGCAACTGCCGCTAATTATGTTGATATGCTACAGGAAAGCATGCTACCGACGACGGTGCGAAATGTTTAACTGTTTATCCTGCTAGTGAAGTTCCTCGTTTTGCATTTGTCCAGGATAAATTGTCCAGTGCATCAAGCTGCCGTGGTGAATAATTGGTTTAGCCAGCACCCAGATATCCAAGTTATTCGTTGGCCAGCAAAATCTCCGGACTTAAATCCCATAGAGAATTTATGGGGTTTAATGGTGCAAAGGTGGGACATGCGCAATGAAAGAACTACAGAAGCTTTAGAGGCTCACTGCCTGGGAGTGTGGGAGAGTACCAGAGGAACAGATATATGCACTTATTTGGTCGAGTCTAATAAGTGTTTATTAAGTGTTGTTGAAAACAGCGGAGGTAACACCAAATACTAATTATGTAAGCGGCGATTTTTACTTAAGATTTCAATCTGACCCGATCTAGCATACATTGCTGATTATCTTGTGTATTTCATTACAATATATGAATATACACGAAATAATCAGCAATGTATGCCGAAGCGGGCCCGATAAATCGTTGCTCACTCAACCTCTGTTTACCTGCTTACCCGCCTACTATTGCAGTAGTAGGTATTTGTGGAGCATTACATTAGCAATTGAATTATGCTAAAACATCGATATATATATATATATATAAGACTGATCATTATTAGTCAGTTATCTTAAGGCCTTGCTTCAATATCTTTTCATTACGAAAACGAGTACTTAAGCTTAAACCTTGAGATGTAGGCAAATAACTGATTTATTATTATTACAATTACTTTTACTTCCGAGGAAAGTGCATCATTGTTAAACATAGAACAATAAATCAATTACTAACGAAATTATTACTTAAATAACTTTATTGAAAGATTCAATCCAAGATTTGGATCATTCCTATGATCTTATAAATAATTACCTATCGATGTTTCAGCTAATGAACACTTAATATCATTTTACATAATATTGTGTTTTATCATTCAAACAAAACTATTAACTAAGTATTACGACAGCAAGTATTTTATGTAGTTTAACATACTCGTATCTTATGGTTACCAAAAGTTCTCATTCATGTCATTATGTTATTTACATAAAGTTATACCATACCTACCAATAAAATAATTTCTTACCTTTCTTTTTGTTTTATTACAATATTATAGGTTTATGTTTTTAGATATAATATTTTGATACATAATTTACAATAAACATTTATAGATATAATACATAGATGAATATATAGAAAAATATTATATAAAATAATGATTACTGGAGAAAATATGATAAAAACATTTAAAAAAACATTAATCAACATACAGAGATCGGATGGGAACCCGGTTCCGTTCTGATTAGAAGGTAAGAACTATTACCGCTAAGCTACGGTTGCTTGTGATCAAAACGACGAAATAAAGATATGTAATCTATTGCTTTACTACAAATGAACGAATAAGGATAACTATAATACAGTTTTAGACAAACCAGTGTGATGTATACTTTGTGGTGATGTGGTGGCGAATAGGCTATCACCGAGTAATTATTTCAAAGATTACATAGATGTCGCTTATTGGTGGTAATCTGTTTAAGTTTTATTGCTACGCCTTAAGGTGGACTTTTCTACTTACAGTCGATAATCTTACGTGTGTGCGTAAGTTAGTAAAGTAAGTACAGAGTATAATAACCTGTATTGCAATCTGTCTCGTAGTCTAACTATGACTCCACTTATGAATCCGACCGTACACCGTAAGAATATCCCCTACTTGGTTATTTCCTCAGGAGGTTGCTTTGTTAGACGAATTATTAAAAGAGGCACTTGAAGGCATATTTGATGTCAGCCTGGATGAAAGGCAGTGCTGACCTGTTACGCCAATCTAATGTATCTTTCAAACTGCAAATTTCCACAAATCTATAAAAAATCAAATCAAAACTTAAAAAATATTTTTTCTATTAAGATGTTTTTTTTTTCTTGGAGCAAAACAACCATTGTTTTCATTCCTCATTTAAATTTTTTCTTTATTTTAAGTGTGTCATCAGTAAAATTTAAAGATTTTAATAATTTGATTCTATATTCCTAAAACAAATCGTGTTATGAGAGGTAACAAAAATACATCTAAAATACATGAGATAGGGACGTCAAGGGTGACTTTTTATTGAAATGGTTATCTCCTAGAAATAAAGTTACAGGAAATAGGCAAAACAGTATAATCTCAAATTTATCACGTTGAACTAGAACTTCGACACATTTAGTATGCAGGTTTATATATTACGGCAGGGTAGTAAAAGTATGGAATCTAAAACTATATCAGATAAAATGTAATCTAGGTAATCCAACATACAGGGTGATCTATTAGGAATAGAAAATGATAGTACAACTGATAAAAAATAAGTTTGTAAAACAATTTTGTACAGGGTGACCACCTCTGGGTGAACAACCCTGTTCGGGTGAGCTGGCGCATGTTGAAATCTGAGCCTAGTAGAACCAAACTTCCGAAGGCCTCCCCAAGGGTACATACACCAAAAGGTAAAATTTCCTAAGTCTTTCAGTAAGTCATCGGTTCATCTGGCCAAAGGGCGACTAGCGCTACGCTTGCCGAGGCAAGGCCTACACTCAACAACCCATTTGTTCCACCATTCATCAGATGTGACCAGCCGTCTGCAGTTCAGCATGCTACAACTCCAGATTATGTCGGCTACTTTGATCTTCTGGCCGATAATCTCATTCCGGACTTTATCCATTAGCGAGAACCCCGAGCTATAGAAAGGTCTATAGCTCTCTGAGTAACATGTAGCCAGTGGACAAGTTTTACGGTCAGGTTCGACGCCCGGATCCCTAGACTCATGACTGGTAAGACGCACTGATCGAACACCTTGATCTGGAGGAATTGTGGCACGAGTGATTTCACAATATTTATTTATTTATTTATTTTATTTATTTATTTATTTACCACAAATATATAGTTTTAACAGGCATGCATTCCCAAGGTAACTATATACGCACATATTTAAAAATTACAGAAATATAATAATGTTATCCTAGTGAATTCCGTCAACAAACACGTGTAAAGATCGACGTCCGGATTCTCCTGTGTTATACAATTAATATGATGCAACTTTCCAAATGGTGCCCAGCCCAGCTGCACTTTTCTGGTGATTTCAGCCTCAAAGTTGTCTCTTCCCAACTGCAATATTTGCTCAAGGTTTACTTCTGGTCAATTTCAAAAGATACACTTTCGACGGAGACTGCTTCAGGGATTATGTGATGATTGAACATGACCTCGGTCTTGTCCAAGTTCAACCCAAGTCCAACAGGCCTCGATGCCGAATTTAGACTGAACAGTATTTTTGTAGGTCCTGCAGAGATTCCTCCTTTATAACTACGTCATCAGCAAAGCGGACATGTTTGAGTTTTTTCCATTGACGTTGATACCCAGTCTATTCTACTGTCTTGAAGACATCCTATAGCGCATGAAGAGTTTCGGGAATATAACCTCAACCTGTTTTACACCTCAGATGAGCTGAATGGGACTTGTTTTGTGGTTTTGTACTTGAACGGACATCTTTGCTATTTGAAAGATGCTTTCTAACATCTTCACATAATTTTTTCAGTGGACTTAGCACCGCTGCAAGGACTCCAAAACAGCCCAGGTTGCATGCAGTCAAAGGCTTTCACGTTTTTCACAAAAACTATACACAGCGGTTGGTAGTACTTATTTGACTTCTGTATAACCTGCCGTTAAATGTTGTCCACAGTGCTGAAGTTTTTACCAACCGTCAAATGTTGATGCCAGACGTGGATCAGAAGTGTGATTATAGCCTATAGTTTTGAAGAAAAGTCTCTTTCTTGAACAACAAAGCCACAATACCTATCCTCTATGCCTTCAGGATTGTTCCACTGGCTACAAAGGAGTTATATAGCTTTGTGCAGTTCAGATGCTACTCCGTTTTCTCCCAGACCCTTCCCATTCATTAACTATCTGAGAGCGTACGTATTTCGTCTTTATCTACATCCGAGAGATCGTCCGTAAAATGGCATGAGAGAAGAGTTCTAGGGTCCTTCGCGTCAGATGGAGGCTTTGTGGCATACAGATTTCATCGCGCTCCTGTCCCACTTTGCCGTTGAAGTTCCCCATGATAAAAGTGAAGTGGGTCTAAGTGGTACAGTGTATGGCTTCGATACATCGTCGTTTAGGGCCTCAACCTTTTGGGCCGGCGTATATACCTGTACAAGCTTGAGAAAGTATCTCTCGGTCAATTTCAGTACGCGTTACGCTATCTTATTCTAATCGTTGCGCATCACCTTTACGTTAGCATGAAAAGCTTTGTTGACAAGGAACCTTACACCACCTTGGTACTGTGTGGTCCTGAAGCAGAATAAATGATCTGAATCTAAGGTTATTGTGTCCTCCTATCTTTGAACTTCCGAAACACCAAAGATATGCTATCGTATATTTTCTAATTCGACTTCAAATCCTTGAGACCTTCATCTAGCTGCAGACTGCGTCCATTGTAGGTTGCAAGGTTTAATATTCAGTTTTGGTAGCCGTAGTGCGTAGCCCAAGGATTCTTAACACCCTTTGTCATACTATGACTCGGGCCGCTAACGTGGCCTGGGGTAGTTGAGTGGCTAGGAACTAGGGCCGTTTCCTACTTCATGCTTATCATGGGTGGTTGGACAACGTTGTCAACACGTGAGGCGCTGGTGAAAACCTCCCTTAATCACCTCTTACCCACACGCACGAACTGGGGTTGTGCAATTCTGCTCTGGCGGCATCACCCGGCATTTAGCACTTTGTTGTTATTATTTGTTTTCTATGTAAATTTTGAAATGATTTTATAATAATTATTAATTCTATGGTTTTATTTATTATTCATGTTAATGAAAAATAAAAATTTTGACGTGACAATGTGAGGCGTGCGCAAGTTTATCACCCAATGGCAATTAGTTCCGGTCGCCGCCAACAAGTTTATACTAGCTCTGTTTTGCCTAACTCATGTAACTTTATATGTCGCAGCTTAGCGAGACTCGTTGCGCTGCGTACGATTTTGCCTATCTAATGTATTTAGAGTTATAAGAAGTAGATACGCAAAGCTTCTCCATACAAAAATTTAGTTACATAAAATTTGTTTTTGGTTTTTATATTAAAACTAATTACATTTCTTATAAATATGAACTCGTACCTTTATAAATGGGACCCAAAGAATACGTTTAATCTTGTTACGCGTAACTAATGTAACTCAAGATATAGTAGATTGACGTTAAAGGGTAAAGTGTTATCAGGCTGGCTTACCTGTTGAACTCGTACCTAAACAAGGTGTTACAGAATGAATAAAAAAATATATTTTCCTCATTAAAATTTAATAATCGACTAATCCCAACACTAGTGATCAGCTGCTCAGATAATACACCTCTTAAGACGTCATAGTCATAGACTATGTATGTAAAGACTGATAGTATTTTCAAACCTTTTTATGTACATCATGTAACCATATTACATATTATTTACTATTAAATTACTTTTAAATAATCTTTGTAGTAAGTTTTCGTCGTTAACTGATAACTTGGTTTCTAGATGACCAGCATGTTTAGTCAGAGATATTTTTCTTGATTTTTGGCGTTTGTTATTCTGCATAATAAGCAAAAGTTTAAAACATTGTCATATAAAGATAATATGTCATGATAGATGATTAATTTCGACCTTACCTAGTGACCTATCTACCGTTTTTAATCTTTGAAAGTACTAGGACAACAGCTTTCCTAAAAATTAACGTACCATTTTTGGCCACGCCCATAGCACAATTGACATAATTGGGTGTGGTGTGAGTTCCGTATTTTTATTCACACTACCACGCCAAACTATGCCACACTATGCCGTATGCGTTGTCGGCTTAGAATAGCATCACCCCATGTCTACCCGAGTATGTTGTAGAAAATAACTAAGGATAACCAGGGATTGGACAGCAGTGTTCCCTGCGACACTTTATGTTGCACTGCTTTCGCCATGTTCAATTTGACCTTGAACCTAAAATTACCGTTATACAAAATCCAACGATACTTTTTTTATTTCCGAATACACTGTAGGTATTTTACTAACCGTTACATCAGCCTTTTCAATTAATCAAGCTAAGACTGCTAAAGTGCACCACTGGTTAGTACTAGTTCACCAATACCACCAGGTCACCTAGTACTGGGTACCATGAAGCACCTTCTCATTTATCATAGCACCCACATGATCTCCACAGTAAGTGGGGGTAAATGGGTCTTTCTGCCACTAATTTCTTCTTATTCTGTCGTGTGGGACACCGATTCGAAACACGACCCGATCAATTCGGTGTCAGAGTTATTCAACCTTCTCTCGATAGTAAGTTTCTGACATGGTTAAGTAACGACCGCCGCCGTTTAAATGATCATAGACTGCAACCGGGACCGACGGTTTAACGTGCCCTTTGAAGCACGGAACCAATTTTCTTTCAGACAATCAGGTAGTTCAGCCTGCAATGTCCTAACGAAACTGGGAAAAACTTCACTAAAACTAAAATATCAATTTCATCAGGGGATGTCTTCCGGATCCTGAGGCAAACGCTTAGACCACTAGACAACTATGAAATAACCAATCGATTACCAGGCGAACAGAAGTGTGGCAGAATTCATATATTAAATACTATTTTGCAATAGAATCCTAAAAATTGCAAAAAAGGGTTGATCAAAAGCGAAGCTGTGTTTTTGAACATATTAAGGTCATGCAAAAATCATAATCAATAAAAATATTACGAGTTTTCTTCAAGAAGGATCACAATGATTAATGTGATCGTAGACTTAGCCGCGCCGCACCATCATCATCCTCAGCCGCACGCATCGCACTGTCGCATTTTGTTTACGGCCTCGCATACCTAGCCGTACTGCAGTCACGGCACGCATAGCATCTTTTCATCAATGGTCATCCACGTCGTCGTACCGGACCGGCCGCATTGTTCAGCTGCAGCTTCGGAGATTATTCAGTAAGGGTCTGCGGTGACTGCTATTTGGATAACTCTAGAAAGTAGAAAAACACGTTAGAACGTTAGGTTTCCGGACCGATTACCGCTTCGGCCTGCGGCGGCCGCTCTCACAACAACGGAAGCGGGACCAACGGTCTAGCGTACTTCTAATTCCAAAATGGTGCGAAAAGTCAAGCTGTACCCCGAGCAACACGGTCTGGTTTGTGAAGCGAACACGGTGAACAATTTTTTTACCATTTTTGCAGTGATGAACATTAGTTCGTTATATAAGTTTTTGAATTAACTGAAAGGGCTGTGTACAAAGTGAACATAAAACTCGGTAAGTTCTTAGTTAAATTTTAACTAGGTATCTCCTTGATCTATCAGGTAACCTAAGTAATGGTTCTTGGTAAGACAAGTTGCTAATGTTTTTTTTTTCTTACAATAAGACAAATGTTGAGGAATAACCTGCATTTACGTAGAAAAAACTACTTATTAACCCTATCTAGGTAAATAAAGGCGGTTCTCTCACTTGTCGTTCGTCGTTTACGGTGCTAGACAGACGTATCCGTAAACGCACCGTAGCCTTATTTATTTGGGAATAAGATCTGATTTCGCAATTTCCTTTCGTCTGACAGACGCAAGCGTTACGATGCCTTAAAATACGCAGCGACCAACGAGACGACAAGTGGGCGAACCGTCAAAAGGGTTTGGAAATATCTCCTGGTAGGTAAAGGAGGTGAAATTGTTAACTTTATCAATGGACGGGGTTAGGAGGTGGCGAGAAAGATCTCCTGATAAGTTTAATGAACTTAAAATTGTTATAAATAGTGCTGGGACGAAATTATAATTTTTTTATCAAATTTATTAAAATTAATAGGTTTTCATTATTTTTATACGTGACACAACGTCTTTATTTTTTTCTGTATACACACACTCTTTTCAGCTGACCTTTCAGCTTTACTGGTATTTTTGTAACACCTTGTATAAATGGGACCCAAAGAATACGATTAATCTTGTTACGAGTATTTAATGTTACTCAAGATAAAGTAGATTGGCGTAAAAGGGTAGAGTGGTTTACCTGTTCGTCACGAAGGTTAGGGGTGTGGATGGGGTTGGCCTTTCGGCTTTTTTGGCTTTTGCGCATGGAGTGGTGGGCCTGGTCACTCAGATTTTATCTATTCATGGTGACGAAGTTGCTATCCCGTTCGTCACTAAGGCCATGTCTGCTTGGGAGGTCTTAGAGATTGGGACGCCTATAAGACAACCAAATCCAAATACAAAAAATGATTGAGAAACAGAAGATTGCATTGCATTGCATTGAGATTTTGCAGCAGTATCACGACCTTTGAACAAGCAAACCGGCTAAAGAAAATCCTATCCCAACAACCACAGCTTGACATCAGATCACATAGACAGAGAGGTCGACAGATCACATACGCCCGTCCGTCAGCTGTGATTGCCGAACACTGCGGGCCGCGGCTCGCTGCGCTCGCACCGAGATGGCAGGTGGCGCTGCACTAGCCACAGTTAATGGTTCTTGCGGTGGTTGCGGTCGGCTTGTAGAGTCTATCAACGAAAAGTCCGAACAAAATACACTAACCACATCATCACTTTTCACTTGATTTACTGACGCCGGTGATACTGTTTTTAGCACTGGCTTCCATGACGGCGATAACGACCAACCACTGTCTCTGTTAAAATTCTGACGACGGCTTATTTTTATAGCTTCCCGAACTTTGCGTGGTACAAAGAATTTTTCCCTAGCCAGAATAGCTGTCTTTTCGAAACGAATATAGTGGCTGGTGTCCGGATTCAGCGAGTGTTTTGCTACCGCCGACGTCAAAGTGTTACAGTTCTTTACGCTCCGTATGGGCTCTGCAATTCTTGTAGAAACATGCCGCTGTGTTTCACCGATATAGCTTTTACCACACTCACAAGGTATTAAGTAAATACCAGGTCCAGACAGCCTTATCTTTCGGCGACCTTAGCCAGTGTTATATTAGAGTATGGGGTCGGAAAATAGTCTTTATGATGTATTTCCGACTCAGTAAGAAGGCAATTTTATCCGTAGCACCTTTTATGTACGGAAGATAAGTAGGACGTCTTCCTACAGTCTGTGGTCTTTTTCTTTCTTTTACGAATTCAGTTGATATGTTTTAATAAGGATACCACCGATATTTCGATGAGAATCAATGCGGTTGGACAGTTTCAGATCAGAATTTATTATGATGTTGGTTGTGTTATCATCATTCCATTATAAAGTTCATATATAAGTTCCATAATTACTTTGACGGACTAATCGGTTTAGATCTTTTAAATAAATGGGAGTCCAATATCAATTTGAAACATAATACACGCTGAGCCACGAATCCTATCGTTATGTATGACTCACGCAACTGTGATTTCTATGAAGAGATAATTCCGGGTAATTATTCTAAAATACTGCGAATTTCGATTAACATCCATGACTGTGACGCTTTCATTCCCGAATAAAAAAATTCTAAGTGCATAATTAGGGAATGTATCTACTATATCGCAGAACCGTGGTTTAGTGGAAGTTATAAATAACACAGCAAACGACGTAATCTTTTCGCTCGATACTCCAGTCGCCGCCGAAATGCATAATGTTCAGTGCAAACGCACTGATCCACCCATTACGTCACGCGCAGAACAAGTGCTGTCTCGCTTGCGCACAGACCACTTAAACCCGGAGGAGCACGCGAATTTAGAATCTCTTTGCGCACAATACCCAGATGTGTTGTACATTGAAGGGGAGGCTTTGCAACAAAATTAAGCATTCCATTAAGACTACTGACGAAATGCCAATTTATACAAAAAGTTACCGTTACCCTTTCGTACACCGGGAAGAGGTCCGGAGCCAAATAAAAAAAAATTTTGGAACAGGGTACATTAGACCATCAGATTCCGCATGGAACTCACCTATTTGGGTAGTGCCAAAAAAAATGGACGCGTCAGGAAAAGTTAAATGGCGTCTTGTCGTTGATTTTAGAAAATTTAACGAGAAAACTTTGGACGATAAATACCCTATTCCAAGCAACGCTGATGTTTTAGAAAAACTTGGAAATTGTCAGTATTTTACGACATCAGACTTGGCTAGTGGCTTTTACCAAGTCAAGATGGATCCTCAGAATATACCTAAAACTGCCTTCAACGTAGAACACGGTCATTACGAGTTTCTTAGGATGCCCATGGGACTCAAAACCTCGTCCTCCACCTTTCAGCGAGTTATGGACCAAGTTCTGCGGGGTCTTCAAAATCAAATCTGCTTGGTATATCTTGACGATATTGTAGTGTTTAGCACTTCTTTGCAAGAACTCATGAACAACTTACAAAAGGTGTTTGACCGACTGAGAGAATCTAACTTTAAAATTCAGATGGATAAGTCTGAATTCTTAAAGTAAGAAACCGCATACCTAGGCCACGTTATTACAAAAGATGGAATTAAGCCAAACCCCGATAATATCACCGCGATACAAAAATTTCCCATACCCAAAACACCTACAGAAATAAAACGTTCTTAGGTTTATTGGGCTACTACAGAAAATTTATTCCTGGATTTGCCAAATTGACGAAACCCATGTCTCAGGGTCTTAAAAAGGGTAAGTAATTGTATCAGGCGTTACTTTGCGGAAGTCCATCTTGATTGAATTAGATAGCAAGGTATTTAGCTTCTTCCGCACTTATGATGGCTAGTAATGCAGCTAGTTGAATGCACCACGCGTACGACCGCAAGTTAATGCAAATGCACAAGCGATGCACTTTACTCGCACTACTTCCACCGTATTACACTCTACACGTGTTTCGCCCCTCCACGGAGCATCATCAGGAGATGTTCGACAGTCGAGTTCCGAGCACTGACTGAGTCAACATGGCTGCCGTGCACGCGTGATTTTCTCCGTCCGATTAGAAAATATTGATAAATTATTTCTTTTTGCGTCGAAATAATTTGTGATAAGTTGCAAATGTTTTGATAAATATTGATTGATGTTATAGTTGTGTTGAATTGACCTATACTGTTGTAAATACAGATAAATAGGCTATATTGTTTTGTTGCACTCAGCGTTATAACTTTGGAATTGCGACCTTAAGTGTGATGGGGCATATTAAAAATCAATTTTGATAAAATGCCCCACTACTCTTTTTATAAAATGCCCCAGTATCTAAACAACATACAAATTAACGATGATTTTATTTTCATTGCAGACAATGTCTCGAAGATATGAACGAAAGACTCTTCGAGCTTCTTTGCGTGCAGAAGACCTGGAAAAAGCAATGCAATGTGTTCGCAGCAAAGAAATGGGAGTAAATGAGGCTTCAAGAAACTTCAACATTCCGTCTCGAACTCTAAGAAGGCACCTTATAACGGGTAGATCAAAAGTTCCTCTAGGACGCAACCCAGTATTTTCTAAAAAATGCGAGAAAAAGTTAGTTGCTCATATAAAAAAACTAGAAAGTGTCGGCTTTGCCCCAGAAAGAAAAGATGTCAAAGAAATGGCTTTTCAATTGGCTGAGACACTAAATATAAAAAACCCATTTTCAAAAACGAATGAGGTTGCTGGCAATGTTTGGTTTACTGGGTTTATGGCACGCAATCCAGAATTAAGTCAAAGAAAATCCGAAGGATTATCTCTTTCTAGGACGTATGGCGTCAATCGAGAAGATGTCAAAGAGTTTTTTGATTTGTTAACCAAAATATATGAAGAACACGATTTTACAAACCACCCTGAAGATATTTTTAATATGGATGAGTCTGAAATTCAAATCAACAATAAACCTGGCAAAGTAATTGCCACAAAGGGAGCTCGTGATGTTTATACACTTACTAGCTGCGAAAAAGGTGAAAATGTCACAGTTATCGCCTGCTGCAATGCTGTAGGCAACTTCCTTCCTCCGACTTTAATTTACAAGGGATTCTACAACAAACCACAATTTTCCGAAGGTCTTCAGCCAGGTTCACAAGTTTTTATGAACAAAAAATCTTCATATTGTATCAATGCAGATTTGTTCATAAAATGGTTCGAGGATGTATTTTTACACCACAAGAGCTCAAGAAAGACACTGTTAATATTAGATGGTCACAGCTCGCACAGTAACAATATTTGCCTGCTTGAAGTTGCAAAAGAAAATGACGTCATAATTTTGTGTCTTCCAAGCCACACGACCCATGCCCTGCAACCGCTAGATAGAGCCTTTTTTAGGCCTTTGAAGGTGTATTTTACATAAGAAGCTAAATCATGGATGGTCAGATGTAAAGACAAGAAGTTGACTCGCTATGATGTGGCTCAATTGATTGGAAGAGCTTGGGGTAAAGCTGCCACTAGTTCCAATGGCGTTTCAGCTCTGAAATCATGTGGGATTTATCCCTTTGACCCTACCAATATTCCCGATCACTATTTTGCACTGTCCGATTCTGTAAGAGATCAAAACTTGGCAAATGACGAAGAAAATCAAACTTCACGAGACTCACCGTCTTTACTTGAAGACAATTATGACCCTACACTAATCCATGATAACGATATTATGCTGTCTAGAGCACAAATGACACCTGCATGCTATAACAAAAAACCTTTACAACAAAATTACAGTGATGTCGGTAATGAAAAGGTTGACTCTTTACTGCACAATCAATCCGTTTCTGCTACTAAAGAATCATCTGAATCTAGGTTGGTATGTGATGAAGAACAGCAAGAGGCAAGAGATTTAGGTTCTCAACTGGATACATGTAGCGCTTCAAATCACCAAAATGTCTCAAGTCACAATCAAAACACTATGTCCCAACAGAGCGACTTTCTTAATAGCAGTATCGTAGTGGCCACAAAGAGCGTTCACTCACCACCACACGAGCAATCCGGTACTGTGCGTAAGACAAGGTTCACAGGATTAAATCCTAGCATATTGAGAAACATTGACGACTTAAATGAGGTAGAAAAAATATTTGACAATGTATCTAAGTCAGGACCTTCATCAGTGAAAGCGGTTATTATGTCTAAAACAACTCAGAAAGACGAATCGTCTGAAACTCAAGAAACACTTACCAAGCTTTTAAGTACGATCCATCCAGTTCCCGTAATACCAGTCATGTCATCAAAGAGAAAACAAAAAGCTGTTGTCCTCACGTCTTCTGAAAATATTGAGAAAAGAAAAGCAATTATTAGAAAAAGAAAACCAAAAGTTCAACCTAAAGAAAAAGTCTTAACTAAAAAAGCAAAAGGAAAAAAAACTGAGGAGAAAAAAGCAACTGAAAATAAAGATCCCGAATTCCCGATATGACGGATATTTCTGAAGACAAGAACACAGATCAAGCTATAAATCTTAAACAAACCAAATCAAGAGCACAAAAGGGAAAATCAGGGAAAACAAAGGGTATATGTGAATATTATAGGTCAAATGGGTCTGAAAATGAAACCTCTGAGAACGATCAAACTACAACATTAACACAGGTTAAAAGAGTCAAGAAAAGAATATTCAAAAAAACAAGAAGCGATAAAAATAATAAAAAGCAAGATGCCGCCAATATATCAGAAAATGATGACTCAAGCCATGATCAAGAAAATACAAGTAAGATATCTAAAATTAAAAATAATACAAAAAAGCCAAAGAAAGGTCAGATAAAAAATAAAAAAGTAGTTTATTCGTCGTCTTCTGAGTCAGTAGAAGAAATTGATGATAAAGTTGGTACGTCTGAAGAAGAAATCTCGGACTTGGATGAAAACAAGTGCATTGAATGCACAGAAATTTTATACAAAACTAAATCATCCGAGGACTGGATTAAATGTTCAGTTTGTTCAGGATGGTTGCATGAGTTTTGTACTAAGTATGGACGTTTGTGTGATTATTGTGGACGAAAAGCTAAGAGGGAAGCTATGAAGAAAAACCCGCTTCTTTCTCCCTCTGTTTACCTTCTGGTTGGCCGGTAGAGAATGCCGTCTGGCATTAGGCCCGCCTTTTGTACGATGTGCAATAAAGTATAAATAATAAATAATAATAAGAAAACAAGCCACTAATTCTCTTCTTTTTTACTATAATTTTCTTTTTGATATTTTTGTTACCTGATTTATTTGATTAGAAAACTGCAAAGTTTTTATTTTATGTTAACGAAGTTGTTTATTAATCGTTAATGGTTTTGTTGATTTTGTTAAGTTCAATTTTTTTTAATTATGTACATAAAAACTTCAATTAATGTAAGCTTTAAAAGACTGATTGAAGAAATACCTAATGTATGAGCCCCAATATCTGTGTTTAGTCAAAAGACGTTGTTATTTTCATGTTTTGATTCAATTTACGCATACAAACAATCACTGAGGCATTTTTTATAAGCCGGGGCATTTTATAATACGAGTGAGGCATATTATTAGCTGATAGGTGCTTCACAAAACGCCCCACCTAAGGTTTATTTTTTTTAAATTATTTAAGTAAGTAACGTTCCTATTAGATTAAGATGTTGTCATAACATTATCAAAATGCCAAATATTGATTCTAAATAAAGATCTCTAACATATCTTTCACCATTTTTGTTTTATTTGATTTTCAAATAAAGTTACCCAGTTTTACCCTAATCCAAAAATAATTCAAAAGCTCCGCTATGAATCTCGTTTTAACCAAAGTTGAGTTAGAAAATGTTATAAATTATCTACGCCAACAAGAGATAATTAAAGCTTACAATGAGGGTAAAACAAACCGTAGGGGAATAAATAAAAGTTATCAAGCCCTGTCAAATCGTTATTACTGGCCTAAAATTAAATATCTCAAAATACATTAACGAATGCAGTATCTGTGGCCAGGCAAAATATGACCACCACCATATTAAACAGAAATTTTGCATAGTTCCACCCCCTAAAAAACCATTTGAGATAGTCCATCTTGATCTCCTTACTATTGAAAACGAAAAATATCTTACCTTTGTCGATGCATTTTCGAAATACGTTCAAGCGTATCATCTCCGAGACGCTACAGCCATAAGTGTTGTACAATCCTTATTAAAATTATTTACCCATCATGGGGTCCCTCTATCCATAGTTAGCGACCAAGGCCCTGAATTCACGAACCAAGTATTTATGAAATTTGTCAGACTCCATAAAATTCAGCACCACAAGATCCTTGCGCATACCCCCAATGATAATGGTATGGTGGAACGCTTTTATGCCGCCATTTTAGAGCACTTGCGAATCCTGAAGCTAGAACGTCGTAACGAACCCGCTTTGAATCTTGTTTCTTATTCCGTCTTAGCATACAACAGCTCAATTCATAGCTTTACGAAATGCAGACCTATGGAAATAATTGCAGGACATTTCGACCCTAGGGATCTATTTGATTTAGATCTTTCAGAGCGTAGATGCTCTGAAAGATCTAAATCAAATGGATCAACAATACATCGTAGACCATAAAAAGCGCATGACTGAGGCCTATGACATGTTAAACGAGTCTTCTTTACACCGTAGAAAAGCATTAATAGAGAACAGGAACAAAGATCGCGAGCCGGAAAAAGAATATGAACCTGAACAACAAGTATTCACCGGAAACTCCGCGGCGAGCCGTCAAAAACTCGCACCCAGATTTACCCAAGATACTGTGTTAGCTGATTTACCTATACACATATATACTAAGAAAAAACGAGGTCCTGTTGCAAAATCTCGCCTTAAGCGAGGTCCTAAAAATTCCACCTTGTTACAGGATACTACTGACGTTGGTACTCCAGCAGGCACTGGCGCAGGACATATTACTGGATAAGCTGGACGATTGACCCGGGCTACTTCCTTTCAAATTAGGAAATTCCCGAGTTATTCGCATTATCATTCATTTTTACAGTACATAGACCTTAAATAAATTAAATCGAAATAAGACTCGGTAGAAATTCAATTTAGTAATGTTAAATTGAATTGTCTTGGATCTGTAATAAAAAGCATTCAGGTAATTTAAACTTTACAGATGCTATCCAATATGACAATGCTTTGAAAGTTCTCGATTTTAATCAAAATCAATTGCAAACTGAAATTAATAGTCAGATAAGTTTAATTCAAAATTGGACATCTTGTCATACAAAAATTCTGGATGATATTGTATTTAACCAAAATAAAATAGCCAGCATATTAACTGGAATTATGACTGAAGATAATGTTCGGGACGCAAACCTTATTAGATAAGTAGGTAGTTATTGGGAGTTTTAAATATTTTTTCGATTGTCAATGCAAAGCTCCGTGTCACTCTGCTCCGCTCCGTGCACTCCGCTTTACATTAACAATCGAAAAAATATTTATTCCTCCCAATAACTCCCTCCTTCATACTTCCAATTTAGAAATGTATAAACTAACGTAAAAACTTACCAGAAAATATACATCCTTTAGGTCAAAAATCTTCCTCTAAACACAATCACTAGTCTTTTGGTTCCAGGGTAAATGCCAAGTTGCACTAACGTAAAAACTTACCAGAAAATATACATCCTTTAGGTCAAAAATCTTCCTCTAAACACAATTACTAGTCTTTTGGTTCCAGGGTAAATGACAAGTTGGTGATTTTATCTTGCAAAACTCAATTATGCATAAGATAGTGTTTGAATCCTGAAGGCAATGACTAACCTTGTGCATTTAGCGATTACCCCTTCAAAAATATGTTATTTAGCGCCTATTTTCAGCTAGCAGAGAGCATTAACCGGAGCCGTACATCACGTTGGCTTTTGGTTTTCAGATTTGCATTTTACTTTTGCTTCGGATAGGCACTAATTATCATTTTTATTTTTTTCTTGGTTCCAGGGTAAATGTTTAGTTGCACTAAATCACAAGCCTTAGGATTTACACGAATCTAAAAATGAAATAAGGATTGCATTAATACCGGAGCCGTTCATACTGTTGGCGTTTGGTGATTTTATCTTGCAATACTCAATTATAAATAAGATAGTGTTTGAATCCTGAAGGCAATGACTAACGTTGTGTATTTAGCGGTAACCCCTTCAAAAATATCTTATTTAGCGCCTATTTTCAGCTAGCAGAGAGCATTAACCGGAGTTTTCTGATTTGCATTTTGCTTTTGCTTCGGATAGGCACTAAATTTCATTTTTTTTTTTACCACACACACGTTCTATATCGACATCGCTGCACTGAATGAACAAATGTTGCCAGAACATACATTCCGAGATACACACATATAATATATACTACAAAAAGTGTACATTCTGCGGGAAAAGCGTACTTTTTTGAAGAAAATGTATGTGTCAGTCGATGAAAATAATGCATATATGTACATACGGAATTCAGCTATGATTCTTTTTTGTTTATAAATACAAAAGTTCAACGAAATTACACATGAAATGGTGAAATTGAACACTACACGTGTGAGCCAAAAAGTGTACGTAAATGTGTAAAATAAACTCGTTTGCCAACACTTACAATTCCTACCGTGTAAAGGGCTTATTCTGATCGTCAAATATGCGCATCTCTAGAACCTGTCGTACGTAACTGACCAAAAAAACAGTTCATCAGTCAAGAAAGATAACATCTGATTATTTTAACCTATAACAGCATTAAAGGTTACTCGTTCATACTTATTTTAATTTATTTATGTTACTAGCAAAGTAACATTATCACACAAGAAAACTCAATAACACGACACGAGGTTCATGTACTTAATATTTTATCAGATTGATGAAAAATAAATGTCAAGGTCTGTAGCGTTCAAACACTATTTGCCCCGCAGGTAATACAAGCGCGTTGAATACCAGAATACGGCTATCTGCGATTTTGCTGATTTAGAGTAACAACAATGTTGCACGTAGGTACCTGTGAGTGTTAGACTATGGAAACCGATTTATGATGACTTAAGGCTTGTACTTCGACGGAAGGAACGAAATTCAAATGAAATTCGGAAGTCATGTCAAAGAGTATATTATAGAGGTGTCACCATTTCATATAATGTTAGTCTAACTGGTACTGATACAATACTTGACGACTAATGGTAGTGCGACTGCCTGCGGCGCTAAGGTTCCGGGTTCGATTCTCGGTGGACTACTCACAAAGTTGATATTATAACTTGGAAGGAATATTAACCTACATTATATCATAATGACCATATTTTGGAATAAGCTGAACCATTCGCCAAAACTTAGCTGAACGCATAGTATCCATATTAATTATGAACTGTATAAACTGTACTGTATGTTTGTTTGTTATTCTTCCACTTCCAGTACATGAAAAGAATTGGTCTAAAAATAAGGGCTTAATCAGTTCACAAAACACTTATCTTCATAACATCTCAAATCATACTTACAACTTTTTAGTTTTACGTTATTTCAGAAGAAGCAAAGTCATTAAACTAAATAAAGCCAACTTATTAGTTCAGGTTTAAAAATGCAAGTGAGTGGTCAGTATCATGTTACGCACTTTTCGCGAACATATTTTTATTTCGTTTTTGTCCATCCTGGTATTGTACATTTTTTTGCGAACTTCGACATTAAGACACTTTTTTTGGATATTTCTTTGTCATTTTCGTCATTGCATGCACCTTAAGCGCAACTAATACTGTTAAATTTCAATTACAATTTTAAACGTTTATTGCATAAATCAGTATACATAGATAGATGTAAGTTCAAAATATAAATAGCAAAAACCAATTAGCGACGGCCATTATATATTCGAGTATGATATTATGATATGATAATATATAAAATAGCGGTCGCATTCTCGCACCGTTCATTAGTTTTTGAACAATATTTGTTGACCATCAGACAAACACAGAGCCGCATGCCTTAAAAATTTCATACCTTCGAACACCTTTTACAATCTTTTTCCTTTAATCACCGACACCAGTTGAATTGCTTCATAGTTAAAAATTATCATACATTTTGGTGGTATCTATTATAGTAACTAAGAAAAATTAAAATCGAAGGTGCTTCTAATTGTTTGTTTGACTAAGGTTTTTAATCCATTCCTATCTGGATAATCCTATAATTTTTGGTCTTGAAATTGGTATTTTTAGAAAAGGGATTTATAGCCCTATACCACAAAATAGAGAATGTACAGAAGGATCACTCGGCCCTTTTTTCTATAATTTCCGCTTTCGGCAAGGGCTGCCACAGTTTTCTTACCGATTTGATTCAATGGAGTAGGTATCCAAACATACAGGGAGTAACAGAAAGGCTATATCAAGCCGAAAGGTGCTCATGAAACTGAACAACTTTCCCCATTTCCTCACTTTGACCTCCTTTCGGATTGATATTCACTTTCTGTTACTCCCTGTATTTACATTACGTATACTACCGACATAGCACAATTATTCTGAAATGGGGAATGACGAGTAGGTAGATAATGAGGTCAATTCGGGATTTAAATTTTCCTTACTTGCCTTAAATTAGTGCTGTCACTTTCTGTCAAATAGGTTTAGAAAAGGATAGAAGATATCGAAGTCCTGTCATTTTTAAAAACGTCAAGGGTTTTTTCGCCTTTCCTAGTCAATTTAGTCGCCATTGTTTTAATTGTCGCCTTATTTTGACAGATCACACGTATTTTGCATGAAATTATAAGACATAACACGACTAAAATATCTCCTATCCTTTTCTAAACCTATTTGACGGAAAATGACAGCACTAATTTAAGGCAAGTAAGGCTAATTTATATCCCGAATCGTGGCCAATATCTGCTCTGGGGCTGTTAAATCTGAGCATCACCCCATTTCTTTCCCGTGGAAGTCGTAAAAAGCAACTAAGACATTTGAGGGTGTGTATTGCAAATTTAGGCGATGGGCTGACAACCTGTCACTATGGCGTTACACAATTTTCCGAATGACCCTCAAAATTTTGTCAGACGAGGCGCAAATATCCGTTTACGCTCTGCCTACCCCGCAAGGGATAATAGACGTGATATGTGTATGTATGTACATCAAAAATGAAAAGTTGCCTTTATTTAAGTAGAAACTCAAATCACATTATAGATCAATTTACAAATTAGAGTTATTAATCTTGTTTGTTTTTTTATGAAAGCAAGTTTTTATTTAAGTTGGTACAAAATATTATAGGAACATTGTACAAATCACATCGTATACTACTAAACCTATTTATCACCTATTTATATTTGTGTGAAGCCATTTTGCACGTCCGCACGAAACGCGGTTGACACTCGACTACAAGTGTGTTTGGATTGGTTTGGATTTCCTTGTAAACGGCGGCGTGTCAAATTGTGGAGAGTTTCGTGACGTTTGCTTGAAGTGAGCTCTCTGTATTCGGCGCGCAGCCGCCAATACTTACTTTGTGCCTATACAATGTTTGGTATATTTCGGTGTTACCAACGAACCAGGGTGACCACAACCTTTAATATAATGATACCCTCGACCTTCCCGAAATGATAAGTACCTACCTGGAAATTAATTTTAACATTAGTATTGGCATTTTGTTCGGTGACACTCTAGGACTTTCCAGCTAGGTATAAGTCTAGAACCTTTCAACCCAGTGTTACCCTAGCATGAACATCTTGACCCAGTGCCACTCTAGAACCTTTCTACCCCATAACACTAAAAACCTTCCGAATCAATTGATCCCACTCTTGAACTGAAATCTGACAAAAATGTTTTACTACATAAATAATACTTTTGTATACTAGGTACGCAAGTTTCAAGAGATATGGGCGTGATATGTGTATGTATGTATGTACGTAAGTACATGTACATAATTATTTTTCTCAAACATGCTAGGAAATGTGTTCATTTCTTTCAAAAAAAGAAACCGCGAAGTTTCACATTGTTTGTCACGTCTCAGATCACGCCAGCAAAGTTGTATGGAAATCCTTTGCTGGTGTCCATTAAGATAAATTCGTTATACGCTAAACCCACATAATTTGATTTCAAAATTATCTCGATGACTCTCATAGAAACGGAACGTAATTTTGTATGAAACAGGTAACTAAAGACGAGGCTGTATGATGTGAAGACCCTTGCCTGTCCAGAATTAAAAAAGAAAAGAATGAACTAAACATTTAGTATGGCAGAATATTACGTAATACTGTGCCTTACAGGCGAATTTATTTTAAAAAATTACAATTGGTGGGAAAATTGTAAATTTTTATTTGTTTTGTTGTGTTGTGGTCGCTAGCTAACTTTTATAAGAAGTACAATCTTTCATTTCCTAGCCTTTTTTTGAGAAAAGCACTATGTAAGCCTCGGGGAAAATTACTTTGCTTGACTTGTATAATTGAAGTCCTCGCCTGCGGCTCGGACTTCAAACTATACTCGTCCAGCAAAGTATTATTTTCCATACCTCGACAACAATGTACTAATACTTGCTTTCTTATAATTTGTCCTAAAACTGTGGTTGGTGGTGACCGTATGCGCAGCGCTCCATATATACATTTAAAAATTTCCGCCGCGGTTAAAAAACTGCTTTTGTGCCGCCGTGTCGCCGTCTAGTGTTGCATATAAATCGAACCTTACTACTTCATACTAATCTGCGCTAACAACCACGTCATCCTATTATTTGATCGTAAAAATATTTTTAATACCTACGTCTAATCGGTTCATATTTTGCGTTTCGTTCGATGTACCAATCAACGTAGTATTGACATTGGCAAAATTATCCATAGCGGATAGAATGCCGTTGTTGTAGATAGTTGATATATTTTACGGCAAAATTCTAGCTACAATAATTTTTCACGGTCAAAATATCGAACAAATGTACAGTGTGTCGCGTCTGCATCATATTCCGTTTATCTATGATCAATTCCACGTCAGTTTTGACAGCAGAGGAAACACATCAAAACAAAAACCTTTTACTCCCAAGGAAAGCAGCCGGAAACAGTAAGTGTTTTGCTAAATTTCTTAATAACTAAGTTGTTTGGTCAAAAAATAGCCGCCCGGGCGGGTTCAACGTGAAATTGCCATTAATAATCATACTAAGATCAATACAGTTCGATTAGCACTGGCGGAAGAAATCTCTTACGCCACGCTTCATCACTGAAAAATAGAGGTAACTTCAAATTTTAATTTCTCCGTTATTAAATATAAAATGAGATTTTGCGCTGCCCTGGCTTATTCCTCATATCTTGAAGAATAAAAAACAAAATTTTGTTGACAGTGATGTTCCTTAGAATATGTATAAAATGCATTCTCGTAGCTCGTTTTCACCTCACTTCATGGAAGTAGGCCCGTTAAGTGGGTTTATTCCACAGTTCAACAAAGAGTGTTTCTACTTTGTGCTAAATACTAAAATTTGGTATAGGATTTTAAATCACATTACAAAGTTGTAACCTAAAATGTTAATTTAAGAGTAGGTATGTTAAGTGTCATTTTAATTTAATGATTAAACATGCCGTACTATAGCAAATCATTTTTATATATTTCACAATTCAAATTATTTATTACGAGTATGCCGACCATATTTACTTGTTTTAGTAATGATTACTTGTAAAGTGAAATTAATGACGGTTCAAGAAAATTTTATCTGGAGCACAGTGGAATATTAATTTTCCATATTAATTCGTTGCGAACTCTATGCAGTTTCTTTTGTGTAACAGGTTTCAAAATGCGGTTTCTTTCAAGTCAAGTTTTCAATTTCATTATTTCAGAAACTGAAATATAATATTTTTGTTGATCAATTTGTACAAATTGTTGATGAATAAATAAAAATGATGATTAAAGAATTGCAGTAGTATACAACATTTTAAGTTGACAAAAGTATTTATAAAATATTAATATCATTCAGAAAATGCTTAACCCAAAAGGAATACAGGCGTGATTACACGTTTGAGGCGACATAGTGTCCAGACGCTTAATCAGCAATTTGTGTTGGTCGCACCGCGAGCGCCGCAATCGAGCCAGTTGCAAGCCGCTTTCGCGTTCGTCAGTTCCTCTCTTACGTAAATTCAATTAAGTTAATAAAAACTTAGCTTCAGTGATCTAATTTAAATTCTTTCATCAAATTTTTGTTTTTTTATTATCTTCGGCTGCAACTTAAAAGAGGAAGACCACTGGTGGTCGCTGTCGAACGTAAACAACCACGTGTTGTCATAAGGCTGAATGCCAAAACGTACCATTTTATAAAAAAAGTGTCGGTTTTTGAGCGGTGCCAGTTTCACATCAAAACAGGTATGTATTAAGATTTGTATTACTACGGAGCAAAATAAAGTTCATGTTTACAATTGATAACAACTTTCTTGTAGATTTCAGCAAAACCGAGTATATTACCAAGCGGAATACCTAGATGCAGAAAAGGTTCCATTATTTGTATTTTTTGTGCCTTCGATATCCCAACTCCATGTTTAAGACATTTCATCGTTTCTGTTGAAGCTGGTGACGTATGGTTTATAAGAATGAAACTCGATTCCATCTATGCTGTTATCAAAAGCAGGTGTACTAGAAATATTGAAAATATTCATTTTAGTAAACCTACGCTTTTTAGGTATAATTTGTTCTCGTTAGTTAGTTCAGAAGTCTTTGGTTTTCGGATATTCTTCGGCTTTTTAGGTTTAAGTCTTCCTTTTTTTTAATTGCACAAGAATTACTGTGGAGTTTGCTCGGTGATGGTGAGTATTAATTTCTATATATAATCATTTTTCTTAAGTTGGATATATATTTGAACTTCTTCACCACGTAGATTGATTAAGTTTTTTCCAGCGTCTAATATTCTTATATTTATGCAACTAATATTATTCTGATTGACTGGGAAGTAAATTATGTATTTTTGGTATTTCTATAATTCTATGTCACGTTAGGTGCAAACTCATGAATAATATGACTTGCTTTTTCGTTAGTCAATGAGCCACTAATTATGTCACATTCGATCCGCACCAGTGTTGTCGTCAAAATGTTTACAGGTAACTGTGACTCGTGTAATAAATTTGCTTCAAGAACTTTTCGGTTAAATCCTAATAGGTTTCCAAGCGTTTTATCTTTTTCAAAACGTATATCTTTAGATCGAAGTTTTCAATGTGTTTTTATTACAATGTAATTTTAATGTCGTATCTTTTAAATGAATTTTCAGGTAATCGTCAATATTTTGAAGTTCATATGTTCCTTCTGGCAGCTCTTCGAAATCTTTACCGTAGTAAAATTTATTATTATTTGTAGTTACATTTGGAAATGAATCAAAAGTACAGAAATGTAACAAAGTGCGCTTATAATCACCCTCTTATTGTAAATGAGGTGAAAAGATTGTTGAAAATATCGACTGATATCCAGTAATGGACAGAGTGAAAGACATTTTGTAAAAGATAAAAACAAGATGATCAATAGTAATTTATATTTTATTTTTCCAAAAACTTCGTAAGTACTCAAGACACAAGTGACCACAATTAACAGTATTGAACGTCTGATACTTTGTATTATTATAATAAATTGAACAATCCTTCAGGCAATTCATTAATTCAATAGGAGGTTTTAAATTACCGAAACTATCAAAATATTCACAGTACCTATTATACTTAATGTAGGCTACCCAATGCGTCCCCCCACTTGTAGACTTATCTAGGTTAACTATTCCACATTCTATTCTTTTAGGCTTTATAGGTAAAAAAATTCTCATAAAAACACCTCTAAAGAACGGTATGTTTCTAGCATTCTTTAATATATCGTAATTGGAAAGAGCACGATTTGGTAGCCTTTGATTAAGTTTTTTTAAGTTTTTATAAATAATTCATTTCCCTTTTTATTAGGTTTAATATAGAGACCTTTTCTTATTGTTAATGTTTCCATAGCTTTATTATAACGATGAGTTTCACGTAAGTTTTCTTGAGCCGATTTGTAATCGTTAACAGTTTTCGCAATACCTGCCGCCTCACCAGCTAAAGTTCCCAAGGCTGACAATCCAGCAAAAATGGGAATCAACGGCAAAATTCCTCCAGTTTTAGGTAGTGGTATAACTCGTGGCAAACGTATTTTGTTCTTTGAAACATATTTTTTTGCTGCATTATAAGCAAATTTAATCGCAGACTGTTTACTGCAGGGTTTAGTTTTCTTTAAGTCAGCGCGAATTTTATTTATGATTGATTAAAACTTTTGAATCCTGCACCTGATTTGATTTTCACTTTCATTACTTTGCTCACTAACCAGAATGCTAGTTTTTTACCTTTTCCAGCATTTTTTGAACAAGTTCTTCTCTAAAACACCTCTAAAGAACGGTATGTTTCTAGCATTCTTTAATATATCGTAATTGGAAAGAGCACGATTTGGTAGCCTTTGATTAAGTTTTTTTAAGTTTTTATAAATAATTCATTTCCCTTTTTATTAGGTTTATTATAGAGACCTTTTCCTATTGTTAATGTTTCCATAGCTTTATTATAACGCTGAGTTTCACGTAAGTTTTCTTGAGCCGATTTGTAATCGTTAACAGTTTTCGCAATACCTGCCGCCTCACCAGCTAAAGTTCCCAAGGCTGACAATCCAGCAAAAATGGGAATCAACGGCAAAATTCCTCCAGTTTTAGGTAGTGGTATAACTCGTGGCAAACGTATTTTGTTCTTTGAAACATATTTTTTCGCTGCATTATAAGCAAATTTAATCGCAGACTGTTTACTGCAGGGTTTAGTTTTCTTTAAGTCAGCGCGAATTTTATTTATGATTGATTAAAACTTTTGAATCCTGCACCTGATTTGATTTTCACTTTCATAACTTTGCTCACTAACCAGAATGCTAGTTTTTTACCTTTTCCAGCATTTTTTGAACAAGTTCTTCTCTGCGCCATGTCCAATAGCTCTAAATCCGCTTTGTGACGATTAGCTAAATCTGTGTTATTTGCGTAAACTATGTTGTGATGTTTACAGGCTTCGTCTAATTCGTTAATACCCTTGTCTCCTCTCAATAAACGTTTTCGGAACTTTGTCCCAGGGCCACAATAATTGTATCCAGGTAAATGCACTTCGAAGTATTTATGATGTTATTAACAATTCCTTCTCCTTCCATTGCCGCACGTAATTTTACTTTGAAAGTTATACCACTGCCTTTATATTTATCCAGCTATTTTCACATTCAGGTAGTCCTATCCTAACCACTTCACAAAAATCTTATCTTTTGTTTTTCTTAGCACTCTTTCAACAAGATATATATTAGGGTACTTAGTTTTTTGAAGCTCTTGCTTATAAAAAGAACCCAGTATAGGTTGTTCGTGTAAATCCTTTAAAACATAATATGTAATATGGTTAATATAATTAATATTTTTAATTTTAAATAAGTCCGTTGACCAATTTGGAGTATAGCCCTTTTCAAAGTAAGTTTTATACTTACTGATTTTAACGTAATCACCTGGGTAAAATTTGACTTTTATTTTAGAAGCTTTACGCTGTTCATGTTTTAAATTACCCATTACCTACTATAACTTTCTTTATAGCTGTTAACATCAAAAGTCGCAGGTTCAAATCCTGCCCGTGCTTGAAAATTTTGCAAGTTTTCAAAAATTTTATACCTAACACGGGAAGTGTTTTAAAATTTGGTATTCAACATCTGTAGGTTTAAACTTTGTAATGCGATGTATACAATTATTATAATCTTGCATTACACTTTGCAGCGGTTCTCCGATCTACTTGTAGCCCCCTTGTAGCTGAAGTACTTATAAAGCTTGTTTTTCAAAGTTCTTATTAACCTTTCTTCGATAGAAGCCTTCATTATAGAATACGTAGAGTAATGATTAATGTTATATTAATCTGTAACTTGCTTTGAATTATTGTTGTAAAATTCTGTTCCTTTATCTGTTTGTAAGTTATGTGGATGTCTTTGAGATTGTATTATAAAATTTTTAAATGCAAGAACAACATCAGATTTAGTTTTTGTTTTTATTGCAACAGTCCAAGTAAATTTTGAAAAACAATCAATTACTACTAATCCACACTAATATTATAAATGCGAAAGTAACTCTGTCTGTCTGTCTGTCTGTCTGTCTGTCTGCTACGCTTTCACGGCCAAACCGCTGAACCAATCTTCATGAAACTTGGCACAGAGATTGCTAGCATACCGAGAACGGACATAGGCTACTTTTTATCACAATTCGAGGGTCTGGAGTACAGATGTAGACCACCAGGTGTACCACCAGGAGCCCAGCTAAACTACTAGAGATACAGGCATGGTTCCAAAACAAAAGTTGTTCAGTATGATGGGCCGCTTCTTTTCACAAGGACATTAAGGATCTGGAGTACCTTATGTAGACCACCAGGTGTACCATCAGGAGCCCACCTAAACTATTAGAGATACAGGCATGGTTCTAAAACAAAAGTTGTTCAGTATGATGGGCCGCTTCTTTTCACAAGGACATTGAGGATCTGGAGACCATATGTAGACCACCAGGTGTACCATCAGGCTCTCAACTAAACTATTAGAGTTACAAGCATGGTTCTAAAACAAAAGTTGTTCAGTATGATGAACCTCTTTTTTTCACAAGGACATTGAGGATCTGGAGTACCTTATGTAGACCACCAGGTGTACCATCAGGAGCCTATCTTAACTATTAGAGATACAAAAATGGTTCCAAAGCCAAAGTTGTTCAGTATGGTGGGCTGTTTCTTTTCACAAAGACATAGAGGATCTGGAGAACATTATGTAGACCACCAGGTGTACCATCAGGAGCCCAGCTAAACTATTAGAGATACAGGTATGGTTCTAAAACAAAAGTTGATCAGTATGATGGGCCGCTTCTTTTCACAAGGACATTGAGGATCTGGAGTACCATATGTAGACCACCAGGTGTACCATCAGGAGCCCACCTAAACTATTAGAGATACAGGCATGGTTCTCAAACAAAAGTTGTTCAGTATGATGGGCCACTTCTTTTCACAAGGACGTTGAGAATCTGGAGTACCTTATGTAGACCACCAGGTGTACCATCAGGAGCCTATCTTAACTATTAGAGATACAGAAATGGTTCCAAAGCAAAAGTTGTTCAGTATGATGGGCTGTTTCTTTTCACAAGGACATAGAGGATCTAGAGTACAATATGTAGACCACCAGGTGTATCATCAGGAGCCCAGCTAAACTACTAGAGATACAGGCATGGTTCCAAAACAAAAGTTGTTCATTATGATGGGCCGTTTCTTTTCACAAGGACATTGAAGATCTGGAGTACCTTATGTAGACCACCAGGTGTACCATCAGGAGTACAGCTAAACTATTTGAGATACAGAAATGGTTTCAAAACAAAAGTTGTTCAGTATGATGGGCCGTTTCTTTTCACAAGGGCATTGAGGATCTGGAGTACCTTATGTAGACCACCAGGTATACCATCAGGAGCCCACCTAAACTATTAGAGATACAGGCATGGTTCTAAAACAAAAAATGTTCAGTATGATGGGCCGCTTCTTTTCACAAGGACATTGAGGATCTGGAGTACCTTATGTAGACCACCAGGTGTACCATCAGGAGCCCAGCTAAACTATTTGAGACACAGAAATGGTTTCAAAACAAAAGTTGTTCAGTATGATGGGCCGTTTCTTTTCACAAGGGCATTGAGGATCTGGAGTATCTTATGTAGACCACCAGGTATACCATCAGGAGCCCACCTAAACTATTAGAGATACAGGCATGGTTCTAAAACAAAAGTTGTTCAGTATGATGGGCCGCTTCTTTTCACAAGGACATTGAGGATCTGGAGTACCTTATGTAGACCACTAGGTGTACGATCAGGAGCGCACCTAAACTATTGGAGATACAGAAATGGTTCCAAAACAAAAGTTTTTCAGTATGATGGCAATAAATTGAGAAAGGACATTGGCAACTTTTTACCGAAGTTTTTTTGTTATCTACTGACTTTTGTATTCAATCGTTATAAATATTGATCTCTCAGGGCAGTACACCGGATAGCAAATTTTGAATTGTCCCTTTAACAAGAAAAGCAATTAAGTCATCCTTAAACAGTAGAAATAAGAACTGTTCTAATATTATTGTCATACTTACTATGAATATACATATCTACTGTAGAACCTGTTTCTAAAAAAACTATCTAACGCGGACGAAGTCGCGGGTAAAAGCTAGTACATATCTATAACCCTTATTATATTTTTGTATATTTTAGAAATCTATTAAATCTGCTTGCCACAAATCATCAATTCCTTTGAGAGTAAGTTTTTCTCGCTGCCTTGTGGATCTCATTCACTTTTTTAGTTTACTACATTTTTTAGTCAATTTCATAATTTTGTCAATCCCCATCTTCGTATAAAATTCGTATATCAACTGATCTCTAAACCTTAAAAATTCGTTTTTTATAGCAGTATTAATAAACTCTTCAACTTGTTTCTTGCTACAAAAATTAATTACAATTCTATCAACATAAAGTTTTTTTAACTGCGTCATCGGGTTCAGAAGGATATTTAATCTCTTTTAACCTTTTTTCTTGTGATTCATATCCTCTATTATTTCTTTTTAATATTTCATCTGAAAAGTTAAATATCTTTGATAATCGTAACCTTTTATGTACATGATGTCCAAATTTATTGACATTTATTGTATACAACCTTAATATTCCACAAATAATACTAGAATGACAACTTTTTTTCAAGAAGACGTTTTTATTGCTCGAGGATACCACTCTCTTTAAGTTCTTCGATAATATATATTACTTCATTGTCTAATCCAGTGTCATCGGCTTCTCGCGAAGCAATCAAAAGTTTCAGTCTTTTGACCAATTCCTTAGGATCATCCCAGTATATGAAATCGGTATTTTTTTAAAGTTTTTTCATCACTGACAACCCTTTTCTTTTTGGTTAACTAGTGTATGTACTGGTAGAATCATTTCGCAACTTAAATAATTGCTTTAAAACATAAAAAATATTTCATTCCTTTTGTGCTTTTCATAAGTTTATTTGGATTAAAATCACACCTTTAAAACATTTGTATCTAAAAGCATTGTTTTGTTATTCATTAAATCTTCTTTTGTAATCAAAGATATTTCCAGTTTCCTTTTAAAAAGTAATTGCCTTATGCCTGGAGTTATTTGTTATATTAAATAAATGAGCGTATATTTACGTCCTGATATACTAACAAAACCATTACCGTCTATATTTACAGAAGCTGTACCCATCTTAAGTTTTCCTCGAACGTTTCTTACACCATCAGATACATCAGCAAATTTTTTGTCGAAAAAGACCAAGTAGATGTATCTTTAGAATCATTATTTGAGTCAAGTATAGAATCAATTGATTTGAATGAATCATCAGTAGGAATTGATCTCTAAATCATCACCATCCTTATCATCTTTTTCATATTCCTCCTCGTCTTCAGATTCTTACTCTTCTTTAGTTTCAAATTCATCCTCAAATTCCTCTTTATTAGAATTGACAACAGTTTCGTTTTTAAATGTTTTGTCCGAGCTGTATCTTTGATTTTCAGATTTGAAATCATTTCTTTTCGTTTCTATTAACTGGTTTAAAGAACCTGTTACTAGTTTAAACAGTTTTCGAGAGCACTCGCATTTTCAGTCTCAATATCACGCATTTTTGCAACTTTTTTCTTAATAGCTTCCGCAGCATCAACGATTTTTCTTTTCAAAGTCTGTTCCATTTTGGTGAATTTTATCAAGAGTCAAGCGTCATTAAGTGCATTTGGTAGAATAATGCATTTTATTTGAAACATAATTTATATAGATAGCAAATTATGATCGTGAATGACAACAGTTTAATTAATCGAAAAAAATAAAGGTATCATACTTTCTGCGATAGCAACCATTATTTTTTGCACACTCTTTATTTATGACTAAATAATTGTAGGGATCATTCCAAATTTTAGCACACATATTGCGAAAAGCTACCCAACTCATATCAGTGTTCACATGCTCATCATAATTTAAATTGAATAAATGTCTTAAATTTATATCATCTTGTTTGAAAAGGACTAATAAGTGTGCATTATCTCTTACGAGTTGTTTTAGCACTTTACTGTAAGTCTGATTTTAATGGAAACAATCAATGTTTTTATGTTTTCCCATTGCAAAATAATCACGCATATTATTTTGATTTTCACATGCAACATCATCAAAAACTATAATGGAATTAGATTTAGCATTTTGTGGGCTCAAAACATTTTCGTTTTCGTAAAACTTTGCAAAAGAAACATCAGGTACAGTCGCTCATATAACATAAGGTAACAGGCATTATATGTGGTATTAAACGAACACTACGGGTGTGCCTTGTGTGAAACAGGCTAACTATTTTACGCCTTGGCACAGCAGGTCTGTGGTGTAATGGTCTAACTGTTCGGTTGTAACCTCAAGCAAAGCCACGATAGAGGTTCGATCCTCGGGTTGGGATAGCGTTTGTTTTTTTCTTTTTTGTGTATTATTTTGAAACATTTTTTGTTGTATTATGTTTTTGTCGGTAGCTGGTGACTCCAGGGATATAAAAATAAGGCGTAAGTATATTTTAACTACAATGAGAAAGCTTTATATGGTTTCTTTTAAAACATGAAGTGTTAACTAAGTAATTATAGTATGGTAAGTGTAAGCACGGAGCTATATTACAGAAAAAATAATTTGTTTGAAAGTAGCGACATCTGGTGATCAGAACACGATGTTCTCTCTGGTCATCGCCAAGCGTCTGAGGGGGAGTTATACCTCAGCTGATGGTATAGATGCATTGTATAGATGTTTCTAACGTATTAACGGGCAGTATAGGTAGATCTACCTATACCTAAAAATAAAAAATATGTAATACCTGTTTTTTATATTTATTGCTAGGCAGGTTTTTATACTTATTTATTGGTAATCTTATTTAATCATTACATTACGATATCATCTTTTAAAACATTATACATATAGAAATTAAAGTAGAAAGAAATAAAAGTGAACAATAAATTGAAAGTATTTATTTATTTAAAACGATTGTTTACAGCCTCATATAGGTGCTATGCTTAGTAACAATATAGGTAGGTATATCTATCTAATTAGTAGACAGGTTTAAAACAACGATTTAAAAAACTTAGCTTACAACTGCTTCCTTTGTTTAGCTAGCACACAGTGAATAAACATGTATAGTTTAATACAATAACATCACTTTGGCGCTTATTTAAGAATGAGTTGCACAGCTATCATAATTTTGTCACACATCTTAGGGTGAAGAAATGTTCCAGAAGGAACCTTACGACCAACCAAAATGAAACTACCAATGTTTAAAAACTTATTCATTCATATAATAATGCACGCTCAAATACAAATAAAAGCTAATTTCTTTGTAAGTATAAACAGAGTATCTCGTGTATTTTTAGTGCATCAAATTATATTTGAGCGTTTGTCTTGGCTTCACTCCGGTTATTTGTAGGGTTCCCTCTAATATTTTTAATACATTTAGGTTAAACAAACTTAATAATGTGGTCTGTAAAATTACAAAAATACTCCCAGGCAAATCGAATTATGTCCTGACGATGTCTATTAGACAAGGCGTTTTTTTTGCCGGTTTGTATTTTTTGAATCCTTTCACATCCAAATCTTAGCACGGTTACGATTCGCAGTGTGCTTTGCAATAACATCCCGATGGCGTGCAGACTGAGGAGCGAACATGTTGGGGGCAAAACCAGGCTTAATACGTTGAACATCTCCAGTGTCACCATGACGCTGAATTCACAATCGTACGGATTTTCTCTGCAAATAAATAAATCCTTAATTAGAAGAATGATCCTACAAAGTTATCTTCCTACCATTAAACATTTATTGAAACCTAGTATTAAAATACATTGTAGGTTACTATTAAAATCAGGATAACACATATATTACAATGACGTAACACAATATTTTACTTACCGAAATATTTAATTTACGAGCGATTGCACTCATTGACATTTGCTGTTCATGAAACACCACAATTTCAGCTTTCATTAAAACTGATAAATTATGCATTACTTATATTAAAAATTGTTAAAGTTCTGTTAGAATTCAAAAAACACTGTTGTCGCTTCCAAAGAAGACGATCAATAGTAAAGAAGCGAATTCATTCAAGCTGAACTGGTTATTTATAAGTAATTTTTATTGACTACCTGCAATTTTATAAGACTCGCGGTATATTCAACCATTTCTGATCCGATTATCTATGACGCGCCATGTTATTGATAAGCTTGTAGCATCCAGTTAAAAATTTAAACGTTCTACGTAACAAGCATCTGGTCTAGGGGCTTCGCTGTCGGATACAACGCAGCATAGCCTCAGTTCGAATCTCCGCCTGCGCCAGAGTGATAACTGTCATATTTTTATGTTAAAATTTTAGTTCCTAAGTGAATGATTGCGAGTTCGATTATGCTTCGTATTTGGCTTGCGAAAAAGTTTCCAACAAGTAAATTAAACAGGTTTAAGTGACGTATGCAACGCTAGTAGATTCCGGCTAACTAGCTCAGTGCTGCCACCAAGTTTAAATATTGGCGAAGAGTTTGATGTGGTGGTATGTGGTTGTTATTTTATAGTTAGTGTCGCTGGTGGTGCCATCTTTGTGTTGAATAGAAAATTAATTCCTTTGATACTTCGCATATGCATGCCTGTTACCTTAAGTGGTATAAGAGACTGTACATGCTGCAAAACATTTCCCAAAAATATATATTTTAGTTGATGAAGAGTTTTTGAATAGATACATACATTTTTGTAACGTAATCCATTTTTGTGCAAGAGAAGCCCTACCATTAAGTTTGTTCTCCCACAATTTGATGGCCCACATATTATACACCGAATGTTGTTTGGAAGAAGTTTACTATGACGAGAAGTATTCGTTTTAGATCTGGACAAATTTTTTCAACATTCAAATTGGTAGATTGTTTTACGAACTTCATTTTAATCTGATTGTATCCATCCAATATTCTTTTTTTAATGAACATTTTATCTTAGAGCAGCAGTATTAAGGTCGTCCCATTTCTCGATGACCTTGAGCGTTCGGGCTTCCTTACACCCCACTCTTCTCTTATTAAATACGCGAAATTAGCCATCTATTGGCTGCCGTACGCACTAGAAGAAGGCGGTGTACCGCTCTGTGGGTTCAAGTAATGCATGATTGAGCAACGACACCTTACGGCAATCATTAGTACTATTTAGATTTGTTTCTTGAATTATTGACTACCTTACCTACTATCAGCTGATTCAGGTAAGAAGGTAGGTACTGCATGGCTTTCAATATTGTTTATATTATTTCAATCTATGTTCCTAAAATAAAGTTGTTTGTTATGTAATCGTTATCAGTTGTCTTGTCACCACCAGCACAAGCCTTGTTGTCCGTATCGAAAAAGTCACCCATTAGACCAGGAGCTCGCTTGGTTAGTTAGGTTGTATGGTAGGTTATAATGTAAGGTAGATTTTTTGTTAGGTTAAGCAGATTGTATGGAAGGTTGTTATGTAGGTTGTATGGTCATTTGCATCAAGGTTGTTATGAAGGTTGTATGGTAGTTTAAGTAGGTTTTATGGTCATTTGTATAGTAGGTTTTTTGTTACGTTAAGCATATTTTATGGAGGGTTGTTATCTAAGTTATATGGTAGGTTAAGTAGGTTGTATGGTAATTTGTATAGTAGGTTTTTTGTTAGGTTAAGCAGATTGTATAGTAGACGGAATGGTGGATTTTATGGTAGGTTAATAAGGTTGTATGGTAGGTGTTTGGTAGGTTAGGTAGATTGTATGGAAGGTTGTATGTATGGTGAATTATATGGTAGATTAAGTAGGTTATATGGACGGTTGTAAGTTAGGTTGTTTGGTAGGTTAGGTAAGTATATTGTATGAGTAAACGCACGAGCTTTGCGTTATTTCCCTAATACTTTATATAATTTGGACATTGTTATCGTGTATTATTTTTAATATATTATGATAAATAAAATATGTAAATAATACAAATTATTTTTTGTCTAATAAGTTTATTTACTAATTTATAAATATCTCTTATTTGTAAAGGACGGCTCAAAGTTTAGGTTGTAGGACTGATAAAGGGGCAGGTTACAGGCGCGGTTACACAGTTAATTAGTCTTATAATAAAACATTGAATATGTATAAATAAATTTATTAACGATTTATATTTATGTGCGACTAAATTTTTGAAGCAAATGTGTTCTTCTGGTGTCGTTGCACAGACTTATATTGCTTCTCTCCTGTCAATATTATGTCATTTGCTGAGCAACCCAAGGGGCCATGATGACATTAGTCGAGTAATTGTTTAGTGAAATTCGAGATATTTACTATTCTCCTTCCAATATGCATTTCTTCCACACATTTTTCTTCTTCCGTAGAAATTAATAACTGAAACAGATATGAAAATATCTTTAGTACCTTAAGTTGGACCATGACAAGTATTTTATTATAGATCTTTGGTGCGCACCTTATGCTCATTGTCAGATTTTGGACCCTTCATCTCATTGACTTCTTCTGGTCCTTCCATTTGAACCATATTAATTACAATTTCATTTGGGCGTACTTTCAGTTCTTCGTAAGTAACTCTGAAAATAAATTAACAATCTATTACCGTATGATATCATTTGACCAGAAAGAAAGAAAGATCTGTTTCTTTTTTCTTTCTAGAAACAAAATTAAGATCGATCACACACAGAGAACACCAATTATCCAAGGACAGATCAACAGAATTCGATAAAACCGTTAGTTTAACTTACTTAGAAGTAGAAGTACAAGAAGAAGTGGCACGAGGCTGTAACTGGTCAAAATGTTGGGGTTCAGAGTTTTGACTAATTTTCAGTAAAGCTGACAGTCCCATTTGTTTTCTAAAAAAAAATAAAGACCGTTAAAACATGGACGGTATAATCCTCAAAGTGTGTGTGTGTGTATATGTGTATGTGAAGTACAGTATTTACATGACATATAGGCTACTTTCTAACAAAATACCTAATTCCTTACCGCGAAAAGCCGCGAAGTGGAAAGCTGGCGTTAGTTAGGTAGGATGTAAGGCCGGTATAAACAATTAACGCTTTTTTGAAACTTTTCATAATAACATAGGCATGCAAACAAACAAATTCACGTACATACAAATTCATGTACGTCAGCTCCTGGACTATAACATTTGTTGTATATTGAAAAAAATATCCTGGACAACCCACACAGCGCCATCTAGCCCCAAACTAAGCAAAGCTTGTACTATGGGAACTAGAAAGCTGATATTAATACATATTATGTACTTTTTTTTTGTAAATAAATACATATTATAAATAGAAACACCCAGACTAAACACAAATATCTGAAAACGACTTAAAAAATATTTGTGTCTTGTGGGGATCGAACCCACGACCCTTGGCGTAGCAGGCAGGGGTACTATCCGCTACGCCATCGGCCCAGTCTTTATTTGTTGTAACATTTGTTTTATGGAGTCCCCCTTGAATATTTATTGTGTTCATTTTATTATTTATGTTTTAGCATTTGTTGCTATAACAGCAACTGAAATAGGTTTATTATATGCGAAATTTTCAACTAGGTATCTATATAGGCAACACGGTTCATGAGATACCTACAGCCTGACGGACAGACGGACAGCAGTCTTAGTAATAGGATTTCCGTAGGGGACTTGTGGCTACAGAACCCTAAAAAACAAATAAGAAGTACTTGATTTCTAGTCTATTGTATGTAGGTAGGTAGCACAAAATAAGGAATACACAGAAATACCGCTTCCGCCAATTCCGATTTTGATACCTACCTACACGAGCTTGCCGCCGCCGCTACTGTTGAGGCGTCCGTTGGCGTTCTGTTTAGCCGTGCGCGGCCTGTCTATGTAATTAATGTAGGTAGGTACTTACTTTTCGACAGTATCGTCACGTCTTTCCGAGTTATAAGTTGGATTTTCGCAACCTTTGTTGTTTTTCTTTTTATTATGACTGAAAAAAACAATAAAAAATATTATATAAAGTACAAAAATAAAAAAATCAACTATAATAACACAAAATAAAATGTAAAACAAAAGAATCGAACACGAACTGCCTGCTGAGAAGGCAGACGTACTACGCGCAACACTACATGTCACTCAACACTGACGGCGAAATAATCTAGTGCTTTTGAAAATAACACTGCTAATTTCTATTGTAAATTTCTCTGCAAAATAAAATGAAAATAAAGACCAATGAAACAATAATAAATTGAAGAATTTTATGTACTTACCCGATTTCTCTCACGCCTTCTATTAATTTCTGTCGAACCCGTCTGTCTGGCTTTAAGAAATTTAGGCATTTTGATAAAATTAATTTCCGTAGGTACACAAAATGAAATGTCTTATATTATAATATTTACACAATTTAAAGTTATGTACACACAAACACACAATCTCGTTAATATGCCTAAAAGTTATATTTTACACACTTAAATTATTTTATTTATTTATAGTAAAACTAATAATATCTTAAAATGCGTCCTATCGCGTATTTTATCTACAACTACCACTTAAAATAACTTTAATTATGGTAATCCTGCGACAACTGTAGACTAATAGTCATTAATACATAGCCACAAGAACACACGAAAACAGGAGCGGTTTTTTGGCAGCGAGCGACGCAGGTTCCCCGTGCGAAGGCCAACGGCCGACTGCAAAGAGAATATAATAGAACTAGCGTTTTAAGAGTTGGGACTCCGAAGAAAAAAAATGAACGACGCAAAATGTCAAAACGCAGTTCCCAAATCATTGCCAACATGTCAAAACAAGTCAATTCTAGTATAGCCAACATAAAGAACACACGTAGTGATGTACCTACGCGACAGCCTGCAATTTATCGATATCGATAACGTAGCTGCCGAAACGGTGCGGCAGCTCAAAATAATATTTTTATTTTTATAATAATTATGTTTCAGCAATTTAGCAGGTAAGTTCCGAACAACCGACTTTTCCTAAGACCTTCAGCTAAACCCGTCAAACTTAGCAACTTTCCCCGAGGATCAAAAGTGATAGACAACATTTTAAAAAAATACCTCCCATACAAAAATTAAGCTGACCGAATAATACTCTATGGGAGGTAATTTTTTAAAAGTTTTGACCTATGCTTCTTGGGGAAAGTTGTTCAGTTTAGCCGGTGGAGCTTAGCGTTTTCGGGAAAGACGGTCGTTCGGAACCTCCCCGTATTTGAATATTATCGAAACAATTTTAACTCAATATTTCAATAACAATAAGTTGCCGAAACATAATTAATGGACTTTTTTCTAAGTAAAACAAGCTAAAGGATTTCAATAATTATTACTTTTGTAAAATTCTAAATAAATATAATAAAACAGTAAGTCAACCAAGTGTGTACATTTGAATACTTAAAATTCCGTTCAAGTTATAGGTCTCAAAACAATAGTAAAAAAAATACTGTATCTATCTGTCTGTTTTTCCACGTTTCAAGCAAAAACTACTAGACAAATTTTTACCAAATTTTGTATAACTGGTCATTAGAGGATACTTTTTACTTCAAAAAAGTCCCCCACACACCCCATTCCCACAGGAAAACAGAGCAACTGGTTTGGCGGAGTTCATACAAGCATGTCCATGCATTTAATCGTCTACTATTATTAGTGAGGTCCTATTTATTCATCAAAAACTTTGACCATATTTTCAATCATTGCACATAATTTGATTGTAGGGTAGATCGAAGATTTTTTCTTGTACCATTCGTTTAGGACTATATATCGGTACATTTATTCTTCACCTGAAACATATAATAATATCTTATCAAATAATAAATACATTTAATTTAATACCAAGTTGTTAAAACACTTCCCGTGTTATGTATACAATTTTGGAAAGCCCGCTTTTTTTTCAACCGTGGCCATGATTTGAACCTGCGACTTTTTCCTTTACTAGTGGCGACGCCTCATCTATGTGGGCTACCGCGGATCGTCCCCTGCCCGTGAACTTTGCAAGTGTATCTTATCTTACGCGGGCAGGGTACGAGCCGCGGTAGCGCAGATGGAAAAGGCTTTGCAAATGGTAAATTTCGACGTTTCATAGGGCCCAGAAGCGTTTACTCCAATATCCCCCCGCCCCGAAAAACATAGGTACTCTAACCCAGAACTCGGTTGTAAGGAAATGTTAGAAACATTCTCCATTAAAAAGAAATTTGTGACAAGTGACAACGCATTGTATCGATATCGATTATACATTATTTTTGGTCGCACTATATAACAGCAACTTCTTCAACTAAATAATAATATCAACTCAAATCAATGTTTATTGCTATAATTACGATGTTTATGAGTCATATTCCAAGCATTATAATGATTATCTTTACTAACCTTTCTTCATCCAGAGGAAACTGAGCCATGAAATGCCGTTTCTGTCCATTCTTTCTTGCGGCTTTTAATCCACAAATTTCACATTTCCTACACTTCATTATTCCTTGGTTTAGCCAAATACTAAAGTTTTGTCACTTTTGAAAATGAATCAAAGCAAAATAAACTAGGAACTTGAAAATAATTTCACAAACAACAATTACTTCGTTTTAACAAACTTGAACTGCCAAATTATGTCCACAGATCAACAGATCAAATGATGTTGACATTATTGACAAACAAAAGAGAAAGAAAACGGAAATGAGTGAAACAGATATAGCCGCCATGAAAATGCTATTGCGTTTCATACATTAATTTTTTTGTTTGAAGTTTCGATAGACTGGCCGACTGCGGGCCCGCCGCCCCCGTCGCCCGCGCACGACTCGCGGCTCGGTATTATTTTGGAAATTTAATTTCTCAGAAACAAGTGAGAAAAATAAAAATTAAAATTGACCAATTTGTAGTGCGTGTAATTCTACGCTTACAAGTTAAATTTCATTACTATGAGGCTCAAAATAAAAGAGCCTATACGACTTTCGGAAAAAAATAGACGTTCAGGAAAATTTACATTTCTCTTTAATTAAAAACATTTTACGTATTTTGTCTTAAACATATTGAAGAACTTGAACCAAGTTATAACATATATTTATTTGGTATTTTTAAGAACTCTTTAAAGTATATTTTATAGAGTTTGTAAACACCTGAAATTGTCAGGTAGGACCTTAAAGGAGAGATTGTTCTCACAATTTGTCATTGTACATTTTCTGGTAAGTTTTTACGTTTGTTTATACATTCTTAAATTGTAAGTATAGAAGAGGGAGTTATTGGGAGGAATTAATATTTTTTCGATTTTCAAAGTAAAGCGGAGTACACGGAGCGGAGTGGATTGACACGAAGCTTTGCATTGACAATCGAAAAAATATTTAGAACCAAGCAACCAAGAGATACGTTCGGTAATGACCGACCCGGCTTCAGAAATATCGCTAGTCCGAGTAGGCAGCAGAACTCGCTTTATGGCGGGAGAGCCGAGGTGAAAAACAACGATCCAACAGGAAATAGAGAGCCCAGACATTCACGAAATTATAATAGTAAGACATCATGTTTTTCTTGTGTTGGGGAAAACCACAGATACACAGAGTGTACAGGGAAGAAACAGATATTCTGTAGTGTGTGTGGCAGAATTGGTGTCCTAAGTAAGAACTACTGCAAATCACCGACCGGCAAGTAAGGTTTTGGAAAAACTTACACAGTAGGTAATATGAGCGACAACGAAAAAAGAGTTTTCATTAAAGTAATAATCTGTGGGAAGAATTATCCAGCACTAATTGACTCGGGGTCAACGTATTCGTCAGTAAACCAAACCATATGATCTGTGCCTGCAGAGTTCCGTTCGGTGTAGGAACGTGGGTGATAATTTTCTCCTCGCGAATAATTTACAAGTCTCAGTGACGCGCAGTGTATTGCCGACAATTTACATTTTGGGTGGCCGGTATTGTCACCAGATGTATCTGTTACCGTATTCGTCAGTGGTAATTATCGGCATGGACCTAATGAGAAAAATTGGTCTTCAGAAAATATGGCAGTACATCGAAGAAACCGAAAAACAGACTGTCTCAACGGATGACGCGGGAGCGCTTGACAGTAATGTCAGAGCAATTCATGCGGTTAACCAGTCCGCGATATTGACCAGTGCAGAGTCACCGCGCCCGAAGACCGTGCCGCGAATGTGCAGGCCCTTTGTCAGCCCACATTGCCGACAGGCAGCAGTGAGCTCCAGACCAGTGTAGCCCAAAGGGATAGAGTTCCGTCCGAGGCAAGTGAGGAACAACAGCCCGCGGTCGGGTCAAAGACAGGAAAGAGAAGATGTCGTAAATGGCCTCGAAAATTGAACAATCTAGCTCCTGATATGATGAAGTTTGCAAACTCGCAGAATCCCGATGAAAACCGTAAACATAGAGTTTGTTCGGTGAAACTGAAATTTCTGAAGACAAGCTGGTACGAGAAGAAGGTAGCTGAAGTTCAGAAAAGCCCCGAAAACTATCCAGATTACTGCATCATAGGGGGAAAATAACACAGAAAAATTAACAACCTGGCGTATCGAACTAAACCGAAAAAAGCAAGGATATGGAAATTTTGCATTCCGCCCAGCGAGACTAATGCTGTCATACATAGTCAATACAACGAGCGTAGCCTGACAACATCTAAATTGCTACAAATAGTAGCTAAAAATTATTACTTGCCCGGGAAGTTCCGAGACATTTCAAAATATATAAACCAACAAAAACATTCTGCAAAATATTATTTCCGATTCTACTATAAAGTTTACCCAGTGCATCGCTAGTTCATAGATTTAACATCAGTTAAGTTTAAACTAGCCAATGTACAACGTTCCGTACAACATGTAGCAATCGCGCACAAGATAAATTTGACGTACATTGCTGGCTAAAGAAAGCCCAATACGAGTTAAACATACTTGTTTGTATGAGGCCGTGTATGAGTTTTAATTGTAGTAGAAAAGTTAAGTATTTTACGCGATAAATAGTGTGCAGCCAGTAAGAAAGTTTTACAGCTCACCTAAGATGTAACGAAAAATTAAGTAAAAACGACACTTTGCAATGGTCATTGCAACAGTTACGCATCGAAATGTCGGCGCGCCGGAGTAGGAATCTACCCGCAAACCGCCGCTGCGCCCGCTTGCCAGTACTGTTTAGTGTGTCGAGCTCGGACCCCGTCGCGTTGGGGCGCCGTCAGACAATGTAGTGGTTGCAGAAGTGAGCGAATTTGCATGCCCTGATGATACAAATAGAGCCGAAAGTAATAGCCATTAGTATTTTAATTAAAGGCGTTGTTACGCATTTAAGCGTAACCGTCGGATTAAATATTGAGCCGGTTTACTAGGTATAATATAATGTAAGATTAAGTTATTATGTTGCGGATGATGAAAATTTTCAGTATTTTTTAGAAAACACGATGATAAAATATTTAAAACGCGTAAAAGGTACTCACGCGGATTTCTACACCTACATCTCTCTCTAGTGACTTTCAATACATGACAACGTGATAATTAAATAAAATCCATTTTATCTTAACTTTTTGGATTATATTACGAAATAACTAGCTATATATAATAATGTCTACTAAATGTTCGGGTTGCGACGGCTTTATTCGCGACTTACAGTACATGGAATGCTCGAAATGCGGCGAAACATATGATTTGATCTGCATAAACTTGTCTCCCAGTGATTTTGAACAGTTGACTGACACACAGAAAAACAACTGGTTTTGCCCTTCATGCATTTGTGCAACACGCATTCATAACACTCCGCGCCGTTCATTGGAGTCGCAAACAAAATCAACGTTGGATGGCACTTTCACCAGGTGCGTGAACATGACACGTGGAACTAATCAGCGCCAAAATCCTCATCTAGATGATTCTTCTCTACATCATGAGTCAAGCAACCAGGATATAAACAAACAGTTCGCGGATCTTAGGCAGTACATAGATAGCAAATTGGACACCATCAAAACAGAAATCTTGGCCGAGATCACTGTTAGAATAAAGACGATTGAAGATTCTATACAACACATCCAGGTTCAGCACAACTCCCACGCCGAAAGACTTAACGAGCTTGACGGTAGGATCAGCAGCATAACATCTGAACGCATTAAGGATTCCGTCGTTATTGAAGACCTATCTCGCGACATTCCAACGTTCAAGGAGGATATAGATCACCTGAAAAAGGAAAACCTTTCGCTGAAATGTAAGTTATCCGAACTCGAAAATATGCAGAACACATTAAATGAAGTCGAACAGCGGGCTAGGCTCCATAATCTTGAAATTCTGGGCATACCTGAAAAGAACACTGAAAACCTACTAAATGTCATATCTTAACCACTTCGCTCAGGTCGAATTTTGCAACAATAGATTTGTATTGTACTTCAAGCATACATGTGTGCTGTTACGAGCGGAGTAGTTAAATAGGTACAGCATTGAACGTAACTGTAAAGAGTGAGGACCTAGAGTACGTTACGCGCATTCAGTCGCGTTCTAAGAACCCAGGCCTACCTAAGACTGTGATTGTAAAATTTAAATCACTTCAATTACGTGATAATTTCCTGAGTGCGGCTCGGAAGAAGCGAGGACTGACGTCATCCGATATCCAAATTGCAGGAGAAGAAAAAAAAAATATTTTTGTCAACGAACACCTAACCGCTAGAAATAAAGCCCTCTTGAAAAAATTACGTGCTGTATGTAAAGATTTGGGGTTTCAGAGTGTTTGGACAAGGAACACAAAAATTTACGTTCGGAAACATCCAAAATCTCCGGCTATCCGTATTTACAACGAAGATCAGGTTGCAAATTTAGCTACGAAAAAATAAATGTGTCTTTTATAAAACTATTTTACCTATTCATGTATACCTACTATTGCTTGTTGATAACAGTAATGTACACAATCTGGAACACTTATCGTACTCACATTCAAAACACCATAACAAATAACACCCTATACATACCTACACTCATTCATCGATGGCTGCGTGTGTGCACTCTAATGACTCATCAATTCATGCTGTTAACGAACTTGGGCCACTTCGCTTATATCATAGTTACTAGGCTTGCCGCGAACACTACGGGGATCATTGTTTGTACCATTTCTCATCAGACGGTTGTATCCGTCTACGTTTACTCATAATGACTAAGTTCAATGTTTATTATCAAAATTCCCGTAGTATCCGCGGTAAACTCACAGAATTTAGGCATGGACTTTTGTTACACGATTATGATTGCGTGGCCTTGTCTGAAACGTCGCTTGTTTCAGGGATAAATGATTCTGAAATCTGTGATGACAGGTATGATGTACACAGACGGGACCGTCCAGTGACGGGCTCGTTGAACCGTCGGGGAGTGCGCGGAGGCGTGCGGGCCGTTGGGGGGGGGCGTCATGCTGTTGATGCACCGCCGGCTGGGCGCGAGAGCACTGCCGCCTCCTGACGGTTTATCGTATGATATGATTCATGTTCAGATGGACGCGCACACCTTACGAGCTGCGCGGGACTTGCACATAATTTGCGTTTATTTACCCGGTGCGGGCAAAGCTCACGATGACAATCTGAAGCGCTTAACTGATTACATGAACTGTTTTATCGACCGTTACCCATGTGTCGATTACTTGTTACTGGGTGATTTTAATTTGCCTGACGTTGAATGGAACCAAATCCCGGATTCCTTTGCACTGTTGCCGTCGTCTATAAGTGCTGATGCCCAGTCTGACTTTTTAGCTAATATTTCCTCTTATGGATTAGATCAGTATAACTTTGTGACGAATGGGAACGATAGGTTTTTAGATTTAATATTTTCTACACTAGAGTGTTTAGTTCAGCGCTCCGATTGTCCTCTTACTCGCGAAGATATGCCCCATCATCCCGCTCTGATAATAGAACTACCTAATTTAATTTTATGTAGCGTTTTAAAAGATCCAAAATTTAGAGTATTCAATTTTAAAAAGGGTAATTATGACCGAATCAAGGATAGATTAAAAAGTATTGATTGGAGTTCTTTACTGTCTTGCGGTACAGTTGACGAGGCCGTCTCGCGTTTCAATCGGGAACTTAATGACATAATCACTGCTGAGGTGCCTAGTTATCTTAGTAATGGAAACGGTCATCCCATATGGTACTCCAAACCTTTAATTAACATCATTAAAGAGAAGGCAAAATATCATCTGTCATGGAAAAAATACGGTAATAAATTAGACTATGACAGTTTTTCACTTCTGAGACAGCGACAGAAAGATATTCAACAAGAGTGTTGGCGTAAATATACACATTGTTGTGAAAAGGCAATCAAACATAACCCAAAACAGTTTTGGTCCTATTCAAACTCATTACGAAAAGATAGAGGCGTCCCGGTTCGCATGATGTCTGGGGATAAGGTAGCTTGTGGCGGATCTGATATTTGTGCGGCTTTCTTAAATCACTTCACATCAGTATACACTAACGCTGCACCCAACTCGCCACCAACAGTGACTCACTCTGGGCTTGATTCGATAGGCACTGTGAAGATAACAGAATCGTTGGTACGTCACTACTTACGCAAACTCAATCGTAATAAGGGACCTGGTTGTGATGGCATACCTGCATTGTTTGCTCAATTATGCCACGATGAACTGGCCTTACCACTTACTTTAATATTTCAACGCTCGATAGGTGAGGGTATTTTCCCTAGTGTATGGAAGAACGCGTATGTTATCCCTTTGCACAAAAGTGGTGCTCGGCATAAGGTGCAAAATTATAGACCAGTGTCTATATTGCCCGTTTTTGGCAAACTGCTCGAATCCATTGTTCATGATCAGTTATACCCTGTAGCGGCAACATATATCCCGGATAGCCAGCATGGTTTTGTGCGTGGTAGGTCTACGGTCACCAATCTTGCCACATTCACTGACTTTTTAACACAGAACATGGATGAAGGCGCCCAGGTGGACGCCGTGTACACTGATTATTCCAAATGTTTTGATCGCATTAACCATGAAATTCTAATCATAAAATTACAAAATGTCGGTGTGCACGGTGACCTCCTCAGATGGCTCATCTCATATGTTCGGAATAGATCACAGGCTGTCAAGGTAGGGGCTCATATATCGCGCTTCGCTCCCATCCCTTCCGGTGTCCCCCAGGGGTCACATCTAGGTCCTCTTCTATTTAATATTTATTTACACGATGTCACCACATGCTTTCAATATTCGCGAGTTCTTATGTATGCAGACGATAAAAAGATCTTCTTACCCGTGAGATGTAGAAATGACTGTGAAAATTTACAGCTCGACCTCAATAGGTTGAGTGAGTATTGCGTGAAAAATTGTCTTGACCTAAATGTTACGAAATGTCTAGCTATATCCTACACTAGGAAACATAATCTCATTATTTTTAACTATAACATCAACAACTTACCCGTAGCTGGAGTGGAGACAGTTCGTGACCTTGGGGTTATGCTGGACAATCAACTTCTTTACGCTGCTCATTTTGACCATGTAGTTCAGAAGGAACGCTCAAACGAAAACTGATGGACGTATGCATTCTCCCAATCCTCACCTACGGTGCTCAGACATGGTCTTTGACGGAAGCTCAAAGGTCCAGCCTCAAGATTTGTCAGCGTGCCATGGAGCGCAGTATGTTAGGCCTAAAGCGGACTGATCGGGTCAGGAATACCATACTGCGTTCCAAGACGAAAATTTCTGACGCTGCCCATTCTGCAGCCAAGCTTAAGTGGGATTGGGCCGGTCACGTTTGTCGTATGCCAGACGAATTGTGGGCAAAAATAACAACTTTGTGGCAACCACCCACATCGAGACGACGCCGCGGAAGACCCCGTCGTAGGTGGCGAGACGAGCTAGATGCCTTTAGCAAAGACTGGCACTCGGAGGCCCAGAGTAGAACAGGATGGAAAGAGAAGAGGGAGGCCTTTGCCCAGCAGTGGGACGATGTAGGCTAATTAAGATAAGATAAGATAAGTTCAGAAGGCTCGCCGAAAGCTTGGATTTATCCACAGATGTGGAAAAAGCCTTAAAGACATCGAATCGTTAAAGATTTTATTCTTTGCCTACGTAAGAAGCATTATGGAATACGCTTCTCCTATTTGGTCTCCAGCTTACGTTACTCACGTGGCACGCCTTGAATCTGTGCAACGCACCTTTACTCGTCGCCTGGACTACCGTACCCGGAGCCACGACGACTATGAAGATAGGTTGAAGCATTATCGGTTGCACTCCCTTGAGGCTAGGCGCCTTATAAGCGATATGAAGCTTCTGTACGACATACTGAACGCTAAGATTGATTGTGCTGAGTTGACTACGCGCATTGGAGTTTGTGCCTGCCCAAAACGTACAAGGCACATGCGTTCCCTTCGTGTAGGTTTTGCTCGCACAAATTATGCTAAGAATTCTGTGCTACACAGGATTGAAGCTACTTATGAAGAAAAGTTTAGTGGGGCTGATCCGTTTTTCCTGACCAGAGGGGCCTTCATTAATAACATAATACGACAGCTGCCTACAATAGCACCAAGTCAGTTGGGCGAGCACACCACGGCCAGTTATCTTCATACACGAAATTCTCGCCTTATGTCTATGGTATTGACTATGGTTGCAGTTATAGACCATGACAAGTATCCGCCCCCCGCCTACCCCACTTCTTCCCAATTTCGCCTTGATGCCGCCATTACGACGCCATCTTGCTTTGCGCCATTTTTCTTTGTGAAAGTGTTTGTCAAAGAAAAGTTATACGGCAAAGTTTTTCGTTGAAACCTGTGGTTGAAACCGAACAGAGATATAATTAATACCTAATTATGTATCACAAGTGTTGTGTGGAAAACTGTGGCAGTAGGCGAAGGGATATCAATTTATACAAGTTCCCAAAAAATGAAACGAATATCTTGAAATGGTTGAACTGTATCAAATGTCCAAAACTACTTACGTTGAGTTTCGAGGTTCTTCGCAAACACCATATGTGCAAGAAACATTTTGAACCTCGATTTTTCTCGTCATCACACAGTAGATCCCGGCTTTATACTACGGCATATCCAACACTCTTTACGGACGAAGAAATTGCCACGGGCATTCCTCAGTCCAGTCTTAGTGTTCCCGAAGAAATAGGTAAGTTACAAACTCTCATTACTCTGTTTATAATCGTTTCTTTATAGTTAGACCACATGAAACAAAAAGCATAGTATATTTCTTGTAGTAGGCAGATGATGTGATTTCTTTTGATGCTTGCAGTGAAAATGGTATTGTGAGATTGACGATTTTTACTTTATCTGAACGTTTTATTTCAGAATGGAAAGGTCTTGATCATAGCTATGCATTAAAGAGAAGACATGAAGATCACACCTACTGTTCTATTGAAAAAGAAACAAACAAACGTTCAAAAATTGAAACAGGTATTTACATAAATTACAAAATGCTGTTCTTTTTAAAGATATGTTTTTATTTTTTTAATAGTATGAGTAAAACATCCTTCTTCCAGCCTTTTTAGGTTTCTTTACCCTAGGGTGCGAGCCCTGTCACCAAGCTTCTGTTGTCGGTGTGTCCGTCTGTCACAGAGCTTTATAGCTGTGGTAGATAGACACATGTGTTACTCTCAACAACAACAAATACTAAAACAGACAATGTATGTTCTCAGTTTATTAGACAATGTTCTACAGAAAAATATTTTGCATTAGTGATAATGTTGTAAGATAGTATGGAACTTATATCTGACTCACTCTTGGCAAGTTTGTTGCTATTAATAGCTTAAATGTTTATAAAGAGCATAGGTTTATAAAGGGTACTAGCCTAAAGTAAATGAGAATTATATTAATAATGAAACTTGTTATATTTCCAGAAATGTCCACTGCTGACGCTTTGATGTCACAACAGAATGATGAACAGCAGTGCTCAATTTCTGTTCCTGCACATAATCATACAGCTAATCAATCAAGTGATAAAGGTATGACTGCATTCATAATTCATTTATTTCTTTCGCTCATCGGTATTTTTACACTAGAGTATGTAATGCCAATTCAGCATATTTTTGCATTTACAGATAATTTTCTTGTATTTCTAGAAAGTACTATCACCCAGCAAAATGAAGAACCCCTTTCTTCTACTTCTGTACCTGGTCAAGATTACACTAACAAGCAAATGAGAAGTGATATGGGTAAGTAGGATATTTCATGATTCATAATATATTGAATGATAGATAATAATTTAAATTAATACTTTAGATTTACTACACATTTCTAGTCTAACGCAATGAAACTCTTTAAGATTTTGTCATACTATGTACTTACATATAAGGTGTCAAAAAAGTAACTGCAAATATTTTTAAGGGTGAACCAGTCTATGAAACTGAACAAGGAACTTAGGCGGAAATAGAAAAAAAAATTGGTCCTCCCATACGAAGTGTGTTTTTCATATTTCGACCTATGTCCTTTGGGAAAGTTGTTCAGCTTCACGGACTGGTTCAACCCTTAAAAATTATCCAGTTATTATTTTTATACCATGTATACATTATTTTTTAGATACGTGTATTAGCACCACTCCAAAGCGAAGGAAGCATATTGCTCCTAAATTTGCAATAAGAAAGCGAATCATTACTGCTAAAAAAGCATTGACACCAAACTGTAGAGAGCTTTACCGAGAATATGTAAAATCTCGTAAGCAGCTGGAATTTAGTCAAAGAGCACGAAGGTGTACAAAGTTTCTAAAAAATGAAACTTACGAGAAACTAACTGAAAAGTTGAACCCTACGGCAAAGAAAATTCTATTAATGCAAATAAAGCAATCTACAAAGAAGGCTAAAGGAAGACGCTTCACAGATGAAGAAAAGCTTATAGCAGTATCCATCATGAAACAAAGTCCCAAATGCTATAATTTTTTGCAAAAAATATTTATTTTGCCTTCAAAAAGTACTCTGAACAAAATGATTTCTGAGTTAAATGTTGAAGCAGGAATAAATGAACAAATTTTTAAAGCAGTTACGCAAGAGGTATTGATTTTTAATACATATTAACAATTATTCAAGTTTATAGAAATGAGGCACAAGTCATAAAATATATTAATTTTATTTAATTTTCAGGTTAGCACCTGGGAAGAAAATAAAAAATATTGTTCAATACTTTTTGATGAAATGGCTCTGGAAGCAGGTCTAACTTACGACAGAAATAAGGACTTGATTGATGGCTTTGTAGAATTAAATGCAAAAACAGATGATTTTGCAGATCATGCACTTGTATTCATGCTACGAGGAGCTATTCATAAGTGGCAACAACCTTTAGTATTTTATTTCTGCAAAGGAGCTACTTCAGCAATAAATTTGAAAAATATAATCAAACAAATTGTGGTGGCCGTGGGTGACGCAGGTCTCTTACCGATTTGTCTCGCCTGTGATCAGGGCACTTCATTTCAATCTGCACTGAAAAGCCTTCAGGAGGATACCCAGCGAGAACAAATGAGATCAGGAGGAAAACTTGGTGAGATATAACTTTCCTTAGCTTTAATTGTGTTTCATGTTTATTAAATTTAATAAAAAAAAGAATTATTATTTAATAATTGTACAAAAAGACTACATGTTAATAATATTTAGTCAACAAATAGAATTAAGTACTTACATAAATAAAAATGAATGTACTTATATGAATTCTTCTTGTTTACAGATGATGTGATCAGTATTAACGGTCATACCCTCAGTGTCATTTTTGACCCACCACACCTTTTGAAAGGATTAAGGAATAATTTCTTGAATAAAAATATTAAAATGGACGGCAAAATTTCAAAGTGGAGCGATATAGTTGAAGTTTATAATACTGATTGCAGTCACGCACAAATGAGACTACTTCATAAATTGAATGATGAACATGTTATTCCTGAAAAAATAAAGAAGATGAAGGTATATTTTTTAAAACTACTTATAGTTAACAATAAATAATTTAGTTATATTGAGAGGGTATCCTATAACAAGTACTTGTATTGTCTGCTCTATTTTCAATATTTGAAATTTCTAGAAAGTGCAGCAAATGTCATAGTAAATAATTCATTAATAAAACATTGCAGGTTAAAAATTGTGCACGAGTGTTGAGCAAGACAGTTGCTGCTGCTATGAATTATACAGCTCAATTTTGTAAGTATTACATTTTTTATCTCTTTCTAAAATTGTTGTACTTTTTTCATTCTATTCCTTTAATATTTTTAATTGACTGCCTCAGAAGGAGTGTTATGTTTTTTGAGAGTATGTATTTATGTATGTTTACCTATGTATGTGGACAAGTATTTTTTTTTTTACGGGCTACAGCCCAAACGGCTGGTTGGATCTTGACATGTGAGGTGTGGTTAGATTCGTCTCAGCAACGCAAGTGATACTGGCTATATCAAAATTATTAAAAATGGCTAACGCAAAAAATACAATTTTAAAATTAAAATGCAGTCGGGTATTTTTTTTTTATAAACTTTTGCGTCCGATCATTCCGAGAGAGTAGACGTGTTACTGTTCAATCCTTCGTTTAACAAATAAATTATCGTCAATAACTACAAAGTATTCGCTACAATTTATACCTACATGTTTAGAAATACTCAAAGCTTACATTAGTGCATTTACATAAAAGAAATAAGCTCCATAAGTGTCAAAGAATAATAAAAATAGTGCCAAATTAAACGTGTTGTGCTAAAAAGTGAAAGGAATCGCAGACAAAGACGACCTTGAACGGTGTTCGTGTTTACGAGTGCTACAACGCTACGTGCTAGTAAAGGATCTTAAATTCGCCACTACGCTCGTAGTAACGATAGTGTCGTGGTTGTGAATCAGCCTACGGTGCAAGTCGACTAAATCTCGATCCCACGCTCATACTTTTTATTTTGTCTTTTTCTATCTTTTTTTTTTTTAAATCTGAATTTAACATGACCTCGTGTGGTGGATGCGGCAAGAATATTCTTGATCTCAACTACTTAGAGTGTGCCAACCCAAAATGCAACTTATTGTTCGATCTAATATGCCTCAATAAAACAAAGCAGCAATTTGATAGCTTTTCCGAGGAGTATAAAGCGGCATGGCTGTGTCCTTCATGTGACAGACCAAAGGGAGACAATTCCGGAACGCCTGTTCGTACTGCCCATAATGATACATTCACAAAAAACGTGAATATTTCACGCGGTGGCCACCAGCATAAATCCAATGCTGATGCTTGCAGGCGGGAAAACGACGACTCTACTTTGGAGAACAGCTGTCCCTGTCTGAGCGTCGACAAAATAAAGGAGATCTTTAGAAGTGAACTACTGGCTAATAACTCAATATTACGTAAGGAAATCCGTGAGATTCGCCGCGAGATTGAGGACAAGATTGGTAATTTTGAGAAGTCTATAACATATTTCAACTCGTCATTTGAGGAGATTCGTGCAAATATTACAGCTCAAAAGAACAAAGTGGATAAGTTAAACAAAGAGAACGAGGCTCTACGTGATTCGGTCCGTGATCTCACCTCTCGTTTTCACCAAATTGACCAGCTGTCTAGAGCTACTAACATTGAAATTCAATGTGTACCTGAAAACCGCAACGAACATTTAATATCTACGGTTCAACAATTAGGTACCACAATCAAATGTCCAGTCAAAGAACAGGATATACATTATTGTTCTAAAGTCGCAAAGCAGAAGTCGGACAGTCCTCGTCCACGTAACATTCTAGTAAAGTTTAGCAGCCCACGGCTCCGAGACAACTTCCTTGCAGCAACCATTAAATTCAACAAAAACAACAAATCTGACAAACTGAATACTAGTCACCTTGGAATCGCTGACGATAAGAGGCCTCCTATTTACGTTTCTGAAAACTTGTCGCCAGAATTCAAGACCCTTCACGCCGAAGCCAGGAAAAGATGCATAAAAGAACTTGGATATAAATTTGTGTGGGTACGCAACGGACGTATCTTTGCTAGGAAGAGTGAAGATTCTAATTATATATACATACGCGACACTGCTACTCTTAAATCGCTTACGTAACGTAGTTTTAGTATAGTCTATTTAATAAATCTCGTGTTGTTTTAACTTAGAGTCTGCTGTTTACTATTATCCAATGAATATTGTAACTGTTTACTACCAAAATGTACGAGGCCTTAGAACTAAAACTATAGATGTCTTTAAAAATGTCGTTTGTAACAACTATGATATTGTTATGTTTACTGAAACTTGGCTAAATAGCAGTGTTTTTGATAGTGAAATATTTGATGACCGGTACAAAATTTATAGAAGGGATCGTGAAGACACCGGGTTCCATAGTAAGAAAGACGGGGGGGGAGTTTTAATTGCTATTTCAAGGCGCTTTGTATCCGAACGTGTGCGTAATGCTGAATCAGATTGTGAGGATGTCTGGGTTTCTGTTAGGGTACCACAGGCAGATGGTGGCACAATTGTATTACTAGTTTGCTGTGTTTATCTACCTTCTCCTCTCAAGTCACATCTTTTGGAACATTTTCTAAATAATACAAATCGAATTACTGAATCTTATCATCATAAGCTACTTATAGTTGGAGATTTTAATTTAAATGGTATTGAATGGTCGTCTCGACCTGATACAGAAAGTCTTTCTGCAAATACTAATAACAGTGTACTTGGGAACTCACTCATTGATTTTATGTCCTTGAACGACCTGGAACAGTACAACTATGTTCGTAATAATAAAGATAGAACTCTTGATCTTGTGCTGTGTCAGATAGGGGTATCTGATTTGAATGTATCTACTGATCCCCTTTCAATAATTGATGTTCAACATCCACCTATAACGTTTGATATCGCACTGCCTTCCTGTGCCACTCTATCACCTAACGATCAGTTGTATCGTTTTTGTTTTCATAAAGCTGACTATGAAGCGCTGGTCAGAGAATTAAACAAGGTTAATTGGGATGAATTGCTGTCAGACGTGGCGGACGTTGACGAGATGGTTTCAGTTTTTTACAAGGTACTACGCGAAATAATTAATAAGTTGGTGCCTAAGAAAAAACTATGCTCTAAACAAAAATACCCTATCTGGTTTACCCCGTCTTTAATACGACTTTTGCGTGAAAAACTCAAGTATCGCACTAAATTGAAAAAGTTTAACAATAATCCTCTAGATGAAATAGCTTTTGATCTTCTAAAGACAAGGTGTTCTTCTTTTCAGGTGGCTTGTTACGCAAAATATATGTTTCGTCTTGAACAATGTATAAAATCAAACCCCAAGCTTATCTGGTCTTATCTCAAGAGCAAGAAGAAAAGTAAAAGCTCATATCCTTCGAGTGTCTCTTTGGATGACAGATCCGCTTCTGGTGGACGTAATATATCTAATCTTTTCGCATCACATTTTTCGTCCGTCTATAATACATCAAGTTCTAGTCAGTCCTTGGGCGTCACCGACTACTCTACTTGCAATTTTTTATGCACATTGTCGTTTGAGCCTCATACCGTCTACAAAGCTTTAAAAAGACTTGACTTATACAAAGGTGCAGGATCGGACGGTATTCCTTCGGTATTCGCTGCCAAATGCGCTAAGGCGCTTGCTCTTCCTTTAACGTATATCTACAATAAATCTCTAGCTACGGGCACGTTTCCATCTTACTGGAAGGAAGCTCTTGTCGTCCCGCTGCTTAAATCTGGCGATGAAAAAAAAGTTCAAAATTATCGACCAATATCTATCCTTTCGGTGTTTGCAAAACTGTTTGAAAAATTATTATGCCCTGTATTAACTGCGCATTTTAATCAGATTTTGTCGCCAAACCAACACGGGTTTATCAAGTCACGGTCTACAGCCACCAACCTTTTACCATTTGTTGATAAAATTTGTCATTCAGTCGATTCAAAAAAAACGGTGGATGTCATCTACACAGACTTTAGTAAAGCCTTCGACCGTGTTTTACATAGTATTCTTGTACAGAAACTTCATGCAAATGGTATTGCCGGTAGCTTATTGATGTGGTGTACATCTTATCTTCTAAACCGATTCTCTCGTGTAGTCATAGACGGATATACATCTGATTCCTTTCCAGTTGTTTCTGGTGTGCCTCAGGGTTCACACTTAGGGCCACTGCTTTTCAACATTTTTATTAATGATATTAGTGACTGTTTCTTGCATTCGAAGCCTTATTTGTTTGCTGATGACCTAAAACTCTTAAAAGTCATTGAGGCTCCTCATGACTCAACTCTATTACAGTCAGACCTAGATCGATTGGTGGAGTGGTGCAACGGTAATAGCATGAGCCTGAATGTAGATAAATGTTATCATGTGGTTTTCTCTAAAAAAAGGAAACCGTTAAGCGACGCTTCCTATCATTTAGCTGGTGTGAACATAAATACTACTCACAGTATTCGCGATCTTGGTGTTAAATTGGACAACCAGATGCGTTTTAATATTCACGTGGATGAGATTGTGTCAAAATCTTTCAGAAACCTTGGCTTTCTTTTAAGAAATGTTAGGGAATTCAAAAACCCTTCCACCAAAATTTCTCTTTACAATGCATTAGTCCGATCTGGCTTAGAATATTGTTCAGTTATTTGGAATCCTCATTATGATGTTTATATAAAGCGCTTGGAGAGTGTTCAGAAAAGATTTCTGTGGCATTTGTCTTATGGGTGTTTTTTGGCCAAGAGACTTTGTAGTTATCAGGATAGGCTACGCTTCTTTGATATGGATTCGTTAAGTGATAGAAGATTTCTACTGGACAACGTTTTTCTGTGGAAACTTCTTAATGGCGGCATTGACTCTGCCGATCTGGTCACTTGTGTTAATATTCGTGTTCCATACCATTTACCCAGACCAGGTACTCATAAGGTTTTTTCAGAGATAGCTTCTAGAACTAATCTTGGCCATTTTTCACCTATGAACCGACTCATGAGACAATACAACTCGCTGTTCAAGTTAAGGGATATTGATATTTTTTCAGATTCGCTGAATACCTTCAAGGGCACTGTGCTGCCATCTAGAGTGAAAGAAATAAATAAATAAATATACAAATAAACATAAATTTCGTTAATGCATGCCAATCTTTATATCTTTAAATCTGGATGATGTAACAGTTTAAAATCAAATTTTATCATACATTTTATTTTAATCGTTTAAAATTTTCTGTTTTGTTTTGTTTTAAAAATGTTGTGTCATGTATTTCTTTTATGCCCCATAAAATGTTTTTGTATTGTAACAGTTTTTACCCATACTCTCTTTATCTTTGTACAATGCATGCCGTCGTTGCCTATAACTAGAGTAACATTTAGACACTATGACTAAGATATTGGTTTTTGTATGTAACTGATGTATACTCTGTTGGTGACCTATTAAATAAATAAATAAATAAATAAATAAATAAATAAATAAATAAATAAATAAATAAATAATAATTCAGCTTGGTAAACATGTTTTTGTCTTTTTGCAGCTCATTATGTTGATGGGAGAAAAGTAAGCGAAACATTGAAAAATACAGCTGAAATAGTGTATTTCTTTGATGACTTGTTTGATTCTTTAAATGGAGCCAGTATTAACAACAAGAGGAATAAAGGAAAGCCCCTGCGTCAAGCAGTTACAGAAAAATCAGCACATCACCAATTTTGGAGAGATGCTATATCTAAATTGGAATCCTTGAAATTTGTGGACAGCACTGGAAAAGAAACAAGTGTGCCTTCTTTAAAAAATTGGGTAACCACGTTAAAAAGCTTCCAGAGGTTGTGGCAGTTCTTGCAGTCAAAAAACGTTAAAGTTATGCGGCCGCGCTATTTCAATTCCGATCCAATTGAAAACTTTTTTGGACAAGTGCGTGCTTACAACTTTAGAAATAACGATCCTGACTGCCACAACTTCAAGAGCACATTTAGGTCATTGCTGATAACAAGATTTATTAAATTTCATTCCAATTCATTTAATTGCGAAGATGATTCAAGCAAGCAGCTGTTGAAACTAAAAACTTTATTTGCTGTTAAAAGTTGTGAAAATGAAGAAATGCAGCCTAGCAATGGATCTGCTGGTCCTTCCAACATTTATAGCCAAATTATGACTCCAAGCACCGCATGCCAACAGAGACTTCAAGTACACTCTAAAGCATATACAGCAGGATGGGCTGTTAGAAAAATACTAGCCACTATAAAGTGTAAACAATGTGAAAAAGACTTAATATCATCTGAAGCCGTATTTGACAAACAATCTGTAAACAATTGGATCTCCTTCAGGGAATTTAAATCTGTGAAAAAACTGAAGCTAGCCTACCCTACAGAACACGCAGTGAGATTGTTTAGCTGTATTATCGATGAAGCAAACAGATACTTAGAATGCCACCCAAATACCAAGAAAATTAAACAACATATTAAAAGTAGTATTGCATCTAAGTATACGATCGATTTTTTAAGCTGTGGCTCTCATAAAAAAGAAGTAATTAATTATTTTCTCGATCTCACACTAAATTTATGCATTCATAACTGGTGCAGTACCATTAACAGAATATTAAAGGGGACTGATATAAGTAGACTAGAAAATAAAAATTTACCTCCTATGCAGTTAAAAGCGTTGAATAAGTATAAAACTAAATTAAAAAATAAAAGGTTGAATAAATAATTTTATACACACAATCTCACTGTGCAACTAGATTATTATACACCTAAATAATCTCAGGTGATCTCGAGTCTTCTTGATTATTTAAGTGTATTAGTATTCTATTGTTTCTATAGGTCATGCTAGTACCTTGATAACAATAATTTATCAAAAAGTATTAATATATTTTTTTCGGGTGTAATAAGGCTTGGAACGTTACTTTATGGTATGGTATGCTGCTGCTACCCTTCATTGGTTGTGTATGCCTTTTACCCTGTGTCATGTACAGAGCTATAACACTGTAGTAGCGGCGATGTCGTTCATAAGCAACCTTGACTGTCCCCACGACTTCACAATGAGGGTGAGCGCTTGACATCCGATGAAAGTCGGACAGATGTGTTCAAAGACTCTCTTGTCGAATCGATGTGGTGAGCGAAGGCGAGGAAGGACAACCACGGTTCTCGGTTTCCAACCAACCCTATCGCACAGGTGCATTTACTCCCGCTCAGTCTCTCGTACACTGATTATAATCCCACAAGGAAGAACTGGGTTCCTTGATATGATGTTCTGGCGTCAATTAGTCAAAGGGTAGGCAGCATGCTGGACATACCTATCAGGGACTATTTGATTTACTTATCACTACTCATTGTACTTGTAATATGAATAAAATAATGTTGAATATAAGACAGTAGTTGTTTTGTTCTCCTTCCCTAATAATACAAAGTTTATTTTTCAAGTTAAATATTCTCAACCTGAAAATGGCTTAAAATGCTCCTACCCCATTCTAGAAAGAGCTTAAAATGCTCGTATCCCAACACCGTTTGCTTTGCTGCGTGCCATACATGAAATTAAAAAAAATAGTTGTCTAAATCTATAGCTGCACAAATCATAGAGCGACTTTTTTTCTTTGGAAGTTACCCGTCTGATACTTTAGTATCTCTATATAGTTTGTGGAGCACACGTAGCGCGCACGCACACACACACACACATATGTACACACAACGACATTCACCCATCTCCACAATAGTGTTCCATTAATTCATTAATTAATTAAATTATTTATTTTCAATTATGCATTATAATATAAGTTTCTTTTTCTACACACATAATTTGTATTATATCTCATTCGACTTTCAAAATTTTTATTTATCCTTTTTTAGTTTTAAATACCCAAACAATTTAAATTTTAAACTGTCAAACATTGTAATTGGCTTTACAAAATGTATGTCAACTTTCTTGTAATACAAATTAGTTATAAGCTGTAATGTTTGCTTGTGAACAATAAAAAAAAAAAAAACTATAAACCTTGGAAGTACCAGTTATGTAAAATTTGACTTTTTGTGCGGAAATAAATTAAAAAATATATATCGGGAGTTTGATACGTTGTGTTATGGACGTTTAGTCCTCCGATGATGGGTACCCCTGGAAGCCTTGATGAAGGTGCCCGTACCGGCTCGCAAGCCCCGCCGGTAACCAAATCTTCCAGACCCGTGTAAACCGGATCCGCCGAGGATGAGGAACCGACCCTGGAAGTCCAGGCGCCGGTGACCGTACCATTGGCTGGTAGCAAACCCAAAGGAGACCAATTATTCAAGGGAAGTGTTTGAGGCAGAGTGCCAACCCCCTTAATTTTGTAACCCTTGTGATGATGTTTGTGCCTTCTGGCCGCCGCAGCCAACCTTCCCATTCCCCGTGTACCGCGCGCCCAAAGGCGCGATCCAGATGCCGCCGCCGCCGCCCCAGTTAGATTGCCGCGCATCCAGAGGTGCGAGCTTGGTGCTGCCGCTGCCGACGCCGGCATACACAGGAGTGCGGTATATTTTCCGTTTATTAAAATGCTGTAAAATATGTCTGATAATTGATAGTCAAGTAAAGTAACAATGGTTATGAGTAACCGCCGTATGAAATGTAAGTTAGTCCAGTTAAATAAACAGATACTCGAAGAGTGGTTAAGATAAATATTACCAGGCATATGTTACTATTTCCTGTAGATATGTGATATTTTCTTTTGAATTTTTTTAGTTTTTTTTATGTGAAGTTTAATACTGATTTCCTCACGGAAGAGGGAAATGATAGATATTATTCAAGTCTTGGGAAAAGGAGTGAGGAAGACCAAATAACATTTTTTTTAATTTGATAGTTAAGTATTTGTTCCTGTAGTAGCCGCAAAGAGTTATAAAACATACCAATTACCGAATTTGCACGTAAGTCATTAATAGATTCGAATGTTTTATCAATGAAGTTGTATGAACGGCAAAATAAGCAGGTGCTCTTAAGAAATAGATTAAACCCCAGCATTAATTAAAAAATATAAGACTGATAAATCAAGTAGTATTTACACCTAGGGGACGGACGGGCAAGATGGATAGGGCGGGCAAAAAGAATAATTTGATTAATTCCGGAAATAATTGTTAGAAAGAGACAAAAATAGTGTCAAACGATCCGCCGGCGCAAAGGTCACGTGATGACTTCCGCGCAAGCACAGACATGCCAAAACTCTGGAGGCGATGGCTGCATTTTTATTTCTCCAAAGAAAAAAATCATTTTCGAAGGTATTTACACTGCTTATTACAAATTATCCTTTAAAAAATTATCATTGGTGTTTTAATATTCAGATTGTGTGTAGATTTTAGAAGAACTTTTTATAAAAGTGCCTATAATATTGTCAATTTCTTTCGTCGTGTTACCAGTCAGTGTTTCGCAAATAGGCCTAGCGGGCAAAATGAAACCGGGCAAAACGGATAATCTCCCTTTTGCCCGCGCATAATTTATTTTCATTAAAAGAACTATTTACTGTATGTAATGAAATCTTTTTTTTTAAGCCTTACGTCGAAAAAATATGATAGTTCAGGCCAGATATTAATGAGAAATCGGTTTGTTGTTGTCGTTAAGTGAAAATAATTTAATTTGTTTTAGATGGTGCATAACTATGTTCGAAAAACCAATCGTGCCTCGTGGTCTGAAGAATCGTTGAAAAAGGCTATGCGTGAAGCTCAGATAGGTACAATTTCTAGAGCAAGCAAGCAGTATGGAATCCCATTTGCTACCCTTCACAGACATTTGAAAACAGGTTCATCTCAGAAGAAGCTTGGTCGTTTTGAAACAGTTTTCACACCAGCGGAAGAAGCCGACCTAGTGGCTTATGTCAAGAAAATGGACTCCATATTCTACGGCTTGACACGATCAGAATTTCTACAAGTGGTTGGAGAATTCGCAAAAAAAATTGATAAAGAGGGCGTTTTTTCAGGCAATATCGCCGGAAAGGGTTGGTTTAAAAAATTTCGATCTAGGCATCCTGAGTTGGTGCTACGAACACCTGAACTCACTTCAATTGCCAGAGTAAAAGGTTTCAACCGTGTTGCAGTTGACAGATTTTATACACTATTAGAAGAAGTGATAGAAAAATACAATATTGTCCCGGAAATGATCTTTAATGTAGATGAAACAGGAGTGACCACTACTTTTAACAGACCACCAAAAGTTTTGTCAACGTATGGAAAAAAACAAGTGGGAGTTGTTTCAAGCAATGAAAGAGGAGTCTTGACAACAGTCGTCTGTTGCTGCAGTGTCACTGGTACATATATACCCCCATTTTTTTTTTTTTTTTTTTTATTAGTGATGGGTTTGCTCTTGACTCTAGTCTAGGTCATAGGACAGAGACAGAGTCTAAGATGGAGCGAGCTCACCCAGAAGAAGCCTGTTAAGGCACTGGCACTCCCACACACTGACGGAACGCAGCAAGCTACTTGGCGCCAGACTTCGGTGGGATGGTGGTCGCGAGCCAGGCGGCCCCTTACGGAGCCTTCCACCGCTTATTGGGATCACCGCTTATTTTTCATCTTCAAACGTAAGAAATTTGACAGAAAATTGCTTGATGGGTCTCAACCAGGTTCAGAAGCAGCAATCACAGACAGCGGATGGATTAATGCGGATCGATTTTTGAACTGGCTTCAAATATTTGTTCAAAAAGTGCGGCCAACGGAGGATCGGAAAGCTCTGCTACTGCTAGATAATCATGAGTCTCACAAGAGCTACACTGCCTTGGAGTATGCCTCAAAGAATAATTTGGTTTTCTTGTCAATACCACCACACACATCACACCGGCTTCAGCCCTTGGATGTAGCAGTCTATGGACCCATCAAAAAGTATTTTGAAGCTGAAGTAAACAGCTTTCAAAAAAGTCATTAAGGCCGCATTATAAATCAGTACGACGTTGCAAAACTATTCACAAGCGCCTACCTAAGAGGGGCAACCCCGGCGAACGCTATAAGTGGATTTCGTTCCAGTGGAATATATCCATTCGATAGACATGCGATTGGTGACGAACACTTTGCGCCATCTGAAGTTTACCAGGCCCTTGATCAATCTGGTGCAGATTCAGAATTGCATGATGTTGTTCACATAGAACCAGTAAGGGACACGCAAGAAGAAGAACAGTCAAGTTCTACAACAGCACAATGTTCTCTTGAACAACCAGCTTTGGAACCAGAATTACTAAATGATGATTCTGAAAAAGAACCAAAAAAAAATTTCAAGAGAGAGACCAACCGAATCCTCCAGAGACTGTTGAGCTTCATAACAATAAAACCACAGATCCTGAATTACAAGATAATGTTGGTGAGGATCACAGCTAAGCAAATGTTTCAAACATGGAGATTCTGCAAGAGATAAGACCTATTCCCAAAGAGGTAAATAAAATAAACAATAAAGGCCGAAAGCCACAAAAGGCAGAGGTGTTGACCAGCACACCTGTCAAATTAGAGCAGAAAAAAAAACAAGACGCAGCTTCAGCGAAGAAAAATATAAAGTTTGACTCTTCAACTGCTGTACCCGCCACCAAGTCAAGAGACTCTCCTAAGGCTCGACACTCCTCTAAGGCTGGGCATACTTCTAAGGCTGGACCTTCTTCTAGGGCTGGGCCTCCTGAGAAGGCTGGACCCTCTGGAGTTAAAAGAAGAAATGCGCCAAAAAAAGGATCTAATGAAAGTTCCAAAGAATACAGGTGCACGTTCTGTAAGGAGTTACATGTCCACCCTCCAACTGAAGACTGGATCCAGTGCTATTCATGCCAAGAGTGGACACATGAGTCCTGCTCTTCTTATACGGGGTTTGGATCCTTCTTCTGTGGAGATTGTTTTGACTAATGTTCTGTAGATGCCATACTCCGTTTTGCCCGACTACGGTATTCGTTTTGCCCACCCTGTAATTTTTTTTAAAACCACTTAATTAGTTACTTAACGGTAAAATGTTTCTTATTTTGTTACTTTAATAACTTATGTTTCTAATAAACATGAGACTGATTTAAAAAATTGATTATAATTATGTTTTTTTTTGCTTAAACTTAGCTTATCCGTCTTGCCCGTCCGTCCCCTACTTGTAATGCAGTCCCGACTAGCTACAGCGTGAAGCGCTGAGACGGCATTGGACATTAAGTGGCTAGGGTGTGTGTGTGCGGGATGAGCAAGGAAACCAAGAACATTTACACAATAATATTTATTTGACAGTTCTGCATAGGGTTAACTAGATAACTAAAGCTGAGACTTATCTATCAACACTGCACTGTGATCGTGGCAACCGGGGCAGCCGACCAGCGGGCTCGGTGCTCCGTTCGCCGCAGCCTGGTCGGGGAACGACGACGGCGGATCCTCCCGGTACGATCGGCAGCGAAACTGGGGGAAAGAGAAACGGGTTAAGGCTGCCCGCACACGTCCGACTTTTTATAGGACCGATAATCGGGCAGATTTTTCCTCCGATTTTTAAGACCGATTTTGTGCCTAGCCTAGCCTAGGCTGCCCGCACACGTCCGATAATCGGTGACCGATTTTTTGTAGGAGTAAAATGGAACGTATTGATTGCAATGGTGTAACGCCCACATCCTACAAATAGTCGGTCAGAAATAAAATCGGTGCATCCCGACCGATCCGATTGTTGGTGAAAAATGGAACACTCGGAAATGTATGCGTTAACGCACACTACTCACCGACAGTCGGCCGTCCATGACGTGCTACTCCCTCGAAACCAACAGACAAAGTGACGGACGTGTGCTTTGAGTCGGTCACAAAATCGGTCTTAAAAATCGGAGGAAAAATCTGCCCGATTATCGGTCCTATAAAAAGTCTGACGTGTGCAGGCAGCCTTAAGCGGTGATGAAAGCAATAGGGTGGTACCCTAGGTATATAGCTGTGGCTGGAATGAAATGAGTTAGTTATGGCGTGCTTGGCGTCGGCGCGGCGGTAGGGAAGATATCTCCCCTCGGTCGGTTCACACTTCTGCAGTGTGCGGACAGTATCCTGTGGGAGCGGTCGACGCTCTACAGGATGAACGGAGGCAGCCCGGTTACTCCCGCACTGCTGGCAGGAGTGTCAGGCGCCAAGTCTAAGCGGGCGGTGCGTGCGGATTAGCTAAGCATTGTGACAGATGATGATCAAGTGACTAAACCAGCTAGTAAGGGATAAATCCTATCCTTCTAGCAAGAGGTCGGGTTACACCTCATGCGCCTCGATACTAGCGTGAAGAGGCCCTGGGCTTAGCCTACCCCTGGTCAGCGCCTATCGCAGCCGGTACTGGTGTCTGGAGGTCGGATTACACCTCATGCGCCTCGGTACCAGCGCGGAGAACTGGGACACGGGTTAGACAGGTTGTCCGGTGACTTCGGGATATTAGTGACCAAGAATAATTAAAGAGGGGTGCGTTACGGTTCGGAGTTCTTATAATTCCTTCCTGGTGCACTGAGACACAACTCTGTATCCCGTACGTCCTGCGGTATAGCTCAAGTAAAGAAATCACTGTACTTATCTTATAAACTTCAGAAGTCAGGCGGAGGCCGGGTCAGGTACTAGGCACGTGTGGCTGCGGGCGGGCGGACGGTTCAACTGCCCCTCTGAGACCGTGTGCGCCGGTTTTGTATGCGCGCGAGTTAAGGGTTGCAAACCCTCATTTATTAGCTTCATCAGCACTAACTCTAAGTAAGACATGCGTCACTACACATGTTGCTGACTTTACTTTTCTTTTATTTTAAATACTAGTTTGTAAGTTTCAATTATTGTATTACTCTTGAATTATAACTAGGCAGTCACTCTGCCCAAATTAAATAAAGTATTTTTTTAGTCAACCCCTGCATCCACACCATAAGTGGCGCAGCCGGTAACTTTCTATCGTTGATACGTGAAACCGCGAGTGTGGATAAAACTTTCTACGTTCTTCGCGATCTACGGACCTCAACGTGCGTTTTGACGCTTCAATAGAAAAGAACCTACAAATAAAGAGCATGGAACCAAACTGGTATACCTATTGTTGGAGATATTGGAAAAAACTCATTTTGGCGGCCAGAGTTGAAACATGTGCGAATCGATAGAACATAAAAATACAAACAGGAAATACTCTTTGGTAATTTGTCGTAAGTGATACGGTTTCGGAGAAAATGAGGGCCGAAGTTTTTTTTTAATTAAAAATATTTTTTTACTTTTTATTAACTCAAAATATTAAGGCAAGCATATAAAACTTCTAATTTGTAAAAAAGGGTTTTAAAATAATACATTACTATCAAAACCAAAGTAATTAAATTAAACTTGAGCCATTTTTGCAGGCTCCATTTCATTTTCAGGTGTTATATCCATACTCGAAGTGATGTTAACAAAGAAAAAAGAACCTTATTTCGTAACATTAGCATGGATCTGACACCTGGCAAATCGGGCCTATAAAAATGGCTCGAGTTACTATGATATAACAACATAACACCTGATAAATGGGAGATTTTGTGACTGTGAAATCGATCATAGAACATTGTGGGTGATAGAGAGACCATATAGACAGACAGATTTTCAGCCATATATGTTTCAGATAGCTCATAGCTGCGTAGTTGTTCTCTGGGACGGCGTCCACCCATTCGGGGTGCGGTACTAGTCTCACATAACAAGCACTGTGACCAAGGCGGGCCGTAGTTGCGTGACATTATACCTAATTAGTCACTTATAACAAAAACGCAATAACAGAAACAATAATAACTAGTAACAAAAACTTAATTGAATAATAAACTACGATGTCTAATTCCAAGCTAAACTCCCGCAGTGGAAGCGATTTACACAGGTAAATTTCTAGTAAAATACCAGGAGTTCAACTGAAGGCAGACAATGGCCGCGTTACGCAGCGCTTAATAGCATACGCTGCACAATATAGCAGCGCATACTATGAATTAAACATGAACCTAAATCTATTTAACTTAATTAACTAAGTTGAGTGAAATTGGCAAATGATGTGTTCTGACCTTTACATAACTCAAGTCGGTAGTAAATACCGTCTGCCGATCTGGCGTTACGTCACACGTATTAGCACTAGATTATAAGTAAGTACCTCCAAATTATATCACCCCACGAATTCCGCAATTCGTACTAAGGAGTCACAATGATATGGTACAACAAATATGACTAAAGGGAACACACCATTAACACGAAGAAACAGTTTTATACTAAAACAACCAGGTTTAACACTTACAGTCAACGTGCCGGTCCAAATGCATAAAATACCCAACGGAGAAAGGAAGTTCAGGGAATGGATCAAATGGGGATTCCGTGGGTACTTACAGGGCTGGGTGGAAAAGATATCGACACCCAGCATTCCACTACAGCCTTGGCGCGTTATTCACGTCAAACCACTCACAGCTTCTGTTCGTATTCCACTTTGTTATTAGTCATTACACGTGACCCAACACGAACTAGGGCCGTACAAAACGCGAGCCGATATGGCCACTTGATGCCTATTCAACGCGACGCTCACGTGGAAGACGTCGAGACATCCAACAATCACTAAGCCTGGTATTCTAGTATAACCCAGGAGAACCGCAATAATACGATGCATCAACACGCGCGATCTCAAATTGAATCGTCCATTACACGCGGCATCACAAAACGCGTGGCGGGAAATCCGTACAAAACACAATACGTTCTCGTCCGAACGGTTTTGAGTGACTGATAGTGCGGTGCAGAAATCACCGCTTGGCGCCTACCAGGCGGCCCGCGCGCACGCCGCCACCCTCGCCCCGCGAGCGAGAAAGGGACAACATATGCCCAGAGCGATGCGTGCGGGCGAGCATCGCGGCGTATTCATAGACCGTCATTAATACCTAACTTACCCCAGCATAGCAACGCTAAATTAAACATTCACCCGCCCTAGGCCGAATCCCTTACGCCTATTCACTACTGGGGAGACGAGATAGCGTTGCTATTGCTCGCTTAAGAACTGAATCCCCTACCTGAACTGTCGCGACTCGAGGAGTGCCATCACTACCTGGGAACAAGTTGAGAATGCGCCCTCTGCGCCATCGCAGTGGCGGCAGGTTGGCATCCTTAACCAGAACGAGATCTCCGATGCGAGGGGGTTCAGTTCTGTCCGTCCACTTATTGCTGCAGCAACTCATAACGCGTCAAACGATTGCTACTGACCTCTGTGTAGGGGTACTCTGGCAAGGCGTTAAGTGGTCGGCCAATTAAGAAATGCCCTGGTGTCAGGGCCTCCAGATCATTCGGATCTGAGCTAAGCGGACACAAAGGACGTGAATTGAGAACGGCCTCAATTTTACAAAACACGGTCGCTAGCTCCTCAAAGGTTAATATCGTTAAACCTATAACGCGCATCAAATGCGTCTTAGCGGACTTTACAACCGCTTCAAATATACCACCCCAGTGGGGGCATCCTGGTGGATCGAACACCCAGTTAATGCCCTGACGGGAGAGGCTCGTGCCGATAGCTTCCTCGTTTTCCGATAAAAACGTTATAATTTCTTTCATACATCGATCAGCGCCCTTAAAGTTGGTACCACAGTCCGACCTGATCAGCGCTGGTCGCCCTCTTCGCGACACAAATCTATCTAAAGCTGCTAAGAAAGCCTCCGTAGTGAGGTCGGCCACGAGTTCCAAGTGGACGGCCTTGGTTGCTAGGCACACAAACACGCACAAATACGCCATGATTGACTTCGCGTTGCGAAGGCGTGATGCCTTTACCATAAAAGGCCCCGCAAAGTCCGTTCCCACACCCGCAAACGTCCAGGCTTCCGTCACCCGGTCCGGTGGGAGGTCTCCCATCTGAGGTTGCATTGTGGCTGCCTTCAACCGATAGCAAGGCAAGCACCGAAACACAATGCTCCGTACCGTACGTCGTCCAGACAAGATCCAAAACTCGCGCTGCAGAATAGCCAAAAGTGCATTGCAGCCCGCATGCGAGTTTTTCTGGTGACGATCCCTAACTATAAGTTCTACCAAAGGTCCCTTCTTTGGGAGTAACAGCGGATGCCGTGCTGAAAAGGGCAGGTTAGCGTTCCGAAGTCTACCTCCAACCCGGAGCATTCCATGCTCGTCCACGAACGGGTTGAGGCGCACAAGACCTCCCTTCAGCTTTCCACGGCCATCCCTGAGCAGCCTGGCCTCTTCCTCAAAATGTTCCGCCTGGACGACCCTAACCAATAAACTTAGAGCCGCATTCCGCTCCGCAGGCGAGAGGACAGGTGCCAAGTTCCGTTCTGCTTGAGGTTTTCTACAGTTGTTCACGAACCGTTTGATCCAACCTGTCACCCCTAGAAGTTTGTCGAGGGAGCTGTATCGTTCCAGCAAGAAAGCCGCACTAGGCTTAGGTACGATCTGCCCTACGTTCACTCGCAAACCTCGATCAGGTGGCCCAAGCGGCGACCCGCACTCATTGTATGGCCATCTCTCAGGTGACTCAGTCAGCCACTGAGGTCCCCACCACAGTGAGTGACCTACCAAATCAGGGGCCCTACATCCCCGTGAGGCGTAGTCCGCTGGGTTCTGTTCTCCCGGTACGTGTCTCCATACCAACGGAGTTTCCGATCCTTTAATCTGTGACACCCTATTTGCCACGAAAACCTCAAGAGTATGTACCGACGTCTGTAACCAGCACAGAACTATCCTACTGTCGGTCCATGCGTACACCGTTTCATCCAAATTGATGGTACCGCGTAGATTACTAGCGACATGATGTAGCAAGCGCGTGAGAAGCGCTGCTCCCGCCAATTCCAACTTTGGAATGGTCCATCTTGTCCTAACCGGAGCCACCTTACTCTTGGCCATAACTAGACGCACGTCTACAGTTCCCGTTGAACTGACTGTCCGCAAATAGACAGCTGCCGCGTACCCTCGCTCCGAGGCATCACAAAACCCATGTAGGGTAGCCTTACATCCCACCGATGGGAGCAATTTGCGAGGTATGGCGATGCGTACGATCCCTGGTAAGGTGGTCACAAACTTGGTCCAATCATTCAACAGCTCTCCGGAGAGCTGGTCGTCCCAACCCAAGTTTGCTATCCACAACCTTTGCAAGAAGCACTTCGCCATGAACGTCACCGGTGCGATCCACCCGTTAGGATCGAAAGTTCTGGCGATCGTCGATAATACCGAACGCTTCGTCCAAGTCTTCTGCAAAAGGTCTGGCTCGATCTGATACGTAAAGACATCATGCGTTGGCCTATATTGCACCCCTAGGATGCTCAACGTATTTGGATTGTCCGGGTTCTCGAAAAGGTGCGGGTCCTGCTGGAACTCACCTGGAAAACCGGCCAGGAGCTCTGGACAGCTGGACAGCCATTTCCGCAACTCATAACCTCCTGATTCCATGATCGCGATCAGCTCGTCTCGTAGTAGCAGTGCTTGTTGCACGCTATCTGCACCCGTGCAGATGTCATCCACGAAGACGTCGCGATCCAGTACTGCTGCGGCTCGAGGGAATCTTACCCTTTCCTGTGCGGCCAACTCTCGCAGCGTGCGTACTGCCAAAAACGGACTTGGCTTCAGACCATACGTTACCGTGTTAAGCTCATAAGTGACCATCGGCTCGTCAGGGCTCTCACGCCACAAAATCAGCTGGTACCGACGGTCATCCGGGTGTATAATTGTTTGGCGAAACATCATTTTGACGTCTGCGACGAACGCTACTTGGTGCAACCGAAAATCTGTGAGGATGTCCACAATGTCCCGGTTCAACTTGGGACCCGCGTGCAGACACTGGTTCACAGATACACCATTCGATGTAGGAGCAGAACCGTCAAACACTACCCGTATCTTCGCCTCTGGTGACTTCAAAACAGCCAGGTGTGGTATATAGTAATGCTCGACACACCTCCAATCTATGCTGGACACCGACATGTGGCCTAACTCTAGGTACTCCCTCATGAATTCGATATACTTCTGCCGAGGTGCTGCATCTCGCTTCATCTTTCTCTCCATAGCCAGTAGTCTCCGTTCCGCGATCTGTCGCGAACTACCTAAGGAGGGGCGGTTTGGGAGAAATGGCAGCCTGGTAACAAACCTACCTGACGAACTTCGTGCAGTGTTGTACTGATAGAACAGCTCGCACTCGTCATCCTCTGGCTTCCGTCTATCCGCTGTGGGTGGCTCCTCAGACTCCCAAAACCTCTGCAGCACCTCCGACAACACACTACCATAGAGAACCGTATCGCCCTCTGGTAGGTCCTGAGGTCTCCAAACTGGGCCAAAAATAACATACCCCCCTGTGGTATCAACGGCCACTAAACCAGTTTGCTGAAGTACTCGTTTTCTGCCACACCAGAATCTCCCGAGGACGTCTGACCCGAGGAGAACGTCCACCGTACCAGGAGTATCAAAGTCAGGATCAGCTAGCTCTAAGCCTGTGGTTAACCCTCGTACCGTTGACGGTAACCGAACCTGAGGAAGTTTCCCTACCACATCATCCAGCACCACTGCTGAGGCATGATAGCTGACCCCTGTACCTGTATTACCTAATGTGAACTCGAAGTTCACCTGACCCCGAACGTCAGGCACATCTACACCTCCAATACCTACAGCCCCATCCGTTGTGGGCCTTATATTTAAGCGTAGCCTACTCACCAGCTTACTAGACACAATACAACCCTGAGCCCCTGTATCTAACAAGGCTCTTACCTGTATGCTGCGGCCACCGTATCCCCATACCCAAATCATTGCCGTAGGCAACAATACCGTAATTGGCCGGGGGGCCGAAGCTGGCGTGTAGGCGGCGATTACCTAGCAGGAATCTAAGCGCGGAGTGTCCGCGTCCTGCGGGGGGGTCCCCTCTCTCCGTACACCTTCGAGTGGGTCCCACTCCTGCTGATAGGGACCTCTGATCCTGTACGCCATGGCTGGCAGCCTATAATAACCCTGCGGCAGGCGCGCGTACCGTGGACGCGCCTGTAGCCGTGGGTGCTCAGCCAAGGGGAGAGGCATGCGTGGGTCATGGGAACTCACCATGTTGTTCAGACCCGCCGAGTACTGCATGTACTGACCCTGGTGTTGGCACCCGCCCGTAGCATCACGTACTTGTGATGGGTGCCCCTGACCTTGGACCTGTGACCACCTACCCTGTCCCGGCACCTGCTGCCGAGGTGGTGACTGTCTCGCGCGTGGTGAAGGGGGCATCACCTGCTGATGTCCCTGGCCTCGTCCCTGAAACCCTGGTGGAAGAGGACTCCTCCTTGGAGGGGGTGGGGAGCGTTGCTCCCGTCTAGGTAGGGCAGACTCCGTCCGCTGACCCGCGTCAGCTCTGCCTCCGTAATCTCCGCTGCGGTTCATGCATAGGAGCTGATGGTGGGCACCCTGACAGTACCTGCAGTTGGTGCTTGATGGGCACTCTCGCACCTGATGCGGCCCCATACACCTAAAGCACCAACGCCGTTGCTGCACCACACCACGACGTTTCTGCACCCGCTGTGCAGCGAACTCCTCACACGCAGTCACCTGATGCCCCGCCTCTCTGCAGTAGGCACACCTCGATTCCAAATTAGCGACATTGTATCGCCTGGGTGGCCTACTCTTACCGTCTCGCGCCTGTGCACCCGGCCGTTCCGGGCGGCGAGCGGCCGCAGACTCCGCGTGAGGCGACTCTCCAAATTGGGCATCTACCCGCCTGCACTCGGCCTCGAGGAAGGACTTGAGCTCCTCGAAGGTCGGGAGGTAATCAGATGTCTTACCTCCGTGTGACTGTTCAAAACGAGCGGCCATGTCGCTCGGCAGGCGGCGCAACAACGTGTGGACCAGGATATAATCATAGCCTGACACCGGCATCCCCTGTCTCTCAAGAGCGTTCACTGCAACGCAGACAGGGTTGAGCACCTTGGCCCTGAGGTCCGTCCCTCGTGTGATGGTCGGCACGGTGAGCCACTGTTCCAGGAGTTGGTCAATCATGAGACGTTTGTTGCTGTATCTCTCGATCAGCAAACCGCGAGCCGTCTCGTAACTTGCATCATCGACTGGTAGATGCTTTACCAGCTCATGGGGCTCACCTTGCAGCTTGGCCATCAATTGTGCCATTTTATATGCCGGCTGCAAGTCAGTGCGGTTATGAATCACACTGTCAAACAGATCCTGGAATCGGGTCCAATCCGTGTAGTCCCCGTGGAAGACCGGAATCGCCACAGCCGGCAGGGGCACTTGCACCCCCGGTCCCCGCGGACCATGGGGTGGGTCCGGCTCCCCAGCTCTACGCCTGGTGATCACAGCAGCCGCCTGCTGGATCTCCTGCCCCATCTCCAGGCACTGGGTCACATTCGCCCGGACCGTATGTGTGACTTGCTCATCAGGCGTCCCATCAAATAACTCCTCGCATCCAGTGAGGCAATCCAACACCTCCGCGACCCGTTCGTCAATCCGTTGCGCACAAGCGATGAGTGCGTCCTCTCGGTCCCCGCGACCGACCATCGCCTGCTTAGTCGCGAACCAAATTAGGTGCGTTCTAATTTTTGCCTGAAGCTGTGTAATTGTGGGAGCCATGGTATCAACCCAAAGTAACACCGAACCTTACAATAAAAAACAATAATAGACAATCGGCCCTGATCCTACCGTTAGGATATCCGCACAGGGTAAACACAACGATAATAACAAGCAATTCACTAATTGATTGGCCCTGATCCTACCGATAGGATATTCTACACAGGGCACACACTACGATCACAATAAATATATTTTTTTTATGTAGGTAGATTAAAAATCTTATACTAAAATAATCTTAAATCTAGTGGTTTTCTGAACCACGCTCTGCTACCAAAAATTGTCTAATTCCAAGCTAAACTCGCGCAGTGGAAGCGATTTACACAGGTAAATTTCGAGCAAAATACCAGGAGTTCAACTGAAGGCAGACAATGGCCGCGTTACGCAGCGCTAAATAGCATACGCTGCACAATATAGCAGCGCATACTATGAATTAAACATGAACCTAAATCTATTTAACTTAATTAACTAAGTTGAGTGAAATTGGCAAATGATGTGTTCTGACCTTTACATAACTCAAGTCGGTAGTAAATACCGTCTGCCGATCTGGCGTTACGTCACACGTATTAGCACTAGATTATATGTAAGTACCTCCAAATTATATCACCCCACGAATTCCGCAATTCGTACTAAGGAGTCACAATGATATGGTACAACAAATATGACTAAAGGGAACACACCATTAACACGAAGAAACAGTTTTATACTAAAACAACCAGGTTTAACACTTACAGTCAACGTGCCGGTCCAAATGCATAAAATACCCAACGGAGAAAGGAAGTTCAGGGAATGGATCAAATGGGGATTCCGTGGGTACTTACAGGGCTGGGTGGAAAAGATATCGACACCCAGCATTCCACTACAGCCTTGGCGCGTTATTCACGTCAAACCACTCACAGCTTCTGTTCGTATTCCACTTTGTTATTAGTCATTACGCGTGACCCAACACGAACTAGGGCCGTACAAAACGCGAGCCGATATGGCCACTTGATGCCTATTCAACGCGACGCTCACGTGGAAGACGTCGAGACATCCAACAATCACTAAGCCTGGTATTCTAGTATAACCCAGGAGAACCGCAATAATACGATGCATCAACACGCGCGATCTCAAATTGAATCGTCCATTACACGCGGCATCACAAAACGCGTGGCGGGAAATCCGTACAAAACACAATACGTTCTCGTCCGAACGGTTTTGAGTGACTGATAGTGCGGTGCAGAAATCACCGCTTGGCGCCTACCAGGCGGCCCGCGCGCACGCCGCCTCCCTCGCCCCGCGAGCGAGAAAGGGACAACATATGCCCAGAGCGATGCGTGCGGGCGAGCATCGCGGCGTATTCATAGACCGTCATTAATACCTAACTTACCCCAGCATAGCAACGCTAAATTAAACATACGAGTAATCGCAAATAGACTCCGAACGCTTGCGCACAGTATGAAAAGCAGTGGCAGACTAACTTACTTTTTACTATCCCTTCCTTTCATAAGAGGGTGGGACTATTTGCCTCTCGCTCACTTTGTATGCATTAAAGTGAGATAGGTACAAACGACAGTCGGAAGTCCCTTTCACTTTCGTGGAAAAGAGAGGTCCGACTGTTGCTCGCTGAAAAAGTTGCCCATGCAATAATGCGCGCTAGCTCTTAAGATATTTTTCCGCTACCACCTGCATTTTTTTGCATTCACGAATTTTAATCCTTACCGAGTACCGATCGAACAGCTATGTAGGTATTGTTTATGTTATGGTCTTTACTTTTTTCCATTCTAATGTTGTCTAATCAAAGTACTATCTTCTTTTCACAGCTTTTCGGATATTTCCCTCATTGTATTACGAAGGCCTTTTTGGTTTTATTTCTACTTGTCTGTCTATATAGTCTCTCTATCACCCACATTGTTCTGCGATCGATTTCACAGTCACAAAATCTCCCATTTATCAGGGGTTATGTTGTTATATCATAGAAACTGGAGCCATTTTTATAGGCCCGATTTGACAGGTGTCAGATCCATGCTAATGCTATGGAATAAGGTTCATTTTCCTTTGTTAACATCTCTTCTACTATGGATATAACACCTGAAAATGAAATGGAGCCTGCAAAAATGGCTCGAGTTTAATTTAATTACTTTGGTTTTGATAGTCATGTATTATTTTAAAACCCGTTTTTACAAATTAGAAGTTTTATATGCTTGCCTTAACATTTTGAGTTAATAAAAAGTAAAAAAAATATAATTAAAAAAAACTTCGGCCCTCATTTACTCCGAAACCGTATCACTTACGACATTTTACCAAAGAGTATTTCCTGTTTGTATTTTTATGTTCTATCGATTCGCACATGTTTCATCTCTGGCCGCGAAAATTTGTTTTTTTGTCATCGCGAATTGTAGGTATACCAAGCTTCATACTTAAATGTCCCATGCTCTTTCTTACGTGGACACGGAGGTTGCGGTGCAGAGTTCCAGAAGGCCGGAAGTTCGAGGGAATACCGATCAAAGGAGTCATGGGAGTAGCTGCGGGTCTGTGAGTAGATCTTTTCACTGTCCTGTCTGATTTCCTGTGTACCTTTGATAAATATATGTGTGTTACTATTAGGGATTAGAAAACGCCTAGATAGTAACTTTCGTGATCAAATTTTCACGCGTAAATTAATAAGACTTTGTGTATTTTTTTTTTATTACATTACAGTAGAAATACATTTTCTAAAATGGAAGGAATAAACCGTGTTCCTCAGGAAATGGTTAACATTATTCCAGTTTTCAATGGGGATTGTAGGCTCTTGCCTTTATTTACAAAAAAATGTGAGTACATTTTACAAACATTCGGGGGGAGTGATGCACAAAATGAATACCTATTTCATGTGCTCACGAGCAGACTATCAGGGGAAGCAGCAAGCATTGTTGGAGAAAGGGAACAAATAAACACTTGGGATGAATTAAAATCTTTATTGAACCAACATTTTGGGGACCCCCGAACTGAAGAATGTTTGGTGATGGAATTAGAGAGCTTAAAGATTAAAAAGGGTGAGAGTTTCTTAGAGTTTTGCCACCGTATTCAACACGTAAAGAGTATTTTAACTGCAAAATATAGTGAAACTGTTGCAGACGCTAACGAAAGACAGGCCAAGCAACGCATATATTGTCATACTTCAATGAATGTTTTTCTATATAATTTGCCGCAATACTTGGTACGATTGGTGCGTCTGAGGAATGTAACGACCTTGGAAGATAGATGCTTTAAAAATTGTATTGGAAGAACAAAACTTTCAAACAGTTTATGACTTTAGAAACCCGAGTACACCCGCGAGGGGTAACCAAGGCCCTAGAGCAAATTTTCAAAATAATTTCCAAAGGTCGATTACCCCACAGAGGCAACAAAGTACACCTTTTCAGAATTATATGTCTCAAAATGTAGCCAACGCTAACCTTTCCAATTATTCCGGAAATCACAGTAGTCAATCTAGAATTTCTAATAATAGCAGACAGACGAACGGTTCATTCAATTTGCGTAATCAATGGCAAGGCAGGCCTACACCGTCAGCGCAATATACCCAAGACAATAATTTTGCACGCATGCAAAAATTCGCCGTACGGCGCATCGGGTTCGGGTTCAAACACCGATGTTACGATGCGCACCGCGAGTACTAGACGCATAAATAATAACTACACTAATGATAACAGTCAGCTGATGAGCCTGAATTAGTTGCCATCTGACCAAAATTCCGCAGAACCGTCTGCATCTGGCTCAAATATTGTTGAAATTTTTTTCATAACAGCCTCGACAATATCGAAAGAATAGAATTAAATAGCCTTGATCGTAAACTTAACTTACCTCACATTTTTATACCGCAATTAAATGGTAACTTTTTAATAGATACAGGTAGCTCGCGTAGCTTTATCAGCCCGCGAATAGCTGACGCTTTTTATAAACACTACAAAATACATGAACCATTCGAAGTTATTAGTACACATGCCTGTAGTAAGCATTCGGAAGTGGTAATTACTCCTTTACCGCGCATTTTTAACACGAGGGAAAATTTCAAATTTTACGTCTATAGCGTAGATAATCGTTACGATGGACTTCTCGGGAGCGATTTGTTGCGCAGAATAGGAGCAAAAGTTGATATGGAAAACTTACAACTTTATACAAGAGACATGTGCGTACCAATTTATTACGCAACACCTACGCGTGAGAGCTATGTATTGCCTCCACGTAGTGAGCTTAGAGTCAGGGTACCAGTTAATCTATTTTACGGAGATGCTATACTAGATTTCAAAGAATTTACTAAGGGAGTTAGGATGCCTGCGGCACTAGTTCATTATGAGAATGGCTATGCTACAACAGTTATCCAAAACTTAACTGAAGAGTTGCAGACTCTGGTAGTCACAAGCCCATTTAAGGTAGAGCAGTATAGTCCAAGCAAGTTAGATGTTAATTTTACTGAAAGTGACTCAGAGAAAATCGATACTTTGTTGACGAACAATCTCTCAAAATTGAGATTGGATCATTTGAACGCGGAAGAAAAAAAAGCTATAGAAGCAATCTGTACAGAATATAAAGACATATTCTACTGCGAGGATATTCCACTTTCATTTACGAATGACGTCAAGCACTCAATACGTACAAACAACGAAGACCCTATACACATGAGGGCACATAGATTACCACCAGTGCAAACTGCCGAAGTTAGGGCACAGATAGACAAAATGCTTAGGGATAATGTCATTCAGGAATCACACTCTCCTTGGAGTGCACCGGTGCATTTGGTACCCAAAAAGACGGACATGTCAGGTAAAAAGAAGTGGCGTCTGGTAGTCGACTACCGAAAACTCAATGATATTACGGTAGACGACAAGTATCCACTACCTAACATCAACGACTTGTTTGATAAGCTAGGCAAAAGCATGTACTTCACCACTCTTGACTTAGCTAGTGGGTACCATCAGATCGAAGTCGAGCCATCAGACCGTCCGAAAACAGCGTTTAGCACTCCATTTGGACATTACGAGTTCAATAGAATGCCCTTTGGGTTGAAAACCGCCCCAGCAACGTTTCAGAGGGCGATGGATAACGTATTGAGGGGTTTACAGGGATTACATTTCCTTGTTTACCTTGATGATGTAATAATATTTTCAAAAAGCCTCGAAGAGCACGTAGAAAAGCTCAAAGCAGTATTTGACCGGTTTCAACAGAATAACTTGAAAGTCCAACTAGACAAATCCCATTTTTTGAGAAAGGAAGTTCTTTATTTAGGCCACACTATCACTAGTGAAGGCCTTAAGCCTAACAATGACAAAATCGATGCGATTTTAAAATACCCTTTGCCTAAAACAGTAACTGAGATTAAAGGTTTTCTGGGTTTGATCGGATATTATAGGAAATTTATTAAAGATTTTGCAAAAATAAAAAAGCCCCATGACCGTATGCTTGAACAAAGAACATAAAATTGTGATAGACAACGAATACAAGGAATGCTTTGAAACATGCAAAAAATTACTTACTAATGCACCCCTATTACAGTTCCCAGATTTTAGTAAATCTTTTGTCTTAACTACAGACGCGAGCAATCATGCAATAGGTGCAGTACTCTCACAGGGGGCAATAGGATCAGATAGACCTATAGCCTACGCAAGTAGGACTCTAAGTGACACTGAGAGTAGATATAGTACAATAGAAAAAGAACTGTTAGCTGTAGTCTGGGCAGTACTTATACTTCAGGCCATACTTATATGGAAACAAATTCACAATTTTTACAGACCACAGACCTTTGGCGTGGCTAAAGTCATTAAAAGATCCCAATACCAAGCTAACTAGATGGCGCTTGAAGTTAGAAGAATTCACTTACGATATTCAATACAAAAAGGGAAAGCAAAATACGAATGCAGATGCTCTTTCTCGAATTCGTGTTAACGCTGTAGACGATGAGTTAGCTTCCATTGTAGTAAATTTAGATAGTGATGAGGAGCAGGTCCAGGAAGTAATTTAACAAATTAAAGAGTTAGAAAAACATAAAAAGCAAGTTAGAAAAGACGAAGTTGTCGAACCCGATCTTGAAGATGAATGGCAACTAGAAACTATGGAAATATCAGACTCCGATGATGGAGCCACAGCTCATTCCATTTCAAACAGAGAACATGAGGGTATCCCAATTTTGAATGAAGCTATCGATAACAAATCGAAACAAATACTTGTACACACATGGTTTAAAAACGAGTTGAGTGTCAAGGACATCTCTAATCCAAAACAAAGGATATTAGAGGTCCATTTGCCAGTCACTAATAACGAAAAGTTAGTCAAAAATTTTTTCAAAGAGTACGTGTGTTGCCGGCTGAGAATAGCATCACCCCATATCTTGCCCGTGGGAGTCGTAAGAGGCGACTTAGGGACTTGAGGGTGTGTATTGCAATTTTAGGCGATGGGCTGACAACTTGTCACTATAGCGATACACAATTTTCCAAATAACCCTCAAATATTTGTCAGACGTGGCGTAAATGTCCGTTTTATGCGGCTGTTTGCGCTCTGCCTACCCCGCAAGGGATTATAGGCGTGATATATGTATGTATGTATGTATGTAGTAAGGGTATGATTTAAGCTGTCACCAATTTAAGTAGTTTTCTGTTTCCTTAATAATAGAGTTTGCCCCCAAAATAATAGATTTGTCACCAAAATCTAGTCATCAAACAATATAAAATCAGTTCCACGCAAAATGACCTAAAATCATGGAGATATAAGGTCTAGTACCAAATTAATATTTTTGAATGTATTTTAATAGGTTTTTCCTAAGAAGTATTGAAGAAAATTAATTAAAAGTGATCACCAATAAATCATATTTTTGTCCCGAGAAAAATTTCATAATGTTTCAAAAAATTAGAAGTTATCATCAACATCGTTTCAACGAAAACAGTCTACTTACTACTTTACTGGACATATTATGCCTGCCCCCATGGAGCTTAATTCCTACAGGTAAAAGCAGTATTTCGATAAAATTTCTAGTAGGTTAGTAAAACACATAGTTCTCGTGAAATAGTCAATATTTATTCCTATTTAATAAAAAGAAGGCATTTTCTAGGCAAACGCGAATCATCCTAGACCTCATCGTCACTTTCCATCAGGTGCGATTGTGCTCAAGCGTTAGATACCATAAAACAAAGGAAATGCACCCTCAGCAATGAAATTGACGCCACGCATCGTATGATCCTACGACCCATTGCTGAGGCAGACCTCAGCAATGGCTTTAAAAATTTACCAATCAGAATTGGTAAATTTTTAAAGCGCGCCAATTTGGGTCCGCCTATTTGAATATTTTTTCATTTAAATTGACAATTGCTGTATTAAATTGGTAGCGAACAATATTATTTTTATAACTTAATGAAATAAAATGTTACCACTGTATTAGTGACAAAATAGCAAATTTAAGGGAATCGCAGTCTGGGAACGAAAATTTATTTATTTGGTGACAGATCTACCATTTTGAGTACTAACCTATTATATAAGTAACAAAACTATTATTATGAGAACGAAGTATAAATTCAATCAATGCACTACAATTTCTTTGGTAATCCATCTTTTATTTAACACATTATATAACATAAATTTAGTGATCCATACCTGGGAACACATTTGTTTATCTGAGAACGAAAATATTTCGTGACGATAGATCTCATTATTTGGTGATACTACTTGATGACAAATATAAATGTTGGTGACAGAAAATATAGTTCCCGTTAAGTAATATAATTAAAAATAACGGAGAGTTAAGAAAAGAGTTACTAGGATTAAAAATACAGATAGAGTCATTTATTGATTTAACTCGAGATAGATTAAGTCAAATTTTACCTTTTCCAGTAGAAAATAGAACTAAGCGTGGTATTCTTAACCCTTTAGGGTCATTGATTAAAGTGATTTCGGGAAACTTGGACAACGAAGATGCAATTCATTATAATAATAAGATTAACAGTTTAAGTAACAAAGAACATTTATTGGAAAATAAAATTTCATTTATGCAAAAGGCCTTTGACAAGTTAGTAAATATGTCTGACGATATAAATTTTAATGTTAAACATTTGAGTTTTAAAACCAACCAAATAGAAACACTCCTTAACAATGAATCTAAACATCATAATTTAATTAACTACTAACAGTCTTAATCAATTTTTGAATAATTTTCGTACAATTTTTAATATAATACAGGAAGTTGAAACAGCTATAGCATTCAGTAAATTATCCACATTACATCATTCCATTATCAATTCTACAGAGTTACTCACAACTTTATATAAAATAGAAAACCATGCAAAACTAATTTATCCTGTTAGTAAGGAAAACTTAGTAAAGTTAGAACGTAATATTATATACATAGATAGTAGTAAATTAGTTTTCGTCCCTTTAATAGAAAATAACACATTATATTTATAATAAGGTAATCCCTGTCCCAAGGTACAATTCCACTATCCATAAAACCTATACAATGTTTCCCAAATTCCCATACCTTATAGTGAACAGATTGACATTCAGACCTGTGGCGAAAGCATGTGAAGAGATCGAAGAGAACAAATTCTTATGCTCTCAAGAACACTTCGTCCAGAATCCAGGAGAGACCTGCATAGAACAACTGATCCTGTTTAAGAACAACTATACAGAATGTCGTCAAAAGTACATCCAGATTGAAAGAAGGAAGATCCAAAGGATAACCAACGACTTCTGGCTAATCTACAGTCAAGGAAATCTTGTAGCAACGGAGAACTATAAAGAAGACGTTCGGAAATACACGCTTCAAGGAACATAACTTACTACGACCTACAGCGGGATGCGAGATCCAGATGGAAAACGTCTATATTCCTTCAGACACCAAGTCAGCAGACATCAAGACGGAAACAACACTCGTGCAGATGCCCAATATTCATCGTGTGAATACCAGAGAAAAACCAATAGACATTAGGAATGAAAAAAAAACCAATAGACATTAGACTTCGGAAACATCGGTGCTAGTGATTTTGAAGAAACTTTTGATAACTACGCGATAAGTTATAAAATCAGCATTTGGACAATTCTCGTATATATTATAATTTTTATAAGTATAATAAGCATTGTATTTTTTAAGATTAAATTTCTTAGTAAACTATGTAAACGAAATTCTCCGAAGGCTTCTTCGTCGCCTTCAGATAATTCCTCTCCTGGGGAGGGAGAAGTTAAGGGTTGCAAACCCTCATTTATTAGCTTCATCAGCGCTAACTCTAAGTAGGACATGCGTCACTACACATGTTGCTGACTTTACTTTTCTTTTATTATAAATACTAGTTTGTAAGTTTCAATTATTGTATTACTCTTGAATTATAACTAGGTAGTCACTCTGCCCAAATTAAATAAAGTATTTTTTTAGTCAACCCCTGCATCCACACCATAAGTCGCGCGGCGAGCGGGCGCTGAACAATGGCGTCGAGCGCGCGCAGCTTCGTTTCACCCTGTTCTGTGTCACTGTACTGTGACTGTCGTCACATTTCCCCCCGGGTTGATGAGATTTCTGGCTGTAAGGCAATTAGAGCACAGTATACATTCAATTCATCAGAATGGAAAGGTCATCTCACAATCCAGTCTCATCCCCAAATGGTCCAGTGCCATACCACTGGTCCCCAAGCCACAAGAGTGGTATGGCACTGGACTATAAAATCATGTCTTTAAGATGTCTATAAGATGACTATAAAATCATGTCTCCGGATTTGCGTTCGGGTTTGGTTCTACCCTTCCCCCTGTCTCCTCTATTCTAGCTACCTATCTATTTAAAAAAATAACGTGTATTAAACAAAATAACTGCTACCATCTTCCATAACCACAACAATTCTCAACATATAGCATATAAAATATAACAGACTTGATAACTTCTCTTATATTTAGAGACAAGTTATCCTCATAAAACTTATAAAAGCTATTTATCACTTTATTCAGATCACTATCTATGGGAAACCATAGGAAATTCAGTCGGTTAGCAGAGGGTCGGCTATTGAACACTCCTAGTTGCTACTAGGTTATGCCACATGTTTCTTGACTGCATGGTTTTAAATTGTCCTGGATTACTGTATCTTGTTTATGCTTTCCTGGTATATAAGCCTCTAGCCAGTGTAACTTCTTTTACTAACTACAAACAACCTCTCAAAACTCTCTGATTCGCCCTCTGCTAATAAGACAAATATAAGTTTTAACCCTACCTATGAAACTATTTGGTTAACACTGTTATAGTGTCAATATGTTTAAGGTGAGGTGGCCTTAGAAATCTACCGAGCAAAGGCGGAGTAGTGTTCGGAGTTTTCTATGCCATTTCTTCAAATCTCAAAAATACGAGACGTAATTATTTTCAGGACTACTTCAAGATATATGCTACAAAACTATGGGGCCCAAAACACGATTGGTTAAAATTTTCTCGATAGAAAAAAATCTCAAAATAAGCTCTAATTTTGCGGTTTTTGGCCTGTTTCTTAGACTAAAAACCTGTACCATTTGACCGGTATCCAATATTTCAAAATTTATTCTATGTCATTTTCTTCCTTATTGTATATGTAAACAACGTATGGAGCTAGTTTTTCAATTATCTACTTATTATCATTAAAAAAGAACACTTAAACACAAAAGTATGTTCGGTTTGCGCACGGGCACGTCAGTTTCTACCGCGCCCGCACCCCTCAGTCGGCCACTGAGCCTCGTCGGAAGCAGACATGTACAACTTTTTTCCAGCCGCGGAGATATTACGACATTTAGTGAGCAGGGAAGAAAAATGCCAAGTTCAAGAAAAAAAAATAGAGCTTTCCGAACCTTGCTATAAAAAACAGAGGATTAGGTAGTTTTCGGTGTAATATTTACATATATATCACGCCTATAATCCCTTGCAGGGTAGTCAGAGCGTGAACGGTCGCAAAAAACGGATATTTACGCCATGTCTGACAAATATTTAAGGGTTATGCGCGAAAATTGTGTATCGCCATAGTGACAGGTTGTCAGCCTATCGCCTAAGATTGCAGTACACACCCTCAAGTACCTTAGAAATGGGGTGATGCTATTCTAAGCCGGCATCACACGGCATAATATTTACTAAATTTTTATAAGATATATTTTTTTGAATTAGGGTAGAAGTACCTTGCAAGGACTACCTTATGTATGGTAAACATAACAATTTATTTATACCTAGCCTCAGCCACGGCGTGATGTTTTTCCCGTAGGAAAAGATATTTTTCCAAAGAAAAAAAAAGTTGCCTATGTCACTCCAGCCTCACAATCAACCCAACAATCAAACAAACACGCTTCGATGGATAAAAACCTGTCAAGTGCGAGTTGGACTTGAGAGCTCAGGACGGTTCCGTACAACCTAACTTTACTATTGTATAGGGTGAAATTTAACTAGTGACTGATAGCGAAAACCATGGAATGCCTACCAGACACCAGTCTAAGAATAAGGAACAAATTTGCTCAAGTAACATATGGGTCCCATACAAATTGACTTGGCCGGCTAGTACACCTTGTATGGGAAGTTCAAATTTACATAAAACCGCTCCGTTGCGACGAGAAGAAAGGAAAATCAAACAAGCTGGCTTTCCCATTTGTAATATTAGTATGGATAGATAAAAACCGGTAAAGTGCGAGTTGGACTCGATAAGTGAGGACGGTTCTGTACAACCTATTTTAACGATTCAATGTGAATTGTGAGCCAAACTGTGGTCGTAATTGCGTAAGCTGAAAATAAATCTGATGCAGAGGTTCTGGTGACGCTCAAGTTTGCTAAACAACTCCTCAGTGGCATCCACGCAGCAGGTTTCGGCGTGGTATAAACGGGGAAGGAGAAGTGTCTGAGCAAGAGTAATCTTAGTTTTAAGAGGCAAGAAATTTTGAAGTCATTAAAGCGAAAGAAAAGAAAAAAATACTTTACTGCTGACAGCGTTGACCTGCGCAGTCCAACTGAGAGTAGAATCCAGAAAAATACCAAGGTTTTTGGCAGTTTTCGTGAAAGCTATAGACGTGCCGTTATAAATAACGTTTGGGATGATTGGATGGTCCACTTGCCTACACACACACATAAGAACTACCTATTAGCATGGCCTGAGATTTTATTGGGTTGACCACGAGACCGAAGAATTCAGCTCATATAGCAATTTTGCTGAGGTCATTGTTGATAGCCACAGTTGCATTATTTATATCATCACAGGTGAAATGACGGTAAATCTGAAAATTGTCTGCGTAAAGATGGAAGCTAGAAGAGAGGAAAACTGTGTTAATGACAACAGAAAAAATAAGAAGTGAAAGGACACCACCTGTAGGTACGCTTGCAGAGAGATTACTTAATTCCGAGAAAGCCTCATCAGAACGGACCCGCTGCAAGCGACCCCGAAATTATGAATCAAACCAAGTTATTGCCAGAGAAGAGATTTTAAAAGAGAGAAGAATAGCGAAAAGTACATCAAGATCAACTGAGTTGAAGGCATTACTGAAATGAAGTAAAATAAGAATAGTCAAAGACTCATTCTTCATGGTCTGGTGAATATTGTCAGTGACTTTGATAAGTGCTGTCACAGTGCTGTGACCAGCACGAAAGCCTGACTGATACGTAGAAAGAAGACTACTAGATGTGTTGAAGTCAGTTGCCTGTTTGTGGACAATGTGTTCAAGGATCTTGGATAGGAATGGAAGGATGGAAAAGGGATGAAATTGGGAGAACGATGAAGGATTGGAAACTTTAGGGAGAGGTATAACAATTGCACGATTTTATGCTGAGGGGAAAGAACTCATTACTACATACATACATACATACATACATCACGCCTTTATCCCTTACGGGGTAGGCAGAGCGTAAACGGCCGCAAAAAACTGACATCTACGCCACGTCTGACAAACATTTGAGGGTCATTCGGAAAATTGTGTATCGCCATAGTGACAGGTTGTCAGCCCATCGCCTAAAATTGCAATACATACCCTTGAGTCCCTTAGACTCATTACTAGAGTGAAATTAAAGATGTGTGTGAGGATTGGCAAGAGTTCGGTAAGGATAAGGGAGATCATACGGGAGGAAAGACCATCATTGCCCACGGCAGTAGATTTGATGGATGATATATGTTTCTAAACATCGTCTTCGGCAACAAATTTAAAAGAGAAGAAAGAACACTGTGGAAGTGGTGACGGTTTATGTTAGCGATAGTTGTTGCATTGACGACATCAGTCAGTGTGACAGGAGGAGACGAAAAATGCCGGTTGAGTGCTGAAAAATCTACAGCACCACTAGGGGTAGCTGATGCCTTCCCATCACCAAGCGCGCGTAAATATTTCCAGACTTGTGCTGGCTTATAATTATCGATAGAGTAATCAATGTGGCGTCTTTTCGCATCCCTACACAGACGACTACACCGATTTCTCAACAAGAGAATTTGAGAATCGAGGAATGTGGACTGTTGATGAAAAATTTATCTTCATAGGTGCTACCCTTTTGAAATCGTGGGTGAAGATACCACAGTGGAAGTGAAATGCCCAGTTGCTGCCTCAAAAAATGGCATTCAAAATGCTATAAAACAAAATAAGGTGCAAATATTGAAAAATTATAAAAAGCAAGATCAAGTTACTGTGAATTAAATATAGTAATTGGTTTTTCCAAGTTCAGGGACAATTACGTGCGACGGGAAAGATAAGATGTGTTTTATATGGAGAAAACAATCTGATGAAATGGAGACAGTATATACAAAGATATGACAACTTTTGGTAAACTAAAATAGAATCATATTCTTCCTGAATGAGAATGGTAGATTCTCGTGTCGAGCCCGTGGGATGCCTTTGAGAGGTTCTGAAAAACCGGCTATATAACCAGGAAAGTGGGCGCTGGACTGTCAGATCCTGTTTATTGGGGCTGTTATAGATTTCCTTAGTTCAATCCCTTATTATTTTGCCAATTCTATTTCTATGTCTGTTCGTTTGTATGCCTCGCCTCGATAATTTCAACAGATTACGGAAGGAACCCTATTTATGGGCGTCAGTAAATGAAGTAGATATCTTAATTTGAATGTAATTTTTTTGTCTTGTAAATGAATTTTGATTACTTTTTGATGTATATTATTTGAATTTTTCCCCATATGACATAAATAATCAATAATCATACGGATCCCTAGACATTATTTCTTTATAAATAATTCTGTACCTACCTAACTATGGCTGATTTAAAAACTTTACGTAGTTGCACTACGTAAAGTTTTACATGATTTACATGTCTAAAAACATAAACATTGAATAGGTTTATCATATAACATTCAAAAAGACAACCTTTCAATAAAACAAATAGTTCAATTATTAGCACGTTTACCCTGCGCCTATACTGTCGTGCGCGGGAGCCTGCTACGTACGCTGCGTTTGCTACTTGCCCGTGCGGGGGGTACACCCCGCGCCTGCTCCGCCCGCGCGGCTGCTTCACCCCCTTGAAAACGCGGCTACCTCGGCCAGATTTCGCCTTAACCCAATAAATAATAAAAAACTAACCTACTAAAAGAAAAAACTAAACTAGTACTCCCCCTTTGCCGTTTGATGGTGTCGGGCTGCCCTCAACCTCTTCAGGGCCCTCCTCCTGCTGCTTGGCGGTCCACGTTGCGATGTTGGAACCCAGGTAACAAATGAAACGAACAAAGTCACGTGCGGAGCACAACTGAACTCAACTCGACTGAACTCTTTTTTCTTATATACTAGAGGTTACATTACACATGATGGTGGAGGATTAATGCGTCATAAATTAGGTGTCGGTTAACTGTTGCCTTCTATCTGAACAATGTCCGTATTCTCGAATCTATTTACGTATTTACTTATAAGTAAACATGTGAATAGATTATAAGACACGTTCTGGGTATCGTAATATGTTTTCCATTGTTCATACTTATGTACCTACACTACATCTTCCACACTTTTTAAAAAATTCAAAATAAACCATGTTTTATTTATTTTTAATTTTCATATTATACTATGAGTATGAAATAGTCTATTACTAATAGAATAGCAATAACATGAGATAATATAGCTATAAATATACCTTACAATCTAGTAGTTATCAGAAAAAAAATATAACCTTTTTTTCACCTAATTTCGATTTACGAATATTTTATTCTATTGCATAACCTTAGGCATCGACTTTCACAATACAATTGTACAGTACATTCGTTTTTTAAACTCTCATACACTTATCCGATTATTAACCTTTTCCTTTCAAAATGACCAAAATTAAATTAAAAAATCTTAAGTCAAACGTTGCTTAAAATCGTACTTAATTTAACTTAGATAAACCTTTTGTAATATTCCTATGTCCCATATTATTATTATTTTTGTGAACTTTATTTAAACCTTATTATTTAGTATATTTTATATTTATTTTAATGTCGTTGCAGTGTTATTTACACCTGTGACTTCGGTAGCGACCCGAGTCTGGTGTATATATATTTTTCTCCTAGTCCTTTTTAGTTTCTACACTTTACAGCGTTCTGGATCCATCATTGTTTTTGTATTCTTAACCCTGCAAGTACGTACGTACGGTCGGATTCATAAGTGGAGTCATAGTTAGACCACGTGACAGATTGCAATACGGGTTATTATCCTCTGAACTTACTTTACTAACTTACGCACACACTTAAGATTAAAGACTGTAAGTAGAAAAGTCCACCTTAAGGCGTAGCATTAAAACTTAACAGAACCTATAAGCGACATCTATGTAATCTTTGAAATAATTACTCGGTGATAGCCTATTCGCCACCACATTACCACAAAGTAAAAATTACACTGGTTTGTCTAAAACATATTATAGTTATCCTTATTCGTTCACTTGTAGCAAAGGAATAGATTACATATCTTTATTTCGGCCATTTAATCACAAGCGACCGTAGCTTAGCGGTAATAGTTCTTACCTTCTATTCAGAACGGAACCGGGTTCCCATCCCGTCTCTGTATAGGAATAATGTTTTTTTTTAAGTTTTTACCATATTTTCTCCAGTAATAATTATTTTAAATAATGTTTTTCTATATATTCATCTATGTATTATATCTATAAATGTTTATTGTAAATTATGTATCAAAACATTATATCTAAAAACATAAACCTATAATATTGTAATGAAACAAACAGTAAGGTATGAAATTATTTTATTGGTAGGTATTACTGTTTAATTTAGCGTTGCTATGCTGGGGTAAGTCAGGTATTAATGACGGTCTATGAATGCGCCGCGATTTCGCACGCGTCGCTCTGGGCGTGTGTTGTCCCTTTCTCACTCGCAGGGCGAGACTGGCGACGTGCGCGCAGACCGCCTGACGGCGCCAAGCGGTGATTTCTGCACCGCGGTCAGTCACTCAAAACCGTTCGGACGGGAGGGTATCGTATTGTGCGGATTTCCCGCCACGCGTTTTGTGATGCCGCGTGTAATGGACGATTCAATTTGAGATCGCGCGTGTTGATGCATCGTATTATTGCGGTTCTCCTGGGTTATACTAGAATACCAGGCTTAGTGGTAGTTGGATGTCTCGACGTCTTCCACGTGAGCGTCGCGTTGAATAGGCATCAGGTGGCCATTTTGGCCCGCGTTTGTACGACCCAAATTCGGGTTGGGTCACGCGTAATGACTAATATCAAAGTGAAATACGAACAGAAGCTGTGAGTGGTTTGAAGTGAATAACGCGCCAAGGCTGTAGTGGAATGCTGGGTGTCGATATCTTTTCCACCCAGCCCTGTAAGTACCCACGGAATTCCTCTTTGATCCATTCCCTGTACTTCCTTTCTCCGTTGGGTATTTTATGCATTTGGACCGGCACGTTGACTGTAAGTGGTAAACCTAGTTGTCTTAGTATGTCTTAGTGTGTTCCCTTTAGTCATATTTGTTGTACCATATCATTGTGACTCCTTAGTACGAATTGCGGAATTCGTGGGGTGATATAATTTGGAGGTACTTACTTAGAATCTAGTGCTAATACGTGTGACGTAACGCCAGATCGGCAGACGGTATTTACTACCGACTCGAGTTATGTAAAGGTTGGAACACATCATTTGCCAATTTCACTCAACTTAGTTAATTAGGTTAAATAGATTTAGGTTCACGTTTGATTCATAGTATGCGCTGATGATATTGTGCAGCGTATGTTATTTAGCGCTGCGTAACGCAGCCATTGTCTGCCTCCAGTTGAACTCCTGGTATTTTGCTCGAAATTTACCTGTGTAAATCGCTTCCACTGCGCGAGTTTAGCTTGGAATTAGACAATTACTTTATATTTAAATAACATAATGACATGAATAAGAACTTTTGGTACCCATAAGATAAGGAAAACTATGTTAGTACGGGTCCTATTCGGTAAGTACGATACCATCTGGCAGAAAGCATGAAATTTGGTATATATGTAGCTTACAGATGTGTGCTTCAGGAAAAGAAGGGAACCAGATCGAGGCCCCCCTGGTTCCCCCCCTTCTCCCCCCTTTTATGCCCCAATTTTCAGTTTTTCGGATTTTCATTTAAAACGACTAAAGATAGACGAAAACCGTCAAGGCAAAAAATATTCCTTATAAAATTGTCTATATACCAATCTTTGAAAGTATGTTGATACGATTTATAGTTTTCAAGATATGCTTACATATATTTTATTATTGCAAGAAATAATGAATAAGCTAGCTCCCACGGAGTTGTGGGATGGGGTGGGAGAGTTCAGGTGGAAGGAGGGAATAGGAGGGGGGAGGCGGGCGTTGTGTGTTATGTATGTATTATATGTGACGGCGCGTATGCTAGCGCCATCTCTCAGAAAGCATTGGAACTAGAGTGACAATCAATCGCTCTGACGAAGCGTCGTGTCTGTGGTAGCGCGGCCATGATTCTTTTCGGATGAAAAACGGCCGTGCGCGACTTGACCGACGAATCGTTTTAGTTCCAAGTAATCTTGTGTAAATTATTCCTTAAAATTATTGGAATTCGTCAAATAAGTGATTGTCTAACTACCTATTCAATTATTTTGTGATTATATTGTAAATAACTTTCATCGTGCAATTAAAACTGTGATTGTGAAAAATACTTTTGTTTGTCTTCACAATACCCGCATAAGACACCATGGGCGATCCTGATCCAGGTGGGCAGACGCCTTTATCAGAAGTGGGATGCGGAGATCACGCCCCACAGCAGAATCAGTCACCCGACGACAGTAACAGTGCACTGAAATTGTTGTGCAATATGGAAGCGCTTCTTAGCCGAGTATTGTCATCTTCACGAACACCAGTGGCAGATAATAATGCCGGGACCAATGCTGTGAAACTTTTACAGTTTGATCCGGAAGATACCGACGCAGATATTGAAGGTTGGTGCAAGGTGACAGAGCTTATTGTAAAAAGCAAACAACTCAAGGGTGTTGATTTACTTATGGCTCTTACTGGTGCCCTCAAAGGACGTGCAGCCTCATTGCTGACCAAATTAGATTTGAATGATCTATCATGGGACGTGGTGAAACAAAGTTTACTGGCTAGATTCTGCCGGCCAAAATTATTTCAAGATTACTTCGATGAGATATTACGTTTCCAAATTGGAAGCAAGGAAACTGCCCCAGAAGCCGGTCTTCGCTTATGGACTATGATTGAGCGTATACCTCAGACTCAAATGCAAGAGGATGTTATTACAGGCTTTGTGATATCTGTCTTATGTCAGAAAGATAGCCTGATTCGCCGTGAATTGAGCTCTCATTGTGCGATGACTAAAACTCAGCTTTTCAGAGTCTTGAGTGGCATCTCACTGAAGCGACGATTAGACATGTCTGAAAATCAAGAAATTGATCTTAAACGACCTCGAATGACGGACACTAGATTTCCTGGCAAATGCCATTTTTGCGGAATTGCTGGACATCGAATAACTGAATGCAGAAAGAGGCGAGAAAGTGCTACATTGCTACCTAAACAACAAGATACTACGACTTCATCGCGAACTCCAGGCAACTCCGACAGAACCACGACCATGACCTGCTTTATATGCGGCAATCTGGGACATATAGCAACAAACTGCCCAGAAAAGAAGAGCAGCGGTGGCGGTGGAGCTACGACGAGAAAGGAGGTCAACCTCTGCGAGAAACGTTTGTCGAGGGGCACATTAAAAACGTCATCCGGTGAGCCAGTTTCATTTTTCTTTGATAGTGGAGCTGAATGCTCTTTAATAAAGGAAAGTCTATTTGATAAATTTCCTGGTACTGTGCGCAATGATCATGTTGTTCTTAGTGGAATCGGAAAAGGTGAAGTAATTTGCACGACTCAAGTTGTAAGTGAAGTAGATTTCGGAGCAATTTCAAAAACCTTGATATTTCACCTAGTACCAGATTCGTTAATTACAGAATCGGTCATAGTGGGTAGCGAAATGTTAGAAAATGGGTCGGTGGGCGTCACAATGGACAATGAAATGTTGTCTTTCTATCCCAAGAAACAAATTAATATTTGTGAATCGAATTCTCATACGCCAGATTTTACCCAGGTAGATACAGATTTAACAGGAGATGATAGGCAAGCTCTCATTGAAATACTGAACAAATATGCTAATTGCTTTGCGGAGGGTGTTCCTACCAAACGTGTGAGCACAGGAGAGTTAGATATAGAGTTAGTAGATCCACACAAAACCGTTCAAAGACGTCCCTATAGGTTAGCCCCAATAGAGAAACAAATCGTCAGAGAAAAGGTACAAGAACTACTTGACGCGGGTGTTATTCGGGAAAGCTCATCACCATTCGCCAGCCCTATTCTCCTGGTGAAAAAAAAAGACAACACTGAGCGAATGTGTGTTGATTACCGGGAGCTTAACTCCAATACACGACCTGAACATTACCCACTCTCTCGCATCGACGAACAAATTGATCAGCTTAGCGGAGCACATTATTTTTCATCTTTAGATATGGCATCGGGGTTTCACCAAATACCGATTCACCCAGATTCGGTGGAAAAAACAGCATTTGTGACGCCCGAGGGGCAATATGAGTATCTCGCGATGCCCTTCGGGTTGCGCAATGCCCCATCCGTGTATCAGCGATGCATTAATAAAGCTGTGCATCATCTAAAAGATAAACCCTTGATTTATATGGACGACGTTTTATGTTACTCGGGTGACATATCCGAAGGCCTTAAGCGGCTTGATGAAGTATTAAATGCGCTTTCCATTGCTGGTTTCTCGTTTAACCTTAAGAAATGTAAATTTATGAAAAAGAAAGTCGACTTTTTAGGTTATTCCCTACAATGCGGTGAAGTGCGACCAAACTCGCGTAAAATTAAAGCCTTAATAGACTCTCCCCAGCCCAAGACGGCGACACAAGTTCGCCAATTTTTAGGCCTTGCGTCTTATTTCCGAAAATTTATTCCCGGCTTTACAAACATTGTTGGCCCGCTATATCCACTCACTAAACTAAAAGGTCCCATAAAATGGTCTGAAAAGCATGAAACCATTCGTAATACCATAATAGGGATACTTACTTCGGAACCGGTTTTGACGATCTTTGATCCGGATTTGCCCGTAGAATTACATTGCGACGCCAGCGCCGAAGGTTACGGAGCAATTCTTATTCAAAAGAAAAACAATCTTCCTCACGTGGTGGAGTATTTTAGCAAAAGAACTACTGAAGTGGAGTCCCGCTATCACTCGTACGAACTGGAAACGCTGGCAGTCGTACGAGCGGTAGAGCACTTTCGGCATTATCTTTATGGTAGACGTTTTAGGGTTCACACGGATTGTAATTCACTAAAGGCATCAAAATCTAAAACTGATTTAACTCCACGCGTTCATCGCTGGTGGGCGTTCTTGCAGGCCTACGATTTTGATAATAGTGTATCGCGAAGGTCGTACTATGGAACATGCCGATTACTTATCTAGAAATGCTGTACCAGACCTGGATAATTCGGCCTCCACGTCGCGAGTTTCTACTACTCCTGTTGTAAAGACAGTAAATTTTGTAGAATTGCATGAAGGCTGGATCTCAGTAGAACAAAAACGCGATGCAGAAGTTCAAGATTTAATTAACAAGCATAATAATAACGATTTTCCCGATACGGTTGCTCACACATACGACGTAAGAGATGGTATCCTTTATAGGAAGGTCGTAAGGAATAAAATTGTGTCATGGTTACCAGTAGTTCCACGTTCCTTGATCTGGACCTTGATCAGTCATGTCCACAGTGAGTTGCAACATCTGGGCAGTGATAAAACATTAGACAAATTGTATGAGCAATATTGGTTTCCCCAAATGTCGAAGTGTGTCAGGAAGTTTATAGATTCTTGCATAGTTTGCAAAGCTTCAAAAGGCGTTTCGGGAGCTCAACCAGTGCAGTTACACTCTATTCCTAAGGTCTCAGAGCCGTGGCACACGATTCACATTGACTTCACCGGGAAGTTAAGTGGCAAAAGTGATCGCAAAGAATATTGCTCAGTAATCATAGATGCATTTACTAAATACGTCCTATTAGAACATACCTTGTCGTTAGATGCAGCTAGTGCAACTCGAGCTCTTCAAAATTCTGTTTGCCTTTTTGGAGCACCCAAGCGCATAATTGCCGATCAAGGCAGGTGTTACATTAGCCAGGAATTTAAAAAATTCTGTGCTGAACACAATATTCAGCTGCATTTAATAGCAACGGGCTCCAGCAGGGCAAACGGGCAAGTAGAACGGGTTATGCGTACGCTAAAGAGTCTACTTACGATAATCGAAAATGATCCAAACAAGACATGGCGTGATGAGTTAGGCAACGTGCAGTTGGCGCTAAATAGTACTAAATCTACCGTCACCAAATACACGCCAACGGAGTTAATGTTTGGAATTCGTTCACAGTCATTAGGAATGTCCAAGATCAGGCCTTCCGGTGCAGACAGTGAAACTAGAATTGACTTGGACTCGGCTAGGGAAGATGCGTCCAATAACATACAGAAAGCAGCCGCATCGGATGCTGAAAGGTTTAACCGAGGGCGTGCCACTATTAAACCATTCTCTAAAGGCGATTTCGTATTTATAAAAAGCAGTGAACGTAGTCAAACTAAGTTGGACCGAAAGTTCAAGGGCCCGTATATTATAACTGCTGTGCTCGCTAATGACCGTTACGAGTTAAAAAGTATGTTCGGGTTGAGTCGTTCCTTTAAATATGCACATGAGAATTTGCGCCCAGTACCAAAAGGACATGACGGGCTAATTGAAATATCAACTAGTTTAATTAACGACGAGGATTCCGTGACGGCGCCGGAAGACGTAGAACTTATTAATGATCGTTTTGACAGACTAGATAGTTATGACACACTGACTGCAAGCTCCGATACGTTAACTGCAAGATCAGATACACCAACTGAAAGGTCCGATACATTAACCGCAAGATCAGATACACCAACAGCAAGATCAGATACTCTTACAGCAGGGTCGGATACACTAAGCGAAAACCCGGATTACGAATCATTTGACCACGAAGTTCTAATTCATGCAGAGCAGGATAGTCTGTAATTAGTAGGTATGACATTGATATGCTACTTCTAGTTGTCACCCATCGTTCAGTTATGTTATTGGTCAAAAAGGGTAGTTGGTCGGAAGGACAATGTCGTACCGGGCCATGCAGGTTCAAACGGCTGGTTGGAAGGACACATTCGTCCGGGCTAGATTTTATGTTCTTGTAGCGATTGTCAAAGCATTACTGTTCTATCGAATGGCGCAGCTATGTGATGGGACCGTGTCGTCCGGACCATGCGGGTATACGCAGCTGGTTGAAGGGACACATGCGTCCTGTTAAGGTTAATGGATCGTCCGGGCCAGTGGATGGTTGAAAGGACATCCTGTAGTCCGCCACTTCAGTTTGTGATCGCATTCTCCTGGGGGATCGTCCGGGCCACACCCTTGTGGTTGGTTGAAAGGACATCCAGTTGTTGTGGCTGTTTTATCATGTGGGACACTGACTAAACAAACGATGACACTTCTTTGCTGTAATTTCTTACCTAACTATGTTTCGTTTAGTTTTAACATAGGAACACAGTCAGGGTTGGTCGAGCTGGTCATTCGACGGAAAGTGGGGATACTAGTTTGAGTGCTTGTGTGTTTGTTACAGGACTAGCAGCTGAAGCGCCCGAGGACGGTCGCATGTCAGTCCGGCCGTGACGGCGCGTATGCTAGCGCCATCTCTCAGAAAGCATTGGAACTAGAGTGACAATCAATCGCTCTGACGAAGCGTCGTGTCTGTGGTAGCGCGGCCATGATTCTTTTCGGATGAAAAACGGCCGTGCGCGACTTGACCGACGAATCGTTTTAGTTCCAAGTAATCTTGTGTAAATTATTCCTTAAAATTATTGGAATTCGTCAAATAAGTGATTGTCTAACTACCTATTCAATTATTTTGTGATTATATTGTAAATAACTTTCATCGTGCAATTAAAACTGTGATTGTGAAAAATACTTTTGTTTGTCTTCACAATACCCGCATAAGACACCATGGGCGATCCTGATCCAGGTGGGCAGACGCCTTTATATGAATATATTATATACTTGTATGTTATCATTAAATGTTATTTTATTTTGCGAATGCATTGGTATAACGATAGTATTAGTGCTAGGTTTTGAGTGACTAAGTATAACATAAGTCTAGGATATTAATTTATTACCCTACCAGATCCTTTCGTTCCAATTGCTGAGAGCTTGCCGCCTGGCCATAATTTGCCATGGTCGGATGGGATATCTTTAAATAGACCTCGGACTCAGACCGGCCGGAGCAAGGAAAACATGACCAAGTGGGGTTTCTTGAAGGGTTCCGATGTAAACTGTTTGTGTGATGGAGTTCAAACAATGAACCACCTAACATTGTGCCCTGCGTGCCCTAGCACCTGCACGCAAGACGATCTTATTACAGCGTCTATCAGCGCTGTCATCGTAGCCAAATTCTGGGCCGCGACGGTGTAGTGTCTGCCATCAACACGCTAAGAAGAAGATTAATTTATAACATATTTATTCAATTAAAATCACAATTATTTCCTACGCACTCGTAAAGGCCAGTACAAGGAAGCCCTGACTTCATGCATTGGCACCGACCCCTACTGCAGGTGGTCAATTCCTTTAGGGAGGCTGCTGTTTCTTTCATTGTGCTCCATAATGGAGACCAGACAGCATTTTCTTTTCTCCAACCCTAATCTTCGAAACTGGGATATTCTGGATTATGTATGAAACTCTGACCCCAGATGAAGCCGGCTAGGAAAGACGCCCTTTTTGTGTGTAACCTATGCATGGCCCGTCCCTTAACAAATTATATCAGCACAGAACACCAATATGTTTAAAAACAAACTTGATAAACACTTAAAAATATAAAATGAAAAGAGATAAAGTGAACTATGAACAGTGTGATACAGGCGCCATCAGTTGTTACAACTGCCTGCCTGATAAAATATAATAATAATAATAAATAAGGCTTTCCTTGCTTCATTAAGATCTTCAGCTTCACATGGCTTATCATATGTAAAGATAACATACCTCGACAAAATATCCAAAAACGGATTTTAATTGCATTTACAGGCTGTGATAATTCTTTGGCAAGGTTTTTGAGGCTTCAGGGAATGATTTCCACGCATTCCAAAATGACTTCTTTCCTTTTCCACTTAAGCCAGTATCACAGCCTGTAAACGCATGAAAAATATAATCCCACTGCATACTTCTGGCCCGTGTGAATTAGCCAGGTCATGGATAGCGATGTTACGTGTAGCTTTTCCAATCCCAAAACAGATCCAAAATTCTTCCAAACAGCAATTACCAAATCCTGGGTATGACCGTGCTGCACAGCATGATAAATACGGAGGAGAATTCGGGAATCAGCTTCTTGCTTCGAGTACAGGGAAGCTACGTCTGTGCCATCATTACGTAGAACTTTTTCGCCTTTTGTTGATAAAATTGTCCTTTTGTCATATTGAACTTGCTGGAGCCCATCAGATATGAAATTAAAAAGTTCTTTTTTATTGTCAGAACAGAGAATAAATTTTTGCCAGTTTTTTGGTAGCTGCCCTGCTGCTGTGATCCTTTGTCCTTCTCCTCTCTTTTCTCTGGTAGTATTCTTCAAGTTGTCCTCATACATAATTCATAAAACTACTGTGGAAGTCTTCGAACGTTATACACGGTTATTTTTTATTCACCCCGGAAATTTTACAGGGCGATTCTACTCATGATTCTGAACAACTATTATTATGGGGTCACCTGCAAAATTGCGGAAAAAAAACCAGCTGTTCCATACATTTTGTTCGAGTAGGTATGAATTTTTCTATGGAGCAGCTGTTTTTTTTTTCGCGATTTCGCAAGTGACCCCATTATAAAAGTTGTTCAGAATCATGAGTAGAATCACCCTGTAAAATTTCCGGGGTGAATAAAAAATAACCCTGTATTGGTATCTCCAGAAGTGACGAGAATATTTCCATTTTAATATCATACCTAACTTACATACACATATCACGCCTGTAATCCCTTGCAGGGTATGCAGAGCGTAAACGGCCGCAAAAAACGATCATTTGCGCCACGTCTGACAAATATTTGAGGGTCATTAGACAAATTGTGTACTTATTGCTTTAGTGACAGGTTGTCATCCCATCGCCTAAAACTGCAATACACACCCTCGAGTCCCTTAGTCGCCTCTTACGACTCCCACGGGAAAGAAATGGGGTACCATAAAATTATATCTACGTGCCGTGTCCCAGTGGTCCGGTGGCGCCCCTACGTGTATGCTTAGATCTTCAAAACTACGCAACGGATTTCTATGCGGTTTTTGCGGTTTGATAGCTGAAGGAAAGTTTGTATAAAATACATGCCAAAACAAAGTCTTATTAAGCAGGAAAACGGTTAGCAGCGGGTGAAATCGCTAGATGGGCCGCTAATTCCTCACAAAATTGGAGTAAATGTAAGCATATCTTGAAAACTATAAGTCCAATCAACATTCATCCAAAGACTGTTATATAGATAATTTTATAAGGAATATTTGTTACCTTGGCGGTTTTCTCCTATCTTTACCCGTTTTCAATAAAAATAAAAATAACTGAAAATTGGGACATAAAAGGGAGGGTAAGGGGGGGAAACAGGGGGGCCTCGACGTGGTTCCCTTCGTTTATTGAAACACATTTATGAAAGCAACATACGTGCCAAGTTTCATGCTTTCTGCCAGATGGTATCATACCTCCATACAAAGTCACAAATTGGGACCCGGACTATGTAAAATTATTGCTGTCGTACTACGTAGTTAATAGTTTTGTTTGAATGGTAAAACACAATATTATGTGAAATGAAATAAGTCTTCATTAGCTGTAACATCGATAATTTTTTATAAAATCATAGGAACGATCCTAATCTTGGATTGAATCTTTCAATAAAGTTGTTTAAGTAATAACTTCGTTAGTAATTATTTTATTGTTCTATGTTTAACGATGCTGCACTTTCCTCGGAAGTAATTGTAATTGTAATAAGAATAAATCAGTTATTTGCCTACATCTCAAGGTTTAAGCTTAAGTATTCGTTTTCGTAATGAAAAGATATTGAAACTAAGCCTTAAGATAACTGACTAATAATGAGCAATCTTATATAAATATAAATCGATGTTTTAGCGTAATTTAATTGCGAATGTAATGCTCCACAAATACATAATGCAATAGTAGGCGGGTATAGCGGGCAGGTAAACAGAGGTTGAGTGACTACAGCAACGATTTATCGGGCCCGCTTTGGCATATATTGCTAATTATTTTGTGTATGGTGTTGGTTAAACCATTTATTCACCACGTTAGCTCGATGCACTGGACAATTATCCTAGACAAATGCAAAACGAGGAACTTTACTAGCAGGATAAACAGTTCGCACCGTCGGTAGCATGCTTTCCTGTAGCATATCAACATAATTAGCGGCAGTTGCACGCCCTGTTTCTTGTGCTACTAATTCGCCTGGTCCAGCGGCAGACATCCAGCCCCATAGATTTCTGGCAAACGATAATCGGTTACGTTTATGCTCCGCTGTTAGACCAGGCTTGTTGGCTGGCTTTCTTTGGTGTACTCCTACACCATGCAGGGCTCAACGAACGGTTAGTGCCGATGTTTCAAACATGTTCGCATAATGAGACGTCCGTATGAAACCATTTTCTTCATTTTGTTGCACCATCATCCCCCGCTGTGAATTATTAATAAGACATGGATGGCCACTGCGCGGTCGAGTTTTTACGCTACCTTCCTCTTCAAAACGTGTAACCCAACGTTCAACAGTTTTCCACTAAAATAAAGTAGCATTATTAATATAAAAAGTTACTAATAATCGGTTTACAGCTACCAACATACTATGAGCCAAAGTTTTCAATATTTAAAATACAATTGTAATGAAATAAAACTATACTTACGACCAGACTAGTCTGATTAGCAATTTGAGCTAAATTAAATCCAATATCATACAGCGCAACAATACGCTGCCTATCCTGCAAACTGATATTAGTATGCATTTCGAGAAATAAACACTGAAGTTTAATAAATAAGCTTATGTTAAAAAAAAACACTTAGCACACGCACTATCTCGCAAACGATCTAGCAACAACTAAAATCAAATTCATAATTTACTAAATTTTACTTCATTTGATAAAATAAAAACTAAAATGATAATATCGGGATTCGAACCATTGTCTCCACAATAACGACCAAGAATTTGCTTGACCGCACTACCGACCAAGCTACCGAAGCTTATGATTAACGTAGTGAAATAGTCAATACTACCACAGAATATATAATAGTACTAACGTACAGAAGAATCACTCCCTAAGAAAATACATGTTTAGGTATAAATTAATACCTACGCTCGGTGTACCCAGCCGCTCACAAACAAAATTGAAACTTATGAACGCGCGCGAACGCTCAATCCCCCTTGCGCATCGCAGTTTAATGACCGAGCCGCCGGCGAACTCCAAAGGTTGTCACTTGTCATCATGTTATTCGTGAACGAATATTTTTTGTTTCTGATTTTGTTATATATAACAAAATCAGAAACAAATATATCTTATTTGTTCACTTAATCTACCTAAGGAATTGTAAGATTAGTAAATATTTATAAACCTAAACGAAATTATTAATGACTTCTGTTTATATAGAAAAACAATTAACTGTGCTTGTGTCTAACTGTTTTTCTTATCAAGTGGGACAATCTTATGACCATGAGACGACATTTTTCAACGAATAAACGTACTAAAACACAGAAAAAAGTCAAGTAAGTGTGCGCGCGAGCAGCACGTGCGTGCGAACAGTGCGGCGGCCAGCGGCACACTGGCGTTGACTGGCGCATGGCGGTCTGGCCTATCGTCTGGCGACGACAAGTGACAACCCGCGGAGATTAGTTCCCGTAGGGAACCCGCCGGCGGAACATACCTAAACCGTGGAGTGAAACCCCCCTGATACTACTCAGCGTATTATACAATGGTAGTTCGTCAATAATAGTATGTTATACGTCATTTGTGTCATTGTGTGAGTGTCGCCGCGGGTGCGAGCGACTTGTTTTCTGAGGTTTGCGGTAAGGCCAGGCCTGGGGCAATCTAACATATGTCCATTTGCAGATATTATATAGCTTTGATAATTTTATATATTATTTTTGATAATATTTGCTAAATTCTGGTCGCTGGAAAACACGATTAGATTAAATTTTCTCGATAGAATTAATTCCTAAAGATGACTCCAATTTTTACGTTTTTTGTGTATCAATCTGGAACGGTAACGAACTAGTCAATCCTTTTTTTTTTAACAGGAACACATTATACTTATCTAAATATTTGTCGCTCAAATTTTTATTTGAACCCTTACTTTCTGAATAATCATTATTTTAGATTTTCGCCGATCGCTTTGTTTCAAATGTTTTACGGGCGACTAGCTGTGTCCCTCTCTAACGCCTATGAGTGTATGGCACTTAGGCGCCGCTTTCATTCACTCGTGGCAACTGCCGGGGAGAGGTCATGCGCGCGCGCTAAGCCGAGCCTTGAAATATTTTACGTATTCTCATTTATTATTAATTGTGTAAATTTTAGGTCGTAACTTTTGTAAGGTTCTTGTATAGTATTTTTGAATAGTGTAATTGTATAGTGTTTATTGGTTGATTAAAATGGGTAATAAATAAAAAAAAAATCTTATCAAAGAAGAAAAAAATAAGTTTTCAGAGGCAGAAAATTGCAAAAACAATGTTAATAAGTAAGTACATTTTAACATTTCTTATTAAATTTTTGTAATTTTATCATTTACTAGAACCTAATAATAACATATAAATGAAATAGTGTTTTTGCAAATATATCCTGTACGCATTATGTAGACACGTTATGTTTAGGGACTCTAATCGTTCGGAATGCTTTGACGGGAGTTTGCCGATACATACCCTACATTTCGACAATTTTGATGTGGTGAAATTGGCTTGATTGGAAGACTGGTAGCATTTTTTTCATACAAAGTGCCAAAAAACTTATGAGGTAGTCGGATCAAATCTCTGATCATGAAGAATTTTTTGTACTCTGTTTTTGTTTATTTTTTTTGTACAAACTTTTGATAATGTTTTTTTACAGTATTCACAAACATCGAAATTATTTAGATGGTGAAAACAGAGCGGCAAAAAAATCCGACACAAGAGACAGTGAGCACAATGGTGTCGCCAGTACATTTTTAAAATTTGGATGACCAGACTCGGAACCAGACAATGTACGTATACTTATAATTGGTAAATTCATATTAGTAATTGCTGGAACAATTAGTTTTTTTTTTTATATATATTATTTTATGTACAAATTTATTTATAAGTAGGTACTTATTTCAAAAAAATATTATCAGCAGTAGGTATTTACATTATAGTTTTTTTTAGACAGGTCAAAGTCTACGTCAGTCAAATAGTACAATTAATGCAGACTATGATAATGACGTAAGTTTGTATATACAAGGTGGCCCGAAAAGGGACGACTAAAAAAAATTTTAAAGCTATGTACTGAGTATCCGAATCATCCCCATATATTTTCCGCGATTTTTGTACTTTTAGAGTTAATCAACTTTTAAAGTTGTAGGTATTAGAAAAAGATTATAGCTCGGTTTTTATTGGTCCTTTTTTAAATTTAATTGTTTCTTGTTTAAGTTGTAACTTGTAAAAAAATTTGATTATTATTTAATTACATACATACATACATACACATATCACGCCTATAGTCCCTTGCGGGGTAGGTAGGGCATAAATGGCGGTGAAAAACAGCAATTTATGCCACGTCTGACAAAAGTTCGAGGGTCAATCAGATAACTGTGTATCACTATAGTGACAGGTTGTCAGCCCATCGCCTAGAATTGCAATACACACCCTCGAGTCCCTTAGTCGCTTCTTACGACACCCACGGGCAAGAAATGGGGTGATGCTATTCTAAGCCGGCATCACACGGCGAATTTAATTTAATTACATAAAGTGTGTTATTAACAATAATTATGTTTTATTTGTTTAGAGCATTGTATATGTCGAAAAAGAAGAAAAGAGTAAAGACGAGAAGACAATGTAGAGAGGCCTAGACACATACAGGCACACGCGCCGTGAACATCAGGATGCCGCTAAATCAGGATGACATATAATCACATCTAACCAATCTTATGTCAGGATACAAAACAACATGTCTCGATTTTAAATCAAACTCGGTAATAATGTTAAGCATTTATTACTATCGTTATTAGGAGTAGGAGCATTGTTATTGTACTTTTTTTGTATTGTGTAATAAATACGAATGCTGAATTTCAAGTTATATTTTATTATTATTATGATATATGTATTTATTATACGGTATCCGAAACATCACCTTGCTCAGCTTATATTTTTAAAATTTTCGATTTATTTAACTTATAAAGTGGTAAAAATCAGATGAATTTGTTTTTCGTCGCATTTTTATTATGCTAGAAAGTACAAAAAACCGAAGGAACTCGAGGGTTAGATGTGTATTGCAATTTAAGGCGATGGGCTGACAACCTGTCATTATGGTGATACACAGTTATCTGATTGACTCTCAAACTTTTGTCAGACGTGGTGTTAATATCCGTTTTACGGCCGTTAACGCTCTGCCTACTCCGTAAGGGATATAGGCGTGATTTATGTATGTCGAAAAAGAGGAAAAGAAAGGAGAAGAGAACACAATGAAAAAGAGAGGCCTGGATGCATACAGGCACACGCGTGCCGTGAACATCAGGATGCCGATTAATCAGGATGACACTGCATCTGGTTTGCTGTAGAAAACAATGAAGAATGGACCCCAAAACTAAACAACCAGCAAGTCTGGATGACGCTTAAATCACAACATAATCAATCTTACGTCAGGATATGAAATAACACTGAGGCAGTATAACCTTACGTCAGGATACAGAACAACACGTCGTGGGCGTATACTCGTCGAACTTTGTAGACTACTGCATCGTCAAATACTATCTCCAGCCACTGAAATGATATAAGCCTCAACGTCGATACCATTACACAGTCAGTTCCCACGGTGAGGCTGTTTCGACCTGGCAGGTTATCGTCAGGCACGGTGTTACCGTACTACAACCGACCTAATATTATCTTAAGTTTGCACAACTATTACTCATCACATAAAAACAATTTTAAACGGACTTAAGTTGTGTTTATTTTGGATTTTACAATTCCTACTGTACGGCACGCTCCGGCTGTACCGAAGATGTTTAAGAGGTACGTAGATGACACCTTCACCATCCTTCCACAAGACCAAGTTACTGCTTTTCTAAATCATTTAAATTCAATTCATCCCAATATTAAATTTACAATGGAATCAGAGCAAAATAATCAATTAGCATTTTTAGATATTCTTATAATTAAAAACTTAAATGGTACAATCAGTCATTCCGTTTATAGAAAGCCAACCCACACAGATAGGTACCTAAATGGTAACTCCCACCATCATCCGAGCCAATTAGCTGCCGTTGGTACCTCTTTGTTTCAGAGAGCACGCGGTATCTGTGACCCCCAACACCTAGACGATGAGCTCAAGCATGTGAGACGAGTACTCCATGAAAATAACCTGAAGCCACCCCGTCAACGTCACAGAAACCGTGCCAAACCATCCACAGTCGAACGACAACCAGCGTACTTACCATACTTGAAGGGATTAACTGATAAAATCGGTAGAATTCTAAAGCGAGCTTCAATCAGAACATTTTCAAGCCGCCGGAAAAGATCAGCCAGTACATCAGATCAGTCAAATGCAACATCCCCTCCAAGGCCCTGGTGTTTATAAACTTGACTGTGGACTCTCATACATAGGAGAAACAAAGAGAAATGTATCTACACGTCTAAAAGAACATATTGCTGATGTAAAAAACCGTCGTGACAGACAGTCTGCAGTGTGTGAACATATCATGGAGTACCCCACCCATTATGTCAGATTCGATAAGGCTGCAATCCTAGCGAGAGAGAAGAGATTCATTCCTAGGAAAGTACGGGAAGCCATGGAAATTCAAAAACATCCGAATTTCAACAGAGATACTGGATGGGGAATCTCATCAACTTGGACTCCGCTGATTACACAGCAGAAGAACCAGATCCAACATACTGTAAGACCTACTACACAAGATACGGTTTCAGCATTTTGTGTGGAACCAGGACGTTACGCTAGGCAATTAAGAAATAGATGGCGGTAGAACAAAAATAATTTCAATTCTAAATAATGACGTCTAACACCTTAGTCATCCGTGAACACGGGCTCTGTAAAGAGCTCGAAACGTAGGAATTGTAAAATCCAAAATAAACACAACTTAAATCCGTTTAAAATTGTTTTATTGTGATGAGTAATAGCTGTGCAAACTCAAGAAAATATTATGTCGACCAGTACGGACTGGATATCGCAAACAAAATACGGCGGTTAGAGTGCATCAAGAAACGGCGATCAAGATTGTTGACATCCATGAACTTTCTAAAACGATGTCGTGATAATAACATCATCCCGGTATGTGTACAAATATCACCTAAAACGGTCATACGGGGAAGCGCCAGCATTCTACGCCAGGCAAGTACGAAATTACTTTGTTCGTTAATTCAAAGCAACCGCTCAGACGCTAGTAGAACAGACCAGATAATCGAGGCAATATCGGGTGATATTAAGCTAATATTAACAGAATCAGACTGGCCGATAGTAGCAGAATTTACTAATAAACGTGCAAATCATACTTATAATCATTGTAAAGAAAAACAAAAACAAAAATTCGATAAACTAATCTCAAAACGAAACGCGAAAATCGGCACAAACCAAACGCATAGAGTAGAAATCACATAGAGATGACACTCCCGCTCCAGACGCGCTCAAGGTCAATCCGTCTGGCTGTCTCTTAGAGAACAATTCAGTCGGGAGTGCGCTTCGCCGCGGAAACGTTCGTCATGCGGGTCGAATTTTCATTTTTTGTGAAAAATTTAGCAATGCCGCATTATTGTGGTGTGTATGGCTGCAAAAAAAATGCGAGGAAGACTTCGCATCTTCGTTTTTTTAATTTGCCTAAAGATAAGCCAAGGTAAGTGATGATTTTACAGTAAATACCTAGGTACCTACCATTCGTTATTATACGTAATTGTTGTGTGTACTCCTATTTTTACTTGCGTAGGTACCTAGTTTCCATTTTCTTATTTAAACTACCTAGGTGCCTAAGTCATTGTTAGCTGATAATGATAAATAAGCACATTCGTATCGTAGGTATGTTTTGCACCTATTTTAAAATTCTGTACCTACCTATTAACAATAAAATGGTAAGGTAAGACTTTAAAATGGGTAAATATTTTGTTCCTACGGGAAAACTGTTAGCAGCGGTCGCAACCGCTTGACTGGCCGCTAGTCTGGAATAAAATTATTGGCACGTGACAGCCCCGACTTAAAGCGCGGGAGAGTGCGGGGCGTTACGGGCTGCGAGGGGAAGTAGGTATTTAAAGCGCGGCTTTTGGGGCCCAGACAAAGGAGTTTCGTTTCTATACGCAGTATTATTATCTATTCTTATGCCAAACGTCAGATTCGTTCGGAAATTCGTCACACTCGCGCGCAGTAATAAATCTGTCAAAACAAACCTTAGACACCACAACAATCAAAGTATTAGAGAAAGACTTGAATTTTGCACCAACTCCAGCACGTATACCAGTGGAAGAAGTAATTTGCAACGTTGAGGAATGTATCTTCAAAAATAAACTACCCAAGGAGGATTCTGAAGCGGTTCGCCAGGACATTTCCAGTGTTCTGAGGCGAAGCAACTTACCAAAGAAGAATCTTACCAAGCAAGAACTTGACGCGTTGAAGAACTTACGCAAAAATGAAGATCTGACCGTTTTCCGTACAGACAAAGGAAACGCCACTGTCGTGATGGACACGTCTGATTATAACCTCAAAATGTCTTTGCTATTATCGGATGAAAACACCTATAAAAAAGTGAACGAGATCCCACCAATTCTATTTTAAAGAAAACAACCGAATTAATAACTAAACATAAAGACACGCTAGAATTAGATGTGAAATCATTATTACCAACCTGTGCAAAACCGCCAAAAATATATGGTCTACCTAAAATCCACAAAACTGATGTTCCACTTCGTCCTATAGTGAGCCAGATTGACACACCAACTTACAAGCTGGCCAAGCACCTAGCTAATGTACTATCTCAGCTTCGGGGCCAAACAAGTGCACATGTGAAGGACTCATATCAAATTGTCGGAGAACTCAAAAACTTGCAAGTAAACAGCAATGAAGTAATGGTTAGTTTTGACGTCCAATCCCTTTTCACTGCCATTCCAGTCAAGGATTGTATCGAAATAGTAAAACGAAAACTCCGGGAAAATAACATAGCAATAGAATATGTAGAACTTTTAGAATGGTGCCTAAAATCTGGTTACCTATTGTGGAATGATGAGTTCTATATACAAGTCGACGGCGTGGCTATGTGCTCTCCAGTATCCCCCTTGATGGCTGACATCTTTATGGAGGACTTTGAGGATCGAGCCCTAAGGCACGCTCAGGCTGTACCGAAGATGTATAAGAGGTACGTAGACGACACCTTCACCATCCTTCCACAAGAGCAAGTTACTGCTTTTCTAAATAATTTAAATACAATTCATCCCAATATTAAATTTACAATGAAATCAGAGCAAAATAATCAATTAGCATTTTTAGATATTCTTATAATTAAAAACACTAATGGTTAAATCAGTCATTCCGTTTATAGAAAGCCAACCCACACAGATAGGTACCTAAATGGTAACTCCCACCATCATCCGAGCCAATTAGCTGCCGTTGGTACCTCTTTGTTTCAGAGAGCACGCGGTATCTGTGACCCCCAACACCTAGACGATGAGCTCAAGCATGTGAGACGAGTACTCCATGAAAATAACCTGAAGCCACCCCGTCAACGTCACAGAAACCGTGCCAAACCATCCACAGTCGAACGACAACCAGCGTACTTACCATACTTGAAGGGAGTAACTGATAAGATAGGTAGAATTCTGAAGCGAGCTTCAATCAAAACCATTTTCAAGCCGCCGAGGAAGATCAGCCAGTACATCAGATCAGTCAAATGCCATATCCCTCTCCAAGACCCTGGTGTTTATAAACTTGACTGTGACTGTGGACTCTCATACATAGGAGAAACAAAGAGAAATGTATCTACACGTCTAAAAGAACATATTGCTGATGTAAAAAACCGTCGTGACAGACAGTCTGCAGTGTGTGAACATATCATGGATTACCCCACCCATTATGTCAGATTCGATAAGGCTGCAATCCTAGCGAGAGAGAAGAGATTCATTCCTAGGAAAGTACGGGAAGCCATGGAAATTCAAAAACATCCGAATTTCAACAGAGATACTGGATGGGGAATCTCATCAACTTGGACTCCGCTGATTACACAGCAGAAGAACCAGATCCAACATACTGTAAGACCTACTACACAAGATACGGTTTCAGCATTTTGTGTGGAACCCGGACGTTACGCTAGGCAATTAAGAAATAGATGGCGGTAGAACAAAAATAATTTCAATTCTAAATAATGACGTCTAACACCTTAGTCATCCGTGACCACGGGCTCTGTAAAGAGCTCGAAACGTAGGAATTGTAAAATCCAAAAGAAACACAACTTAAATCTGTTTAAAATTGTTTTACAAACGACCTATCTACCAAACCAACCAAAGAACCTTAGACACACGCTGATCTACGTCAACGTGTCTTCACAATACCAAATATACCGATTGACACTTACTATTCTTCAACACCGAACATCTTTGAAATCCACTGCACGTCTAAAAAGAGACCACAACAGCAACTATCACCAAACTCGTACAATCTCTGCATTTCACCAACCTCTAAAGAGTAACACGATCAAAACTTATCAAACACTTCATAATTTCCACAAATATTCTACGAGCAATACGAATCTAGGGTTTTGCCAACGTTAGATGACTACAGGTTCTCCAAACACTCCAGGATTCCCAAGATTTTACCGGATTCTAAACCTAACTTCAAAACGACCACATCGAACGACAGACCAACCGGAACTGTCAAAGTTGTTTACTCCATAGCCCACTTGAGTTCCATTTTTCCATTACGAACGCAGCCAACAATGAATTGTGAGAACGCACTTCAACGCCTCTAACGTCACTCCAGTCTATCTTACAGTCGATAGCTAACTGCGCGCAAATAAATCGCATCGCCTATTTGAGTTTTGCCAACGATTATGCGTTTCGTTTCTGCAAGAATCAAATAGCAATCAAATGGAAGAAAATAATAAAACACGAACTGTCAAATAATTTCAGTGAATAGGTACCCATCAGAGTTTGATCGGTCTCCGACATGTATGTATGTATGTATGTACAAAAAACCATAATTTATAATATTCTATGTCATGTAAACAAACGGCTGAGCCAGTCGTATTTTTGCAATATAACTTTAAAAGATGAATAAATCGGAAATACGAAATAAAACGCGGAACAAACGTGGGGGTTTCTTCTTTAGGCGTCACGTCACTGTCCGGGCCACCCTGTATGATGTCACTGAAATTGCACCCAATTCGGGCGAAAATAATTCATAATTTCTTGTTATCTTTATAAACCTCTTGTAATTTTTCCAAAAAGTTCTAGGTTTTCAGTAATGGTCACTAGCAAGGACCATATATAACCCCTATTATATATGGTCCTTGTCACTAGCTACATTTCATCATTAAAAAAAATCAAATGCACTCCATCATCTAACTTATACAATGCATGGTTCTTACGGTTTGTTAAGGGTATATTTGTTCAAAGCTTTCCTACTAGATGGCGTTGCGCAGCGCGCATTCGATGTAGGTGTACTTTGTACAACAATTAATAAATAGAATGGCGTATCCCCGCAAAGGGAGCACCCCTTTGGGCGTGGCTAAAATTGTGCTTTTGGCTTCGAGGCAGCACCTTAACCACAGTATAATTAATAGTACTAGCGTACAGTATGGTCACTCCCTGCCTCCCCCTACAAGCTCCGCCCACCCGCGCTCGGAGGACGCTCAGACACCGGCTAAGCAAGGACGCGACGACGACGGTCATTTCATACTGCCGCACATTGCATTCCCGATTCGCGAACGCAAAATGGCGGCAACCCTGATATGTTGTCTCACACACACAAGCATGGTCCGCGTTCACCTACGCGAGCTTAGACTGTGTGCGTAGCAACGCATTTGATTCATACATTTAAGCGCCAGTGTCCGAGGTGTGCCTTAACTATGACTCGACTTTTGAACGCAACCGTACATGTTCCGTGTGAGTTTTTTTTTGTTTACATTTTATTACCTAGGTTTTTTTTATATCTTTATTTAATATATATTATATTTCGTCGCATCATTCTTCAGATATAAGTACACAACGTAGTCCCTTCTACCTACCAGGCAACATTGCACGCTTTTTAAAGATAAATTCAATCGATTCCAAAGTCGAGAAAAAAAAAACTGTCATATCCGGTTGCGCCCCCTCTCTGCGTTCTGCGGCCGGCTCTGTGGCCAACCAGACTCATTCCTTTTTCGTGCAAGGCAACGTGCACACGCTTTCTACTTCGACAAAATGTCGAAGCGCAGTGCTGAAGAACGTTTAATACATTATGAGAGGAAAATTAAAAAAATCAAAGAAAGTGAGGAACGACGGAAAATGGAGGAGCATCGACGTCGAATAAGACGGATTATTTTCGATTCATCTGATGATGAAAATCCTGCAGTACTTCCCATAAGATTTCTTGTTCAGAAAGTGAAAAATCGGGATTGCCTGCGAGGCAATTGCGATAACACGATCAACTGCGAGTTTTTTGTGAGTCATACGTGACAAATCGTAGAAAAATGTGTAATCTATATGGATATTCACATTATGTACAGATTATTATCTGCGAGATAATATTGACTTAACTTTTTCGTCACCATTTTTTTTTTTCGTCTACCCTCATAAAAATATTAAAAATACGTATTCTATTTTAGAAAACGGTGCCGTTCCCGCTGGCCCTCTAGCGGGTCCGTCTAATCAATCACAAGACCAAAATATCAGGTGCCCCGCCCCGCAAGTCGCCGCGACAACCGCGGAAGTGACAGAGCCGCCTGCTCCCATCCGGGAATCGAATGTGGCCGACGCATTAACATCCGAATCCCAGACCGCTTCAACCGAGGCCCCAGCTGTCTCAAGCGAGATCTTGATCACCTCAACCGAGGCCCCGTCTGCCGCCTCAATTGCCGACACTGCCGTGTCCGACGTCATACCCGATGTAAGCCTGAATCCAGAACTTCTATCTGCTTTAGGAGCGGCTACGTCTGATACTCCCGAATTTGGTGAAAATATTCACGCAAGCCTAGCCAATCTTTGGACTCCTTTGTTGAAGAAAGGTTTGCCCAAAGAGGACAAAGACAAATTATTAAAAAGTTATCTTGTACCCGGCAATTGTCGATTACTTCAAGCACCTAAACTTAATACGGAAATTTCCGCTGCCGTGTCAGAGGTAGTCAGAGGTCGTGACAAGAAACTGTGTACATTTCAACAGCAGCTAGGCACGGGCACATCAGCGATAAATAAAGCAATGAACACTTTGCTTACATCAGACGATAAAATATTAGCTCTGAATTACTTAAGCGACAGTTGTCGCATCATGTCGGATTTTCATTATTCTTTGTCTAAGGACAGAATCAAATTAATAACTCTAAGTTTGGAAAAGAATTTCTTACACGTGATTCAGGATACTGAACTTGATGAGACATTATTTGGATCCACCTTAGGCGAAAAAATCAAAGCTAGTAAGGCTATTGAGAGGCAAGGCTCTCAGATAAGAAAAGTCGTAACGAGTCATAAGGCGAGCGCTCCACTGCCATCGTCAAGTCGTCCTGCCTCGGGAAATTGGTCAGGACCTCCTCGTTACTCGTCGAACAGGGGGGGGCGAGGAGGCCAGAGGAAACCACCGTCGACCCAACGGCGAACGTACCCCCCGGCTCCAACACCAGCGAAGTCCGCGAATTACAATCAGTCGAAGAGTCGTGCTCCGGCCCCGCAATAGCACAGGTACATGCAGGCAGAATTCAATTCTATCTCAATTGCTGGTCTAATATTACTTATAATGAAGTCATACTTTCATGGATCGAACAAGGATATTCTATTCCGTTTTGTAAGGAGGTGACTCAACTTCGAGCACCAACTCTCTCGAACCTTTCTTTTATTGAAAGCCAGGAAATATCTATAGCCATTGATAACTTACTCGAATTAGGAGCGATAAGTCAGTGTACTCCATCAAAAAATCAGTTTATTTCAAGTACTTTTTTAGCACCAAAAGCCAATGGAGGCAAGAGATTTATTTTAAACCTAAAGGCATTAAATAAATTCATTAAGAAAGATCATTTTAAGATGGAGGATTATAGGACTGCCGCGAAACTTATACCTCGCTACGGTTTTCTAGCGACTATTGATCTAACAGAAGCCTATTTGTTAGTTCCTATTTCAGCATCTGATCGAAAATATCTAAGATTTTTATACAAAGATCCTAATTCGGGTAATATTAATACTTTTGAATTCACGGCGATGCCTTATAGCTTATCGGTAGCACCCAGAGTGTTTACGAAAATTATGAAGGAGGTTATGGCATACCTTAGAGGACGTGGTTATAAGTCGGTCATATATCTTGATGATATTTTATGTATAGGTGACACCTATAACGAATGTATAGATAACATACGCGTAACTTTACAGCTATTACGTTGTCTGGGTTTTGTCGTTAACTATACAAAAAGTACCTTAAAACCTTCGCAAGTATGCAAATTTTTAGGCTTCATGTATGACACAAGAGACTTATCTATTTCACTGCCAACAGACAAGCGTAACAATATTGCAAAGTTGGTGGAAAAATTCACTCGTCTTCCGAGGTGTACGATTAGAGAATTTGCAAAATTAATAGGTGTTCTGATCGCAGCTTGCCCAGCAGTCAAGTATGGAATCCTATATACAAAAATTCTGGAACGCCAGAAATTCTCAGCTTTACAAAAATGTCACGATAATTACGAAGCTAAAATCAGTCTTTTAAGCGTAATTTTACAAGATTTACATTGGTGGCGCGATAATATACTAACAATTCATAATTCTATGAGAGTTACAAGCTTTAGCAAAGAAATCTTTTCCGACGCGTCGCGAGTAGGTTGGGGTGCAGTATGTAATGGCGATAAAGTAAAAGGTCGATGGAAGAGCACAGAATCAGAACATCACATTAATTATTTAGAGCTTCTGGCAGCTTTTTTAGGTTTAAAATATTTTATCAAAGACGAGGATGAACACTCTGCAATATTATTGCGTATAGATTACACTACGGCGATATGCTACATAAATCGTCTTGGAGGAATTCAATTTCCTCATTTGAATGAGCTTGCAAGATCAATTTGGCAATGGTGTGAAAAGCGAAACATCACTCTTTTCGCACCGTATATAAACACAAAAGAGAACTGCGCGGACGCAGAGTCTAGAAAGGTAAACCCGGATACAGAATGGGAACTGTCAAATAATGCATTTAGCCTGATTCAACAGAACTTTGGTTGCCCTGAAATTGATCTTTTCGCTTCTCGCAGCAATGCCAAATGAGGCCTTTTTGTCTCTTGGAGACCACAGCCAGACGCTTATACTGTTGATGCCTTTACCATAAATTGGCAATCAAAGTTCTTCTTTGCCTTCCCGCCATTTTCTCTTATTCTAAAATGTTTGCGCACGATTATCGATGATGAAGCTACCGGTATTTTAGTCTTCCCTCACTGGCCATCACAGCCATGGTTCCCTCTTTTGCAAACCTTACTCGATTCACATTTACTATTACTCAATCCTAACAAATTTTTATTACAATCCCATTTCAGACATCATCATCCCCTACACAACAAACTTACCCTGGGTGCCGCCAGGTTTGCGGGAGGCGTTTAAACGGCGCGGAACTCCTGTCGAGACCCTTGACTTAATGTTAGCGTCACTTTCTGAGAGCACTATCAAGCACTATGGCGTCACATTAAAGTTATGGTGGGATTATTGTGCTTCACGAAATTCTATAATTACTAAGGGCTCCATACCATTCGTAATGTCTTTTTTAACTGAACAGTTCAATAAAGGGTGTTCTTACAGCTCTCTTAACACTCACCGTTCCGCATTATCATTGTTTTTAAACGAAAAAATCGGTAACGATGATAACATAAGGCGATTACTTAAAGGGGCTTACAAACTCAAGCCAAATCGACCGAAATATACATCCACTTGGGATCCACAAGTAGTCTTTAACTATATTTCAAATTGGTATCCAAATTTAGAATTGAGTTTAGAGAAAATTACTAAAAAGTTAGTTATTTTATTGGCACTGAGTACAGCACACAGAGTGCAAACACTATCACTACTAAAATTAGAGAATGTGTCAATTACTCAGAACGGGGTTAAGATAGCCGTAACCGACATTATTAAAACTTCTGCTCCTGGTCGAGATCAACCCATTTTATATTTACCTTTTTTTAATGAAACTTTAACAATATGCCCTGCTTCTGTCCTCAAGGATTATATTTTTTTAACAAAAAATATGAGGTCCACGAATGCAGGAAATCTACTGCTGACCCATAAAGCCCCAAATAGGGCAGCTACAGCGCAGACCATCAGTTGCTGGATAAAGCAAGTGCTGTCGGAGAGCGGAGTAGATGTAGGTACATTTAGCGCGCATAGTACACGACATGCCGCTACATCAGCCGCATTCGCTGCAGGTATAAGCATAGATACAATAAGAAAAACTGCTGGATGGACCAGCGCTTCCACTGCCTTTGCCCGCTTTTACAATCGGCCTATTAATGACGAAAGTATTTTTGCTAGGGCAGTGGCCTTTCCAAATGAATGAAGTATTAAGTATATTATTTTTGTTATTTCGTTCGTTGATTTGCCTGATTAGCTTACTTAATGAGCTTTTTTTGTTATGCAACAATAAATGATTAAATTATAATAAATGAGTTTAACTTAATTTTACCTTACAATCTTATAACTAGGGACACAAAGCTTTTATCTCTAAATATCTACGTTGTGTACTTATATCTGAAGAATGATGCGACGAAATATAATAGATGATTAAACGAACTTAAAAAGTGAAGTTCGATCACTATTATATGAGTCGCATCATTCGAAGATATAAGGTCCCTCCCAACCCAGTAAAATAAATCACATAGTACCTAACTTATGATTAAACCCTGCATTAAAGCTTTGTGTCCAGATCTCTGAAGGAATGAGTCTGGTTGGCCACAGAGCCGGCCGCAGAACGCAGAGAGGGGGCGCAACCGGATATGACAGTTATTTTTTTTTTCTCGACTTTGAAATCGATTGAATTTATCTTAAAAAGCGTGCAATGTTGCCTGGTAGGTAGAAGGGACTACGTTGTGTACTTATATCTTCGAATGATGCGACTCATATAATAGTGATTGAACTTCACTTTTTAAGTTCGTTTAATCATCTATTTTTAATTACACTTGTGTATCACTTAACTGGTAGGCAATTCTTTTTATTTTGTCACATAAGTCCTATTTGAAGGACCGGCACTTTTATTTACTTACTACTTACCCTATTTTCTGGTTGCAACCGTTATTATTATAGCTGAGCTCTTCTTTTTACTTTATCATCATTTGAGGGCATCGTGCTTATTGGGTTTGAGGCTTTTCAATAAATAATCGCCAATTTCAGCAGGAGCACATGTTTTTAATCGTAGTCAAAATCAGTACACAACATAACCTTTAAGTTTGACATTAGGTAGAAATCAACACAAGACTACCCACATACAACACCTCCCCTTTAAGTTACAATTAAGGCTTTGACAAACTAACGCAGACTATTGATATTAATCACTTTTGGACACAAATCATAACCTCTTCTATATTCATTTACACACTGCTAGCACCATTACTAACTCCTATAATTTCAGCCCAATCTTCAGGGGGCGGCACAATCACTGAATCATTGTCCTCATCGTCACTGTTCAATTCACTTGCATGTTGCCTGTATGCTTGTGCTTCTGTGTCTCCAGGTGGTCTTGAACGCAACAGCTGGTCAACATGGCGGCGGTGGATCACTCCATCTGACCCACGCACTGTGTACAAGCTTGGTGCAATCATGCTTTCTACCATGCCTCGCTTCCACTTTTCATTGCAATTATAAACTCTGAATAAAACATTGTCATCTTTATTGAACTTTTTTACTTTTTCACCTTCTCCCTTCTCCTTCTCTAAATCCAAGCTTATATCCAAATCCGGGTGTAGTTGTGACAAAGCAGTCCTGAATTTCCTTCCACATAACAACTCAGCTGGGGTCTTCCCAGTCACTGTGCTTGGTACAGTACGCATATGAAATAGGACTCTCCCTACTCGCTCTGACCAAGACGCATTAGCAGGCTGCTTTTTCAATTTATTTTTAAGTGTTTGAATAGTCCTCTCTGCTTGCCCATTTGTTGCTGGGTGGTATGGGGCTCCAGTAATATGTTTGATATTATTCTTTTGCATGAACTCTTGGAATTCTTTGCTTGTAAATGCCAGACCATTATCTGATACCAATGTCTCTGGCAAGCCATTATCAGCAAAAATTCGTCGCAAAATTGATATTACATTTGCACTTGTCATAGATGACACTATTTCCATAATTGGCCATTTCGAGTATGCATCCACAACCACCAAAAATGTTTTGCCCATGAATGGTCCCATGAAGTCACAATGAATTCTAGCCCATGGCTTAGTTTCTGCTGTCCACTCATGCTGTGTAACTGTTGGATTATTCCTGTTCAACTGGCATGCATCACATGCTGATATCATACTTTCAATGTCAGTATCTAATGTAGGAAACCATAAGTAGGCCCTAGCCATCATCTTTGTTTGCACTATTCCACAGTGACCTTCATGTAATACTTTCAAGACTTTCTTCTGCAATGAAACTGGAATAATCACTCTATTGGCCCACAATATGCATTCTTTGTTCAATGAAAGACTATCTTTTCGTCTCTGAAATGGTAAGATGTTGTCATCCACCTTACTTGGCCAACCATGAAGTAAATAATTTTTAACTTTACTCAGGACCAAGTCTTTATTTGTCTCTTTAGCAATCAGTTTTGAGTTGATTCCCAGTACATCAGTCTGTAGTAGAAAGTTATCTTCATCCCAATCATTTCTATCTAATTCTTTACAAGGAGTTGGCCATCGGCTCAAACAGTCTGCATTTCCCAATTCCTTTCCAGGTCTATATTGAAGGTCATAATCAAAAGTATTAAGGGTCAATGCCCATCTTAGCATCCTTGGAGAAATCAGTTCTGGAATTGGTTTGTCTCGTCCGAATATTCCTAATAAAGGTTTGTGGTCTGTACAAATACCAAATCTTCGTCCCATCAGATATTGTCTGAATTTCTTCAATCCAAACATGATTGCTAATGCCTCCTTATCAATCTGGGCATATCTCCTCTCATGATCTTGTAAGGTCCTAGAGCTCATCATTACAGGCCTTTCAGTGCCATCAGGCATTTTATGTACCAGCACCGCACCAACTCCATAATCACTGGCATCACATAGCAATAGGAGCTCCCTCTCAAGGCTGTAGTGTGTCAAGGTCAAGTCTGAAGTAAGTAGTTTCTTTGCATCATCAAATGCTTTTTGCTCAGCTTGGCCCCATTGCCACTTGACTTTCTCTTTAAGCAATCTGTATAGGGGCTGTAGAGTTGTTGTCTTATCTTTAATAAATCTTTCATAGAAGTTGTACAACCCCAGAAATGCTTTCAAACTTCTCTTGTCCTTGGGTGCTGGTTTCTCTTTGATCTCTTCAACTTTCTCTTTTAATGGGTAGACTCCATTTTCATCAATCTCATAACCAAGAAATGAAACTCTCTGTGCCGCAAAAACACATTTCTTTTTATTCAATTTTAGGCCCAATTCATCAAACCGCTGTAGGACTTGCTGTAACCTTTCATCATGTTCAGTCATTGTTGCTCCACAAACAACCACATCATCTAACAAGCAAGCCACACCTTCAATGCCAGCCAGGGTAGATGCCATTAGCCTTTGAAATATTCCTGGTGCCGCATGGACCCCAAAAGCCAACCGATTCATCCTCATCAACCCCAGTGGTGTATTTAGTGTCAGGAGCTCTGCTGTTTCTTCATCTACCTTTACCTGATTATAAGCATGCTGTAAGTCCAGCTTGGTGAAATATTTCCCTCCAGATAGTTGGAAAAATGCTTCATTTGCCGTAGGTAAAGGATAGCTGTCTGCTTCACATGATGCATTGACTGAAAATCTGTAGTCTCCGCATATTCTCACTTTGCCATCTGGTTTCAGTGGATTGGTTATTGGAGTAGCCCACTTTGAGTGCTTCACTGGAGTAATTATACCATCCTTAATCATCCTCTTCAGTTCATCATTCACAGACTCTCTTAGTGGAAAAGCAACTGGACGTGCACGCATGAACACCGGTTTCGCATCTTTCTTCAAAGTTATATGCACCAATGGTCCTTTGTAATCATCCATTTCACCATTAAATAACTGAGGGAAACTTTTAGCAGCTTTCTCTTCAGTGACAGAGTTCACAATTTGCACCTCTATTTCAAGTGCATCAAACCACGCACGTCCCATGAGCGCTGGTCCATTGCCACAGCACACTACCAATGGTAACTTTCCTTTGCGATCTTGAAACTCAACGTCGACATCAATCTCGCCTTTTATTGCCAGTCTGTCGCTTGTCCATGTGATTAAGTTTCTGTCACAGGGTCTCAGTTCACCTGTGAACGCCTCTCGATGGAGCAGGTACACGCTGTGCGGAAGAATAGCATTGGCGGAACCCGAATCGATTTGCATTGTAATCGGGATACCGTTAACTTTTACTTCTACTATGTAAGGTTTCACTGGCAGCGCTCTTGCAGCGGCGCTTACGCTGTATACTCCAAAATTGTCCTCGCTTGTGCCAGACTGACTATCAGTTTTTGATTCACACTCGAAACAAACATTTACACGTGATTTTGTTTGTTTACATGCCGCCTTTATGTGGCCTCGAATTTGACAGCTGTGACAGATCGCGTTTCGAAACCTACATGCTGACGAATGTCTTTTCGCACAATGTTCACACGGCTTGGCGTTTCGTTGCCTGGCACTGGTGGTGGCACTGATTTTGTTCACCTCCATTGGCTCGCTCGAATCTTTCTGAACGACACCTTGCTGATATTCCGTTGAATTTCCGGCTTTTATTTCCTGTTGCATTGCCTCCATGTTTAGCGCTCTCTGGACGATCGTGTCGTATGAAACATCATAAAGCTTCATCCGTAGTAGTTCTTTTCTAACACTATCATCACGCATTCCAAGTATCAATTGTTCCGCAATACGCCGGTGCAAGTCTGCAAAATCACATCTTGAACTTATATCGTGCAATGCCGCCACGAAACTTGTAATCGACTCGCCGGCACTCTGTTTCCTTGCGTAGAACTTTTTCGTCTCCAGAATCGGATGTGGAACTGGTGTAAAGAACTTGTTCAGAGTTACGATGATGTCATCAAATGGCACTTCACTCGGTTTTCTTGGAGATAACAGTGACACAATCAAGGAAAATGTTTCTTTCCCACACTGCGACAGGAACAATGCTCTTTTCTGTGCACTTTCTAATGGCCCAGCCGCTTCTAACGCGAAGAAAAGTTGTTCACGGTAGTTTTGCCATTTATCCTTGTTGGGCTCGAACTTTCCAGGCAGAACAATACTTGTCACGTTCGCGACTGCCATATTTCACGTTTTTACCGCGTCGCCACTATTGGGTTTGAGGCTTTTCAATAAATAATCGCCAATTTCAGCAGGAGCACATGTTTTTAATCGTAGTCAAAATCAGTACACAACATAACCTTTAAGTTTGACATTAGGTAGAAATCAACACAAGACTACCCACATACAACAGTGCTTATTGTAGTGCGCACTACTTTTATTATTTTAACAAATAATTATATCAGTGGGGTTATTATTTAAGACTTTTTGCGACCAACAAAGTTCACTGTGTGTACTCGACCTCACTATGATCCCTTTGGAGGTAATCCCTTGCCAATGCCTCAAGTGCCTATAATTTTACATATTATTTAATAGATAGCCGTGTGATGCCGGCTTAGAATAGTATCACCCCATTTCTTTCCCGTGGGTGTCGTAAAAGGCGACTAAGGGACTCAAGGGTGTGTATTGCAATTTTAGGCGATGGGCTGACAACCTGTCACTATGGCGATACACAATTTTCCGAATGACCCTCAAATGTTTGTCAGACGTGGCGTAGATGTCCGTTTTTTGCGGCCGTTTACGCTCTGCCTACCCCGAAAGGGATAAAGGCGTGATATATGTATGTTATTTCATAGATTTGTCACTACTTTCTCGCTTACTTTTCTCATTGTCTTGTAATCAGTCAAAAACCTGAGGCCAAAAATGATATTGGCTCATATCAAAGTTTTTTTTTCACGCTATTATTATTATGTCTCTATTTATCCATAACTACTTTATTTTACATTAACGTGATCTTTTACTATGACATAATTTGAAATTGATTATACTTACTTGGTGCTTACTATATTATGTCCTTTTTTATCAATTTTTTACTGTTTATCCATTTCTACCTTCTAAATACAAAACCAACGTAACTTTTTTTATTTTTCCGTTGTTATGTCAATTTTTTTTATAAGCTAATAACTAATTCCATTATTAAAATTCATGTTTCTGACGCTTTCTGTTACGTACTTCTTTGTTTTTATTAACCTCCCCTTTAAAAAAAATTTCATAGATAACTTTTGTTATTAAGTCCGTTCCGTGACTAAAATGGGTGTTTTTGAATGCATGCAATTTCGTTGGTTGATATGATATACATTTAAAGTTTATGTAAAATTATTTTTCATCTTATTTTCCAGATTATGGTTGTTTTGGAAACACGATTTGGCGAAATTTTCTTGAAGTTTTTTTTTTTTCAAAGTTATGTCTATTTTTGCACTTTTTCGCCTGGCGTTTAGCAACCTTAATAATATTAGTCATTTTTTGCTATTGCGAATACGATACATCTTATAAAGATTACCAGATTTTCCTTGAACAGTTTTTTGTTTAGTTGTTTATTGCTGAGAAACTGCCAAAATAGTCAAAAATCGTTAAAACATGACGATTCCGCTCTGGTCTCACACAAGCAAATTGTGATTGGTGAGAAAGGGACGTTTACTACTCAAGGCAGACTCTTAAGAAGCCATTCAAGTATTTCAAACTTCCGAAAATTTTAGTTATATTCAAATGGGTTTCTCAAAGACATTTGTTTCTAGAATAAATATTTCTTGTTAATTTAGTCAGACACATTTTTATAAGTAAAGTGAATTTTGAAATTCTCCACATTTTGTTTCCTAAACAATCCAAAACAACAAACTCAAATTTACAGGAAAAGATCTCACCTAAAGCGTGAGTTTTGAAATTTTGGTGCATTGTATGGAATTTACAAATGAATATAAGATGTTTGATTTTACTAGAGGTTCTTTATTTTAAACCAAGTTTATTTTGTACATCTTTCATTTTTATTCTAAAATAAAATATAAATTCACTTCATAAAAGTTTTTTTTTTTGCAAAATTGCGCGCTTTTTCAATGGCTTTTGTATTAAAAACTAACCATAGTGTGACTTCAATCCGAGTATACGTTTTTTCGGTATATGTATTTCATGCGATCACAAAAACATATATTTTATATTTAGTTTTATTCTTATTATTGTGTCATTGTTACATATTCAAAAATCCATATTTTTTTTAATTGTTACCCTTTTTTACCCTAGCAACATATTCTGCTCTATTTTATCCTCATAAATGAAAATAATGTTATTATTTTTATTGTTCTGTCTATGGTTTACCTTAACACACACACGCAATCATAACACATTCTTAATCGTCATATTTCATTTTGTGTTTGTTTATACGTAACCATATTTGCCATTGTTTCGTTACATGATTACCAGCTCGCATGAGTACATTATCTATTTGGGTTGGAATGGAACTCAAGTCATTACTGATTTGATCTTTATCGAGTCTGTTGGTTTTCGTGTTCATCACTTACCATGGACGCATTTTCCTATTTGCAAGTACTGGGCTCAAAATTTCAAGAGTTTAGCCACAACGTTGAAGCCTGTAAAGAATTTATAAAATTTTATCCTCGTGGCAAACAAGGCAGGGATGTGATAACTGCCTACATACGTGGTCGCATAGGTCATGGTGACTTGTGCCCTATATCTGTGACAGCATCACGGAGAGCGCTTCTGGAGCACAGGCTGGACACCTTTTTCCCAGGTGGAACTTGCGCTGTGGCCGAAATGAGATTGATATGATAATGCGGGTGCACTTATCTATCTTTATGAAATTTCCTGGGAACGCGACAGTACTTTCTCTAGCTGGTAGTAGTATATGTATATTTTTTATTCAAATTTATCTTGAGCATGTTTCCACCGTTATTGTATTTGTGTTTGTATTTCCCATGTATAAAGCTACTTCTTATAAAAATATATTATTTAAAAGGGTTTAATTTTATTTTGAATCAGTTTTGTTTTTTATTTGTGTTTTGTCATTTTATGTTACTTTTCTTAATCAATATTTATTTATTTGTCATATTTTATGCTTTATTATAATAATTTTTATTTTCTTTAAATAATGGATTTTCTCACTTACTTCATAAATAAACTAATGGTACAATTTATAGTTTCGTTTTTTTTTTGCCAAGTTTGATCTCAATGATTTATATTTAGATTTTTTTCCATTCGTTAAGTTCAAAATTTTTGTCACACCATTTTATTCTATCTTTACATTTTCATCGTAAATTTTAGTTTTTTTTTGTAAACTGCTTCTGCTTCCCCAAGTTATCTTTTTTATCATTGTTACAACGTGTTTTTCATTAAGTTTTCTATTGTCAATTATATTAGCAACTCTTGCCCAACCAATAATTATTACACTACCACTACAGTTGCCATAAATTATTTATTAGGTCTTCACAAGATGTACCATGCCTATCGTCAGCAGTAAGCTAGTAAAGGTTAAGCTAGTATAGCTAGTTCGTTAGTTTAGTTAAGGTACTTTCTTACACTGTTGTTACGCTTGAGGTTAATTAGGTTTTATCCTGAATATGACAATTTTAAATAAACTCAGACGACATATGTTATATTTTCAAATTGCATTATACGATTTGCATGTTAAAATTTACGTGTCTGAAAATGTTTAACTTTTATTTTAAGCTTATGGATCTGCTATGCTTGTGCCATTTTCTTCGCAAATAAGCATCTGAATCATTACCAAGAAGGAAAGTTTGTCCATTTTCATAGTCAGCCAGTAAAGTAGAATCTTCTTATTTGTTTCATTTATTATTCGGCGTTATCCATTAAACTTTGTCTTGCAATGCGAATTTAGACAATTACATACCAGCTCCAGTATATTTTCAGTTCTCCGTATTACACTTCTTCATGTTTCTTACCGCTGATCTTCTTATGTTGTCGTCCATACCACAGTTCCTCTTCTTCATATCTCCCACAACTAATTCTTCTAAATGCTGTTTATCAATTTTCACTATTTAATGACACCTAGACAACAAGTCTCATCTGACATATTATATTAAATCATTTTGCTTCTTTTACATCTTTTATTCCGTTAAACGATTTTATTTATTTTAGCTTTCCTTGCATCCTTGTTACCATTGTTGGTTCTGTTAATCCATGTTATTTTTGTTTTGTCATTAATTTTAAATTTTATTGTTAATTGTTCTTTCTTTCTTAACACTTGTGGAATGGTTTCTCTTCGTTCATAGTTTTATTTATTTATTTATTTATTTAACTGTTTATTGCACACAAGATAAAACACAGAACAATTACATTAAAGAAAAACAACACAACAGGTACTACTTATTTCTAAAAATAAATCTCTTCCAGCAGTCCTACGGTAGAGAGATAGCATAAGGTAAGGCTGATAAATCGTGCACAATTAAATTAATGAATATAGTTAAATAAAAGTTTAGTCAATATACTAATATATATCTATATTATATATACCTAACACTTATAATACATATGTATATATATATATAAATACGACTAATACGAACTAATTAGACAGTGAAAGGTAATGCTCTTTTACTTTTTTCTTGAAGACTGAGAGTGAAGGGCTGTCACGTACTGTGTGAGGGAGGGAGTTCCACAATCTGGCTGCATGCACAGTGAAAGAATAGCTGTAGAAGTCGGAGTGGTGGATCGGAATTGAAAGAATGGACCTACATGTGAGCGACAAGGCTTGTCCTGTGGTCGGGAAAAATTAAAACGTTCTTGAAGGTAAGAAGGAGAAGTAGGGCTGTGAAGAATATTAAAAAGACAAGAAAGCACATGAGCATTTCTGCGAAGTCGGATAGGAAGCCACTTGAGTTGGGGACGAACTGCGAGAAGTGGTCGTACTTGCGTAAGCCGAAGATGAATCTAATACATAGGTTTTGGAGACGCTCGAGTTTGTTCAACAACTCTTCAGTGGCATCCAGGCAACAAGTGTCAGCGTAATCAAAAAGGGGGAAAAGAAGTGTTTGCGCGAGAGTGATTTTAGTTTTCAGAGGCAGGAAATTTTGGAGACGCTTCAGCGAGTGAAATGAATAAAACACTTTCCTACTCACGTCATTTACCTGAGCAGTCCAACTAAGGTTGTGGTCCAGTAGCACACCCAGGTTCTTAGCAGTCTTGGTATAGGCAATTGGTGTTCCATTATAAGAGACAGTTGGGATACTAGTTTGATCGAATTGCCTACACATATACGAGCTACCTATCAACATCGCTTGCGACTTTTTGGGGTTAACTACAAGACCAAAAGTTTCAGCCCAGGTAGCAATCCTTCTCAAGTCATCGTTGATAGCTGCAGTGGCACTAACGATATCGTCAGAAATAAAAAGACGATATATCTGCAAATCGTCGCGTAGAGATGAAAACTAGAGGCGATCACAGATGTAACTGTGTTAATGAAAACAGAAAAGAGAAGAGGTGAAAGGACGCCACCTTGTGGAACACCCGCAGAGAGATCACGCCATTCAGAGAACACCTCATCAGAGCGGATCCGCTGCGAGCGACCCCGAAGATATGAATCGAACCAAGCTATTGCCGAGGGTGAAATGTTAAGGGAGCGAAGTATGGCAAGAAGAACATCATAGTCAACAGAGTTGAAGGCGTTACTAAAATCCAGTAAGATAAGAATACGTCAAAGACTTGTTCTCCATAGCAAGTCGAATGTCGTCAGTTACTTTAAGAAGTGCTGTGACTGTGCTATGACCAGCGCGAAAACCAGATTGAAACGGAGATAAAAGATTGTGTGATGTTATAAAGTCGGCTAGTTGCTTGTGGACAATGTGCTCGAGGACTTTGGAAAGGGATGGTAATATGGAAATGGGGCGGAATTGGGAGAATGACGTGGGATTGGAAACTTTAGGGAGAGGAATGACATCAGCACGTTTCCATGCCAACGGGAAAGAACTCATTGCCAAGGAAAAATTGAAAATGTGTGTAAGTATTGGTAAGAGTTCGGTTAGGATAAAGGAGATCATACGGGAGGATAGCTCATCATTGCCCACAGCAGTAGATGTGATGGATAGGATATGCTTCTTAACATCCTCCTCGGCAACAGCATTAAAAGAGAAAGAAGTACATTGTGGAAGTGGTTTGCTGTTTATGTTGGCAATTGTTGTAGACCTTACAATGTCACTTAACATAACAGGTGGCAACGAGAAATGAGCGTTAAGTGCGTTTAAATCAACGGCTGCACCACCAGAAGAATCTGGCGATTTACCAATGCCAAGCGACCGTAAAAATTTCCAAACCTGCGAAGGATTGCAGTTATCTATAGAATCGTGAATGTGACGTCTTTTTGCAACTCTACACAGACGACTACAGCGATTTCGGAGAACTTTGTACTGATTCAGATTATTCTCAGTGGGTCGCTTCCTATACCGCTTTTTAGCTCTGTCACGCCTTGCCATCAGATCAAGAATTTCCTTTGTTAACCAAGGTGTAGGAGCATGTTTTAATCTAACCCTTTTGACTGGTGCATGAATATCATACAGTTGGAACATGATAGAGTGAAGCAATTTAATCTTGAGGTCAATATCGTTAGCAGTAAGCACTGGTCCCCAATCAATACTTGAGGCATCTCGCCTCAACGCCTCCAAATCAATGCCTCTAAAACTAGGGATAAGCATAAACTTGGCTTTGCGCTTAGGTGGTCGAATTTTAAGAGAAAGAAAAATTAAATCATGATAGGAGAAATTGGCTGGAAATTGACCATGAGCAGCAATTTTATCGGAAGAAGAAGTAATTAACAGGTCGAGAAGAGAAGGAATGCCGTTTGGAAAATGATGCGTTTCTGAAAGAGGGAGAATCTGCAGGTTAACCGCGGACAAGAGTGAGCGTAGCTTCTGTGCACGAGCGTCGTTCTTGATGAGGCATGTATTGAAGTCACCTAACAGAAGAGTGTGATCGTAGGTAGGGCGGTAAGTTCCAAGAAGATTCTCCAACGAGTTGAAGTAATCTATCTGGAGAGACGGACTATAAAAAACCGCAACTTTCCTGTGGTGCAACGTGATTTCAATAAATAGATGCTCTGCCGAATGTGAGTACTGGCTCGGCGATACGCTGATATTATTATGCACGATATCAGCGCGCAGGTAGATGGCGACACCACCCTTGCCCGTGCGGTCATTCTGGATAAGCTTGAATCCGGGAAGAGAAAACTGAAAAGAAGGCAGAGATGGTTTTAAGAAGGATTCAGAAACTAGAACTGCATCAACAGTTGTATTGCTAAAAGAAGCCAGTTAGTCGTTATAATGGCTAGGAATACTTTGAGCATTTATATGACAGACATTAAAATTGTTTTTGAACGGAGAGAATACAGCATTAATCTGGTCATGAACAGACAGAAGTGCAGAACTATCACCATCACTATCAGCACTAGATAAATGTTCAGTCGAAGAAGAGCAAGAGAAAAAGCTTTCATCCAATACATCATCCATATAGTACCTAGTAATAAATTATTATAATATACATACATATAAATAAATAATATAAAAAGAATAAAAACTGTAAAACAAATATACCAAGAATAAACAGTTAAGCAGATGCAAAACAGTGCTACGAAACGGTAACAATTTTCAATGTCTTTAGCAAATTCGCACACACTCAATACATGTCCAACATTATTCGCGGATATCTTATTATTTTTATTTATTTAGCGCAAAATTCAATTAAAGTAGTCAACGCTTCGCGCAGCGCTGCCGTCATAAGCAGCACTGGTAGGGTCGCCATGCGATGTGGAAACCCAGGTAACAAATGAATCGAACAAAGTCACGTGCGGAGCACAACTGAACTCAACTCAACCGAAATATCTTTTATTGTATATACTAGTGGTTACATTACACATGATGGTGGAGGATGAATGCGTCATAAATAAGGTGTCGGTTAACTGTTGCCTTCTATCTAAATAATGTCCATAAATGGTCTCGAATCTAGTTACATGTTTACTTATAAGTCACGTTCTGGGTATCGTAATACAAGTACTTAATATGATATTGTTTTCCATTGTTCATACTTATGTACCTACACTACAACGTGGCCTCCACGTCGGCTCGTGTTCTGGGTATGCCCGTCGGGTTGGTGATGGTGTCCGGGAGTGATTGTTGCCGTGGCCCCGGTGGTGTCGGTGTTCCCAGTGTTCCCGATGTCCCGGGCTGTGGTGCCCATACCGACAGTGGTGATGTTGGGCGTCGGTTTGCGTGCCCACCGTTTGATGTCTTGGTCCTGCAGCCGGTACAGCTCGCCTCGCTCCTCCGCTCGTTCCGCTGCCCCCTGCCTTCTCCTTATCGGCTCCGGCCTCCGCCGGCTGGTGGTGGTGACGTGGCGGTGTCTGTTGACGTGGCGGTGTCCGTTTGTCCAGTTCAACCCCGTACAACCACGCGACACTCTCGATCTCTTGAATTATTATCTTTTGTTCTCAGAAGTTCCATTAAATAGTTCCATGATGGGACTAAAACAACTTTTTTATCTCACTTGTTCCATTGAACTAGTGCAATTGTTCATTCTTCCTAGTTCCATTGTAGTTTGTTTGTACCTACTAAATGCTGTCAGTACCAATTAGAGCAGTCATTGCTAACCAGTAGTAACCCGCGAGCCATGTTACATCATATGAGTAAAAGATCAAGAACGTTCATGGTTTGACGACAAATTTAGCCTTTTACCCAAAAAGAGGGTTATATTTTTCGCGATTATGTATGTATTTGTATGTATGTGAACTAATAAAATCTTTTACATAGGTTACAGTCTATACGGATTGGCAGATTATGACAGGTGTCGTAAGATTTGTCTCAGCAGCACTGCTGTGAAAAAAGGCTAAAATGATCATTAATTTACAATACTGGATTTTAAACATAAAATATAACTGAAATAAGTCGAGTAGGTGTATGTTTTTTAATAATCAAAGAAAAGAATTTCCCTTGTTTCTTCTTAAGTATGAAGATTAGCTAAAAGCATACTTACTCCTATTACATTTTTTTTATATATTTACGTATGGACAAAATATATTTTTTTAAGTAGATAAAAACAGCTTATGTATATTTTCTTCTTGTAATTGTTACTTAAAAAAATGAAAAAATAGAAGTTTGCCCTTAGCAAAACACTCTCATTAAAAGAAGTATTGCTCTAGAGGCATTACTCGCGAAGAAATCAGACAAATAAGTTTGTATGGGAACACGCTTGCTCGGTAACACTCTTAAGAAGCACAAAATTTAGTATGTTTGAGTTGTAATAATAAAATAAAAACATTCTTATTTTACGACATAATTATAATTTATTTATTTCAGTATCAATAATAAATAATACAAATCAAAAACTGAAAAGGTAGGTTGACTGTCTAGATTTATCATTATTCGCTAATTAGAAAAAAACGCCTTTCTATCTTAATTTATCTAAGAAATGAAGAATGCTTATATCTCCCATTATCAACTCCATTTGCGCATCTTGCAAAAAAATATAATTTACTGTATGTACTTTCTGGCGTTTCCGTCTGGGACTGCCATCATGTATTCTAATTTGATCTCCATAAAAAGCAGAGAGAATTGAATCATCATATAAAATGTTTAAGGCCATCAGTAGGTTTGTCTCATTTTTTGGCACTTGTTTATATATACCATGATGCCATTGCCACCTCGACTGTGTTGGTGGTGCGGTGGCGTTCACCAAATACACACCATAGCTTTTGCAATGCGGGCTTCATCTAAAAACTTTGAAAATATTTCATATTTTTTTAAAATTTTGTGTCGATTTTCGGTATTTGCGTTATGATATATTCCCAACCTTCATTAATTTTTTGTAGTGGTAAATGAGCTTAATTTCCACAAAGAGAGATAATTCTTTTGTTACGCCTATTACCCTTGACGTGTTTATTTTTAGAGATTTTGCTTTTCGCCACAGGGCATTGGTAAAATGGTAATGGCAACCGTTGATGATTACTCCTTCATGAAATTCGAGTAATGACTTAATAGTGGCTTCTTCAAAATCTACGTTTACCTTTCAGACTCCCATTTAGGAATTTGAGTATTAATCAGATCCCATAAAATTGTGTATGCCTTTGCACTCCTTTGAGATTTGAAAGCGTAGATTAATGGCAACACATTTGTTTTTGGGCCATCAATTCCTAAATCTCCATGGATGGAATACACTTGAACAAAAGGTAACGGACAACATTTAAATGAACCATCCATGAAAAATTGTATTACGCTCCCCATATGCTGCTTTTCTTCCTAAGAGCAGAAAACGAGTATTTTGATTTATTCTTCTTCATGGTAATCAGCTATCAAAAAATCTGAAAGCAGCTGGTACCTCAACCTCATCAAAATTTGGAGCACAAATTTTTTAAACGTCTGCTTCCCTGTTTCTTTTTCTGTATATTGATGTTTTTTTTTTTTTTATCAAATGTCGGTATTGGTTTTATTGAGGCTATATTAAGTCCAGCATTTCTTAAATCTTCTAACCCTTTTTTGTAAACCTTAGGAGCATATTTAATTCCTCTTGCAGCTTCGTTGCAAATATTAATAATTGTTTTATCAACTAGATTTTGTGTTTCATTTGGCTTACAATCACTTTTGTGTTCTTTTCTTGTTTTGATTTTGTGCTGGTCCTGGAACAATAAATTAAAATGTCCAGTGTATATATTTAGTAACTTTGTGGGTGAGGATAGACCAAGCTCATGATAATAAATTATAATACAATTAAATCCGCACCATTAAAACAATCCAAAGTTGGATTTGAGAAAGTTAGATAATGAAATGGAAGAACCGTAGTACTTTTATTTATTATTTACTTAAATCTAGTTTATTCATTGATTACATACGGGATCAATTCTAAATACGATCCGTCACGTTTGCGTACAAAACAACACCGAGGCCCGGTGCATAAAATATGATTATCATAGAAAAAGGAATTTTAATAATCGATTATTATAAAAAATACAACCAAAGAGCGTGTACTGTACTGCGTGTATTTATTTTAAAGTTCAATATTATTAATTACACCCTTTATATCATAAAACAGTAACAAAACCAACTGAATATTGAATAGTTTTAATAATGTTTTGCTTCTAAAGATACAAATCTCAAAACAATAGAAAAAAATCTGGTTGTATTATTTAACGCAAAAACGACTGGAAAGATTTTTACCAAATTTTGTACAGAGTGCCCCGCTTTAAATGGTTAAAATAAGAAAAAATCTGAAAATGTTAAACTGCCAATCGAAATAATCTATAGGTACTTAAAAATAATAGGACCTTCCATACAAATTACTGTATTAGTCAGTAAAATTTGTACGGGCCAAATAAATAAAGCCGAAAGGAGGTAAAGGTGCTCATGAAACTGAACAACTTTCCTTTTCCGTGGAACATGGGACGCAATATAAAAAAACAACATCTGTAATTAGAATCAGATTAAGATGGTGATTGACAATAGTGATGTAAAGAATATTTGCATTCGCGAATATTCGCATACTTCAGAATATTCGCATTCGGAAAGATTGTGCAAATGTTTTGCGAATGTGAACATAGAAAAAAAAACCATTTAAAATATATTATAAGGTCAACAAAGGAAAAATTAAACAAGTGAAATTGATTTACTCATGATAATAAATCACAGTAAGCTTAAGATCAGTTATTTTTATTCACGAGCAGACCACAGTGGTGTAACACATTGAATTTACTTCAAAATGATTCGGTTCGGATGCGAACGGATTGCACAACGTGCTTACGAAATCGTATTCTATTCGAGACAGCCGTTAAAACATTGACAATAGGTAAAACTTATCAAAGAACTGAATATTCGCATACGCGAATGTCGACAGGAAATATTCGCATTCGCGAATGTCCTAAAAGTGACATTCGTTACATCACTTATTGATAACATTTCAATAATACGTTGATAATGATATCATGTTTGTTTGCACTAACTTCCTTAAGGAAAGTTTTTCTTTATCACAAGCCCGTCTTGCATTTTTGCTATCGATCACTTGTACAATTTCATACTAAAATTAATCAAAAAAGTACTTACCATTTTAATTGTTACAGATCCTGCACATTTTATTTTTTTGTATTCTCGACACCGCCATATACTTGTGCCGTTTTTATAATCACTATGTTTATAGTACTGATGTCCAGAGCAATATAATACACTTCTTCGTCCTTGATTTATTATTTCCAATTCATCACACATTGTATTTACAGTTATAGGTTTTAAAATTTTAAATTAGAAAAAATACTGTATCAAAAGCAATACCGTGTGACAGTGTTTTTGATAGTAGGAGGTTAACAGCATTTGTTTTGTTCTCCATTTGTGGGTAGTTTAATTTTTTCAAAGGAATTCGAATTATTATTCTATGTGTGCTTCGAAATTCACGACTCACAATTTTAAGAAGTGTTTTTTTTTAAACTTGCAAAATTTTTCAAGCGCGGGCAGGATTTGAACCTGCAACTTTCGCATTACTAGTGGCGACGCCTCTTCCATCTGGGCTACCGCAGCTCACTCCTTGCCCGCCAATTTTGCAAGTGTATTTTAATTCCTGTAACGCGTGGCACGGCTTCATCTACCGGGTTAGTTTTGCAACTAATACCCGGCGACTAATTCTATCTTTACAGATTGAATGTAGTCTAAGGGATGAAAACCCGCGATAAATTGAATACCAAATTTTAAAACACTTCCGTTTTTGCAAGTTTTCAAAAATTGTATACCTAACGCGAGAAGTGTTTTAAAATTTGGTATTCAATTTTAGAAGTGTTTTTATAAAATATATAACATAGGTTAGATATTTTATTTATGTAGGTATCTAAACAGAAAATCAATAGATAATTTTAATTTTCCAAAGCATAAAATATCAGTTAAAGTACTTTCGATAAACTAACGCCATCTGTCCTACCTTTAATGAAGTTTTTGCAAATATCCGTACCTGGATTCTGCACCAATGGTTTGTAATCATTAATTAGTTAGCCCTTTCGACTAGTAACAGAATTGAGAATGATAGTTGATATCGATATGAGGAACTGTGCGGGACCATGTAATTGAAAAGAAATACCTAAATAAGGTTTAAATGACCATCCAGCGCGCGCCTTCAAGGCATTTTTTCTTTTCAATAAAGTAGCCCTGGATACTTCCTCATTGATTTAATTTCGTACAAAAAGGAAATGTCCATATTGTACTGAAATATTGATAAGCAGATATGGGTGCGTAGTGGAAGCAAAACGGCGATGTGCAGGACAAATAATTTATTCAAAACTAGCTTTTACCCGCGACTTCGTCCGCGTTAGACAGTTTTTTAAGGCACAGGTTCTAAAGTAGAAATTTATATTCATAGTAAGTATGACAGTAGTGATATTAGAACTGTTCTTATCTCTACTGTTTAAAGATGACTTCTTGCTTCTGTTGTTAAAGGGACAATTCAAAATTTGCTATCCGGTGTACTGCCCTGAAAGATCAATATTTGTAACCATAGAATACAAAGTCAGTAGATAACAAAAAAATTCTCGGTAAAAAGTTGCCAATATCCTTTTTCAACTTATTCCCATTATACTAAACAACTTTTTGGAATCATTTCTGTATCTCTAATAGTTTAGGTGGGCTCCTGATGGTACACCTGGTGGTCTACATAATTTACTCCAGATCCTCAATGTCCTTGTGAAAAGAAGCAGCCAATCATATTGAAAACCTTTTGTTTTGGAACCATTTCTGTATCTTTAATAGTTTAGGTGGGCTCCTGATGGTACACCTGGTGGTCTACATAAGGTACTCCAGATCCACAATGTCTTTGTGTAAAGAAGCGGCCCATCATACTGAACAACTTTTGTTTTGGAACCATGCCTGTATCTCTAATAGTTTAGGTGGGCTCCTGATGGTACACCTGGTGGTCTACATAATTTACTCCAGATCCTCAATGTCCTTGTGAAAAGAAGCAGCCCACCATATTGAAAAACTTTTGTTTCGGAACCATTTCTGTATCTTTAATAGTTTAGGTGGGCTCCTAATGGTACACCTGGTGGTCTACATAAGGTACTCCAGATCCTCAATGTCCTTGTGAAAAGAAGCGGCCCATTATTATGAACAACTTTTGTTTTGTAATCATGCCTGTATCTCTAATAGTTTGGGTGGGCTCCTGATGGTACACCTGGTGGTCTACCTACAGTACTCCAGATCCACAATGTCCTTGTGAAAAGAAGCGGCCCATCATACTGAACAACTTTTGTTTTAGAACCATGCCTGTATCTCTAATAGTTTAGCTGGGCTCCTGATGGTACACCTGGTGATCTACATAAGGTACTCCAGATCCCAAATGTCCTTGTGTAAAGAAGCGGCCTATCATACTGAACAACTTTTGTTTTAGAACCTTGCCTGTATCTCTAATAGTTTAGCTGGGCTCCTGATGGTACACCTGGTGATCTACATAAGGTACTCCGGATCTTCAATGTCCTTGTGAAAAGAAGCGGCCCATTATTATGAACAACTTTTGTTTTGGAATCATGCCTGTATCTCTAATAGTTTGGGTGGGCTCCTGATGGTACACCTGGTGGTCTACCTACAGTACTCCAGATCCACAATGTCCTTGTGAAAAGAAGCGGCCCATCATACTGAACAACTTTTGTTTTAGAACCATACCTGCATCTCTAATAGTTTAGCTGGGCTCCTGATGGTACACCTGGTGGTCTACATAAGGTACTCCAGATCCTAAATGACCTTGTGAAAAGAAGCGGCACATCATACTGAACAACTTTTGTTTCAGAACCATGCCTGTATCTTTGATGGTTTAGCTGGGCTCCTGGTGGTACACCTGGTGGTCTACATCGGTACTCCAGACCCTCGAATGGTGATAAAAAGTAGCCTATGTCCGTTCTCGGTATGCTAGCAATCTCTGTGCCAAGTTTCATGAAGATCGGTTCAGCGGTTTGGCCGTGAAAGCGTAGCAGACAGACAGACAGACAGACAGACAGACAGAGTTACTTTCGCATTTATAATATTAGTGTGGATAGTGTGGAAGTGTGGATTATCGTTGCAAAACAGGATACAGTAATTTTAATTAGTGCGATGGTAAAAATATTACAGGTTAGAATGAGATCGATAGGTAGAAGTTCTTGACAAGTGAAGCACAGATAAAATATCATTACATACTTTTTAAACAGATAAAGAGTATAGGCAATGGATCTGTAGTTTATAGGGTACAATATTAACACTTCCCCTTACTATATACAGGGTTATTTTTTAGTCAGTGCGCAAACTTATACCATGATATCAGAATCGTTAATAGGACATTTTAGGCAAATTAAAAAATATGTTTTATTTTTATCATTTTTTAATTTTTGTCTGCCTCATAAAAAATAAATCATGGACACACTACTTTTCGATCGGGGGTGCGTGAAAATGGCAACAGCGCTCGCGCAGCGCACCCTTCAGTCAGTTTCAGTTCTCGCTTTGATTCCGTCGCGGGCGGGCGCGCACCTGTGTGACACTACTTTTCCCGCCGATCCCGAATTGATTTCGCGATGTCGAATTTTACGTTTCGCGAGTTTTACGAAATGTGCGTTCGTTCTTTTTAAGTGGGGAAAATACCCGAGCACCCCAATGAATGTATGTAAGAACATTCCTCAACGTTATGCAGCGGCTGTTGGATCACGGGCAGTTTATTGTAAGTAACTGTTAATTAAACGACTATTGTACTTAGCTACCTACTGCCTACCTAGTGTTCTAGGTAAACTTTTCATTTTGACGGTCCTAAGCCCGTAAAAGTATGAAGGGAAAATTGGAATCATCTTTTTAAAGGCTCAGCTACACAAGACCGGCGCGCGATAGCCGCGTTCCGGCCATACGATTTTTTTTATGAATGCCCGATCAAATCACACCCTGTTATTTTTGTGTGAGTAGACCGTTTTTAATCTTTATTCCTAAATAACCACTCAAGGTTAGTTCACACTGACGTAGTAGCAACATTTTAGTGGCCTAATCAACTTTGACTGTCATACTTTACTGAATTTTTCTAACTTTTCCCACTTTCATAAGCGCACAAAATTGCCGTTTACTTTACTTTAAATGCAGTTGTACTTTAAGGATTATTCGGTTAAAATCATCGAAGGGCAGGCACGCGCAATACGAGCTACCTCATATCATCAGTGTACATAAAGCTTTCTAGCAGTGCAGATGAATTTCCCGCCACGCCGTGCCGGCGCCCGCGCCGGCGTCAGATTTCTTCTAAAAATTGAACCGTAGGCGCTACTATGTCTGGCGCTGTAAGACGCGGTGACTAATCGCGACGTTGTCAAACCATCACAACCTCTGTTGTATGCAGGTTATGTAGGCTTTTTAGGTACTATCAGCAACGGCTCCAGTTGCCATTAAAGTCTTTGCTGGTTATTTTTAAAGAATATTAGAAAAACCTTTGAATGTTGATCTTTTAAAATGGGTATCAATCTTTTCTGGTTATTCTTGTTAACTGTAAGAAAAACCATTCTAAGTTGATCACGTAGTTGGTTACTCGAGGTGCTGTACAATCCCGAGTTACCGTTATGGATTAAACATTTACATGTCTTGCTTATGCTAGTAGTAGCTGCTGATTCTCAACCAAACTGGGAAAAATCCAACTACCTGATTAACAAAATAATCTTGTCTCTCCGCATAAACTAGAAACAGGTACCATCAAATAAAGAGACCAACTTTCGAACCACTACACCACGGAGGCAGTTTAAGTGTAGGTACTTGTGAGATAGGTACTTAGTTGTTGTAGGTATCACCCGCACGCACCCCGGTACCAATATCGGTCATTAACCTGGACTGGTCATTGACCTGTGCTGTAGGTAGAAGCTAGAACACAGTCAGCTGATAGGTATAACTGGGCCGCGCGCGACGTTGCCAAACCGAAAGATAACTAGTGAACCTAATAGGGTGATCCACACTTACGTACGATCCTGGGATAAGTTTAAGTGCGATTATTTCAATTTTTTTGTTCTAAGTCAGGTGTAAAAAATAAATACATATTTTCTAAAATTTGATAACCATTACGTATGTTGAAGCTGCGCACTGACTAAAAAATAATCCTGTATAACGGAACTCTCCTAACTTCGACATAGAAACCATTAAGTTACTAAGATGTAGAGTTAGATACAACATTGACTTTTCAACATAGATCTCAAGTTATAATTTAAAAAAAAAGCAACATTGTGATAGTTAACAAGTAAAATATCAAACATTAACTTAACATGCACTTGGACACAAAAAAAAAACAAAAACAATTATGAAAAAGTTCTTACATTCATGCCATGTCTAAAAAGATTATGCTTTACAGATGATAGAGCTTTGGTAAGTATATCCGCTATCATTTCACTGGTAGGTAAATATACAATAGAAATAATGCCTTTACATGCTAAATCCTTAATAAATTGGTAGCGGACATCTATATGTTTTGTTCTTTTGTGACAATCTTTAGATTCCAAGATTTTATGAGCACTCTGATTATCATTATGAATTACACATTTCAAATGATTGCCCGTAATTTCATTCCACAATGTTTTAATGAACAATACATCTTTGCAGGCATCGCTGATAGCGAGGTTCTCTGACTCAGTACTTGACATAGCGACGCAGCGCTGTTTCTTACTCTCCCAGTTTACAGTGTTAGAGCCGAATTTTACTAAAAATCCCGTTATGGATTTTCGGTCAATAGGATTGTTCGCCCAATCTGCGTCTACATAAACTTCTAGATCAAATTTATTACACTTTGTAAACATTTAACCATGATCGATAGTTTTTGACACATATCGAAGAATCCTTTTGGCCGCCAACTAATGTTCCTTATTGTAACTATTTTTAAATTGACTTAGAAAGTTACAAGCAAATGTGATGTCAGGTCGAGTACAAACACTTAGATACATTAAGCCACCAATTAATTCTCTAAAATTAAATGACTCTACATTTTCAGTCTTTGCAGTTTAAAATTTTTCATTTACCTGCATAGGTATAGCGACACCCTTAGCATCTAACATGCCAAAGCGATGTAACAATTTTCTTATGTATTCAGACTGTTTCAGAACTAAAATCCCTTTAAGTCTATCTCGATAAACATTTATTCCCAAACAGTTTTTAATAGGGCCTAAATGTTTAATATCAAATGTACCAGACAAAATATCTAATAAATTTTGTTTTTCTTTACTATTGTTACTGTATAAGAAAAAACCATCGACATAGATTGCCAGAATAGTTAAAGCTTTACAATTTCTTCTAACGTAAACACATGGTTCGGATTTAGTTTGAGTAAAACCATTTTTAACTAATACATTATGGACAGTTTAATTCCATAGTCTACTGGCCTGCTTCAGTCCATAGATGCTTTTCTGCAACAAACATACTTTATTACTGTCTTGTTCAAAACATGGTGGCTGATCCATATAGATCTCTTCTTTCAACTCTCCATGAAGAAATGCTGTAGTGACATCAATATGATCAATATCCATATCAAGTTCGTTAGCTAAATTGAATAAAATTCTCATAGTAGGCGAGAAAGTTTTATCATAATCTATCCCTTGTTTTTGACTGAAACCTCGAGCTACCAAACGAGCTTTATATTTATTAAAGTTTCCTAAAGTATCAGTCTTTGTTTTGTACACCCTCTTGCATTTAATTATGTTTTTATTTTGTGGTCTCTCTACTAACCTCCAGACTCCATTTCGCATGTGGGAATCACACTCTGTTTTCATGGCCTCCTGCCAGTGATGTTTGTTCTGACCGGATACTGCCTGATTATAGCTGAGTGGTTCCTCCAGGTTGTTTTGAAGATCAGAGTCGAGAGAGAATTACAAGTATACATACCTTTGTGGTGGTATACCTCTCGTCGCTCTTAACGACCGTCGAGGTTCGACGGGCGCTTCTGGCGACTCCGCTGCCTCAGGTGCGAGCTCGTAGTCACTCAGCGACTCGCCAGATTGCACGGAAGACTCGTGTTGCCAGGATAGATCATTTTCATCCATAATCACACTCAACCTCTCTCTGTGGGACTGCTCAAATGGTGATACCACCTCCTCTATATAGGGGGGCCTCTCGTTGGGTGCCTCATTTCCAACAGTGACACCTTCTGTAGTATCGCCTGAAATGGATGGAGACAAGTTGATTTCATTAGAAATAATACTTAAATTTTCATTAATAAAACTTGAATAGTCATAAGAAATAATAATATTTTCTTGTTCATTTGGTTTATCATGATTAATTAATTCATTAAAATTAATAGGATAAAAAACAAATTGAGAATTATTATTATTTCTTTGGCATTTATTACATTACTAGCTTTTACCCGCGACTTCGTCCGCGTTAGATAGTTTTTTTTTAGGCAGAAGTTCTAAAGTAGGTATGTGTATACATAGTAAGTGTGACAGTGATATTAGAACAGTTCTTATCTCTACTGTTTAAAGATGACTTGCTTGCTTCTGTTGTTAAAGGGACAATTCAAAATTTGCTATCCGGCCTGAGAGATCAATATTTATAACCAATGAATACAAAAGTCAGTAGATAACAGAGTACTTACTCCAGAGGTGCCGATTTGAGCACACTAAAATGGTTAGCATAAGTAGATTAGACAGATCAAAAGGTAATATAAGTTACTGTTATACATTTTTATACCTCTATATACCACATTTTTTGTTTTTCTGTCCTCGGTAAAGAAGGCAATGTCCTTTCTCAACTTATTCCCATCATACTGAACAACTTTTGTTCTGAAACCATTTCTGTATCTCCAATAAGGTGGGCTCCTGATGGTAGACCTGATGGTCTACATACGGTACTCCAGATCCTCAATGTCCCTGTGAAAAGAAGCGGCCCATCATCATGAACAACTTTTGTTTCGGAACCATTTCTGTATCTCTAATAGTTTACGTGGTCTCCTGATGGTACACCTGGTGACATAAGGTACTCCAGATCCTCAATATCCTTGTGAAAAGAAGCGGCCCATCATACTGAACAACTTTTTTTTTGGAACCATTTCTGTATCTCTAATAGTTTACGTGGGTTCCTGGTGGTACACCTGGTGGTCTACATAAGGTACTCCAGATCCTCAATGTCCTTGTGAAACGAAGCGGCCCATCATACTGAACCACTTTTGTTTTGGAACCATTTCTGTATCTCTAATAGTTCACGTGGGTTCCTGATGGTACACCTGGTGGTCTACATTATGTACTGCAGATCCTTAATGTCCTGGTGAAAAGAGGCGGCCCATCATACTGAACAACTTTTGTTTTGGAACCATGCCTGTATCTCTAATAGTTTAGCTGGGCTCCTGATGGTACACCTGGTGGTCTACATAAGGTACTTCAGATCCTCAATGTCCTTGTGAAAAGAAGCGGCCCATCATACTGAACAACTTCTGTTTTGGAACCATACCTGTATCTCTAATAGTTTATCTGGGCTCCTGATGGTACACCTGGTGGTCTACATAAGGTACTCCAGATCCTCAATGTCCTTGTGAAAAGAAGCGGCCCATCATACCGAACAACTTTTGTTTTGGAACCATGCCTGTATCTCTAATAGTTTAGCTGGCCTCCTGATGGTACACCTGGTGGTCAACATAAGGTACTCCAGATCCTCAACGTCCGTGTGAAAAGAAGCGGCCCATCATACTGAAAAACTTCTGTTTTGGAACCATACCTGTAGCTCTAATAGTTTACGTGGTCCCTGATGGTACACCTGGTGACATAAGGTACTCCAGGTCCTCAATGTCCTTGTAAAAAAAGCGGCCCATCATACCGAACAACTTTTGTTTTAGAACCATGCCTGTATCTCTAATAGTTTAGCTGGGCTCCTGATGGTACACCTGGTGGTCTACATAAGGTATTCCAGATCCTCAATGTCCTTGTGAAAAGAAGCGACCTATTATACTAAACAACTTTTGTTTTGGAACCATACCTGCATCTCTAATAGTTTAGCTGGGCTCCTGATGGTACACCTGGTGGTCTACATAAGGTACTCCAGATCCTCAATGTCCTTGTGAAAAGAAGCGGCCCATCATACTGAACAACTTTTGTTTCGGAACCATGCCTGTATCTCTAATAGTTTAGCTGGGCTCCTGGTGGTACACCTGGTGGTCTACATAAGGTACTCCAGATCCTCAATGTCCTTGTGAAAAGAAGCGGCCCATCATACTGAACAACTTTTGTTTTGGAACCATGCCTGTATCTCTAATAGTTTAGCTGGGCTCCTGGTGGTACACCTGGTGGTCTACATCTATACTCCAGACCCTCGAATGGTGATAAAAAGTAGTCTATGTCCGTTCTCGGTATGCTAGCAATCTCTGTGCCAAGTTTCATGAAGATCGGTTCAGCGGTTTGGCCGTGAAAGCGTAGCAGACAGACAGACAGACAGACAGAGTTACTTTCGCATTTATAATATTAGTGTGGATTACATGTTAAATTATTTAACAAACTAGATTCTATGAAACGAACATTTCAAGATTTAATTACTTTGGTAGGATTCCTGGGATCAATTAATCTATAACCTTTGGACTCCCCACAATAACCCACAAAAATATATTCTTTTGCCTTTGCATCTAGTTTGTGACGGTAAACATTAGGTATTAGAGAAAATTCTTTGCAGCCAAAGACTCTCAAGTGGCTCAGGTCTACTTTAGATCCTGACCAAACTTGTTCTGGAATGCCGCCTGATAAAGCCACTGTAGGGCACCTATTTTTAAGTTAAATGGCCGTCATGACAGCCTCACCCCAGTAACGCTTGTCAAGGCGAGCCCCAAAAAGCATGCACCTGGCTTTCTCAATTATTGTTCTATTTAACCTTTCTGACACCCCATTCTGTTGAGGTGTGTAGGGAACGGTTGTTTGATGTAGAATCCCATGTTCAGACAGAAATCTGTAAAAAATTAAACTGCAATATTCACCCCCATTGTCAGTCCTCAAACATTTAATTAGTTTTACTGTCTGTTTCTCTACAATTTTTTTTTAAATTTAATAAAATATGACATTACTTCACCTTTTGTTTTCGTAAGGAATCCAAATGTATTGCGGGAGAAGTCATCCGTGAAAGTCAATAAATATCTTGCACCGCCCCAGCTCGCAACAGACAATGGACCGCAGACATCAGAATGCACCAGTTCTATTACTGACTCTGCTCGCTTGGCTTGACCCTTAGGAAATGGCTGGCGTACCTGCTTTCCCTCAATGCACGGAATGCATGCTTGATAATCAAACTTAGATTTATTATTATCGAAAATAATACCTTCAGTCGATTCCTGCAGTACCTCTATCGCATCAGAACCGAGGTGGCCAAGGCGCCTGTGCCAAGTTTCCTTGGATACACCTGCTGCAGTCGTAGCACACTGTCTTTGCATGATGCTCTACTCCTGTGAATGAGAGATGGACCTAGCTTCTTCTAACCTATATATCCCCTGTACACACATGGCAGTAGCTATTATAGAACCCCCTTTATTCAAGATCTGGCAATCTAAGTCAGAGAAAAGAAATCTAATATTTAGTTTTGCTTATGTACTAACTGATAGTAAGTTTGCAGCAAGACCAGGTACAAATAATACATTTTCTAGTTTCAAAATAAAATTTTTGTTAATGTAATCAGTTAAAGTTCCTATCCCTTGACTTTTAATTGTTTGTTTATTTGCAACTCTCACCAAACTTTTCTTGTCAATATCCAGTTTTTGAAACAGTGATGAATCACAACACATATGTTGGCTTGCACCTGAGTTCACCACCCAGATATCTTTTCCTTCCTCTTCATTAGAGCTAGCAATATATGCAGACGCAGTTGCCAGTAGGGAGTCTCCTGAAGATCCTTTGTTCGGCCTTCTTCGTTCATTTCTCAGCTTAAAACATTTCTTTTTGCTATGGCCGACTTTCTTGCAATAATCGCATAACAACTTCCGGGCTGCAAAGGCTGTTTCACTTAAAGCCACAGCTGATGATGATGATCGGCGGAATTCTTCTTGCAGAAGCCTTGCTCTTACAACTTCGGAGGTGAGCGTGCCAGCAATATTAGCAGTTTCCAGTCCTGAAACCAGAGAATCGAATTTTTGAGGAAGTCCGCTGAGTAGCAATTCAGCCAATTCGCTATCATCAATTTTTCTGCCAATCTCAGCCAGTTGCTGTGCAATGGTCATAATACCATCTATGTAGTCGCTGTAGAGCGATAATCTGTATAGTTAGCATGGTGAAGTTTACGAAAAAGCACCACACGGCGGTAAAAACCACGATCTTCAAAAATTTCCTGAAGTTTAGTCCAAGCAGCTTGACTGGTTTTAGCTTCTCTTACGTATTGGATGCAATCAGGCTTGATCGCGAGGTAGATGCGAACCAATGCCCGCTGATCGCGTGCTACGTTTTTATCAGTCCCTTCTACACATGGCCAAATGCCTTCTAAGGTTAGGGCCATTTTCATTAAAAACTTCCATGTGTGGTAAGTAGTTACACCATCGAGCTTATCTATGTTATATGATGCTGATAGGACATGAGGCATTTGTTCATCACCATTTCCCAAATTCTCTCCATTGTTGGGGTTATCTTGTGGATTTGGGTTTCCTCCATTGTTCGGGTTATCTTGTGGATTTGGGTTCCCTCCATTTGGCATCTTGATAACAGAATACCGTGTGCGATAAGGTTTGTACAACGCATGCGGTCACGACGTATTCCTTTGTTCTTGTTGACACGTGCTGCCGCCGTTGACACTGGGCACATAACCTGATAAGCAGATATGGGTGCGTAGTGGAAGCAAAACGGCGATGTGCAGGACAAATAATTTATTCAAAATTATCGTTGCAAAACACACACACACACACACATATCACGCCTATAATCCCTTGCGGGGTAGGCAGAGCGTAAACAGCCGCAAAAACGGCCATTTACACCACGTCTGACAAATGTTTGAGGATTTTTCGGAATATTGTGTAACGCTATAGTGACAGGTTGTCAGCCCATCGCCTAAAACTGCAATACACACCCTCGAGTCCCTTTGTCGCCTCTTACGACTCCCACGGGAAAGATATGGGGTGATGCTATTCTAAGCCGGCATCACACGGCAAAACAGGATACAGTAATTTTAATTAGCGCGATGGTAAAATATTACAGGTTAAAATGAGATCGACAGGTAGAAGTTCTTGACAAGTGAAGCACAGATAAAATATCATTACATACTTTTTAAACGGATAAAGAGTATAGGCAATAGATCTGTAGTTTATAGGGTACAATATTAACAAATATATAATTTTATTTTCACTTTTCACACAAATATCAAGACACACTTTTTACACTACGAATTACCCGTTTTAAACTTATTAAAATATTAAATATCTGATGAACGTTAAGTTTATTATAATAACATGTACATTAATTAAATTAAATTGGCTAATCATAGAAGGATAAACGAAATACACAACCTTATTTAACACGTCCGTTCAGTAGCTCGTCCTCCAAAAGACTGACGAGGATTGTGTGACGGAATCTGTCATTCGTTCGGTGAACGAATGACCGTAGACAAATGAATGAACAAATAAATATTCATAGACAAGGCGAACCATCAAACGGCGAATAAATAATAACCATAGACAAGACTTATTGATGGAACACCAATAATTCATAAATTTAAGGGTACAATTACACTCATATTGCGTTCCGTTTTACGTATTTTCTAACAGCTCGGCCATCCTATTAGATCAAGTCCCTTCGAGTCCTAATGAAATATGCATTACTTAATAAGTCGCTTAATTTAAAAATAATATATTTAAATAAACTTCAAATTATCTATCCTATTTGTGTTGAGAATTTTTAAATTTTATAACCATCACAATTGTTATTAGCTGTTCTTAAGTATCTTATAAATTATTATATATAAACAATTGTACTATCAACTATTGATATACATAATTAAATATAATAAACTAGCTTTTACCCGCGACTTCGTCCGCGTTAGATAGTTTTTTTTTAGGCAGAAGTTCTAAAGTAGGTATGTGTATACATAGTAAGTGTGACAGTGATATTAGAACAGTTCTTATCTCTACTGTTTAAAGATGACTTGCTTGCTTCTGTTGTTAAAGGGACAATTCAAAATTTGCTATCCGGCCTGAGAGATCAATATTTATAACCAATGAATACAAAAGTCAGTAGATAACAGAGTACTTACTCCAGAGGTGCCGATTTGAGCACACTAAAATGGTTAGCATAAGTAGATTAGACAGATCAAAAGGTAAAATAAGTTACTGTTATACATTTTTATACCTCTATATACCACATTTTTTGTTTTTCTGTCCTCGGTAAAGAAGGCAATGTCCTTTCTCAACTTATTCCCATCATACTGAACAACTTTTGTTCTGAAACCATTTCTGTATCTCCAATAAGGTGGGCTCCTGATGGTAGACCTGATGGTCTACATACGGTACTCCAGATCCTCAATGTCCCTGTGAAAAGAAGCGGCCCATCATCGTGAACAACTTTTGTTTCGGAACCATTTCTGTATCTCTAATAGTTTACGTGGTCTCCTGATGGTACACCTGGTGACATAAGGTACTCCAGATCCTCAATATCCTTGTGAAAAGAAGCGGCCCATCATACTGAACAACTTTTTTTTTGGAACCATTTCTGTATCTCTAATAGTTTACGTGGGTTCCTGGTGGTACACCTGGTGGTCTACATAAGGTACTCCAGATCCTCAATGTCCTTGTGAAACGAAGCGGCCCATCATACTGAACCACTTTTGTTTTGGAACCATTTCTGTATCTCTAATAGTTCACGTGGGTTCCTGATGGTACACCTGGTGGTCTACATTATGTACTGCAGATCCTTAATGTCCTGGTGAAAAGAGGCGGCCCATCATACTGAACAACTTTTGTTTTGGAACCATGCCTGTATCTCTAATAGTTTAGCTGGGCTCCTGATGGTACACCTGGTGGTCTACATAAGGTACTTCAGATCCTCAATGTCCTTGTGAAAAGAAGCGGCCCATCATACTGAACAACTTCTGTTTTGGAACCATACCTGTATCTCTAATAGTTTATCTGGGCTCCTGATGGTACACCTGGTGGTCTACATAAGGTACTCCAGATCCTCAATGTCCTTGTGAAAAGAAGCGGCCCATCATACCGAACAACTTTTGTTTTGGAACCATGCCTGTATCTCTAATAGTTTAGCTGGCCTCCTGATGGTACACCTGGTGGTCAACATAAGGTACTCCAGATCCTCAACGTCCGTGTGAAAAGAAGCGGCCCATCATACTGAAAAACTTCTGTTTTGGAACCATACCTGTAGCTCTAATAGTTTACGTGGTCCCTGATGGTACACCTGGTGACATAAGGTACTCCAGGTCCTCAATGTCCTTGTAAAAAAAGCGGCCCATCATACCGAACAACTTTTGTTTTAGAACCATGCCTGTATCTCTAATAGTTTAGCTGGGCTCCTGATGGTACACCTGGTGGTCTACATAAGGTATTCCAGATCCTCAATGTCCTTGTGAAAAGAAGCGACCTATTATACTAAACAACTTTTGTTTTGGAACCATACCTGCATCTCTAATAGTTTAGCTGGGCTCCTGATGGTACACCTGGTGGTCTACATAAGGTACTCCAGATCCTCAATGTCCTTGTGAAAAGAAGCGGCCCATCATACTGAACAACTTTTGTTTCGGAACCATGCCTGTATCTCTAATAGTTTAGCTGGGCTCCTGGTGGTACACCTGGTGGTCTACATAAGGTACTCCAGATCCTCAATGTCCTTGTGAAAAGAAGCGGCCCATCATACTGAACAACTTTTGTTTTGGAACCATGCCTGTATCTCTAATAGTTTAGCTGGGCTCCTGGTGGTACACCTGGTGGTCTACATCTATACTCCAGACCCTCGAATGGTGATAAAAAGTAGTCTATGTCCGTTCTCGGTATGCTAGCAATCTCTGTGCCAAGTTTCATGAAGATCGGTTCAGCGGTTTGGCCGTGAAAGCGTAGCAGACAGACAGACAGACAGACAGAGTTACTTTCGCATTTATAATATTAGTGTGGATTAACGTTGTTTTAACATATTAACACAACAATTTTAGCCTACCCCTATCATACAAATATATTTAGAGTATCAATCCTTTTGAACACCATAACAGGTCTTATTTCTTTCTACATGTTTTTTATAACATCTTATATAAAATTACCTCATAAAGTTAAGTGTGCCTAGACCAGATATAAAATAAGTTAAAGTAAAGCTTATACTAAAGGAACTAGATAAATGATATTCTTAGCTTCAGAAGTGGATTTACTTTAAAAAAAACAATCAATCTTAACCTAAAAAGTTTTAATTGAAACAAATTAAATATTTCAAGAATTATTCACAAAGTCAGAATAGCACTTAAACAACAAATCAAAGAAAATAACAAAAGATACACAAAGAATGGCTCACGTAATCCTCAAGACGTACGAACTGATATCCTCCGGGCATAGCCTCCTTTCCGAGCGGTGTCTCGAGCAAAAAGTGAGGAGCGCGGCGCATGACAGCGCTTATATATGCTCAGCAGAGTGCGAGGGAGATAGCCAAGGGAATATCAGCTCCTACGGCCTCTCCTGACGGTAGGTCGCCCTCGACCTGATCAAATTCTAACTAGCTCCTAATCATCATCCAAAAAGGGCATCGAAAGCGCAGCTTCAGGAATGTATCCTATCTGGTCAGGTGCGGTGCTGGGTCCAGGCATCGATTCCTCTTCATGGTGCGTGTGAGTCGGCACCATTGGCTCAGGGGCTTGTCCGGGATGGTCACTCTCTGTCCCAACATTATCGTCACCTGAAATCAGCTATATGTTAAGAACTGCCGAATTGTTACAACATTTCACACATACAGCATTCTGTTCCAAATATCTTTTTCAGAAAACGTTCATTTAATTCATTCATCTTCAATCATCTCAGACAAAGTCCTTATAAACAACCTTACAAGACACCTCTAATATCAAATAAACCAGATCGATCATTGTCCTGACTCTTCTCCATGTATCTGCTGATCCGGCTGGTTCTGCTTCTGCGACAGGCTCCCAGGCTCCATAGGCCCCTAGGCTCCTGCTGCAGTCATCCATCTCATACATCAGACCTGCAAAAACAGGCGACTTGGCGCAAAGTGCACCAACGCCTGAGCGACTTGGCAATGCAATGCCAACGCTAATGACGACTAGGCAAATTAACGCCTACGTCAATGCTGACTAGGAACAAAGCCTACAGCAATGCTGACTAGGAACAAAGCCTACAGCAACCATGACGACTAGGCGAATTAACGCCTACGTCAATGCTGACTAGGAACAAAGCCTACAGCAACCATGACGATTAGACGGATTAACGCCTACGTCAATGCTGACTAGGAACAAAGCCTACAGCAACCATGACGACTAGACGGTTTAACGCCTACAGCAATGCTGACTAGGAACTCATCCTACAGCAACACCAACCTCGCCGTGTTATATCCATACACGATGCAATCTTTGCCAAGTTTTTATGTGTATTGTTGTGTGAATATGATGTGTAAGCCCTATTATAAATGTGTGATGTGTGTGAATGCGTAAGTATAAAGAAAATGAGTTTCCAAAGATTGCTACGTATAAGCATATACCGGTTTGGTTGAAAGCGAAGCGATGCTTACTCGCGAAGAGTGCAGCACACGCCTCCGGACACCATTCCTCGCGCCACAGCACCATGTGTTGCGCTGCCGCCTGAGTGGTCTTGCCGTAGCTTCCAGCCAAGAGTTTGAGGCCGTAACGACCACTGGGTAGGATGTCCACCACCTTATACGGCCCGCGCATGCCTGGGTCCAGCTTTCCAGTCGCCTGCGAAAACTTAATCACAAAAACAAGATCATTTAAATTAAATTCGCGCGGTGGCCTTCGCAGTCGGTTCACGCGTTCATCTTGCTTGGCTTTGTTATCGCGTAGCATCTGACGAACCCTCCCACGAGACATTTCTCGTAACGCCTCTCAATTTGGTGTAGTCGTTTCGAGAGCCACATCGCGGACCAAAGAACGGATGACAGGAGTAGTAGCTTCTGTCCCAATTAGAACGTGTAAGGGTGAAGCTTGAATAGTCTTCTGCTTGGTAATGTTCAGCACCAGCTGAAGTCTCCACAGGGTTTCTGGCCATGCCGCGTTCTTGTGGTTTACCTCGATGCGCAGCATGTTTAGGACCGTTCGCACGTACCTTTCCACTTGGCCGTTCGCATGATGCATCTCCGGTGTTATATGATGCAGGTCACAACCAAGTTCATTGATCCACGTCACAAACTCGTTGGATTCGAACATTCGTCCTTTATCGGTAACCATCAACTTAGGCACCCCGAATAGAGAAACCGCCTGCCTGACGACTCGTTTTAGCCCACCCACATCTTGTCGCTCGATCGAGTAAAGCAGCGTATACTTTGAAAAGGCGTCAACGATAATAAGCACAAACCCAGAGCATCAACATGTACCGTGTGGAAGGGCACATCGGGCTTCTCCCAGGAGGTGATATTCTGTAATGGAGCTCGAGGAACACGTTTCTTCGAAATACATACCAAGCAGTGAGCGATGTATTTTTTTACAAACTGGTTAAGACTCGGGAACCAGAAATGGCGAAGAATAAGGTCAGTCGTCTTATCTGGTCCAATGTGTTCATGCTCATCATGAAACACACGAAGCAGACTAGGTCGATGACCCTTGGGTATATAGCACAGTAGTCGGGGCTCTTCTCCTACTGGACTGTACTTGTAGTAAAGGAGATCGTTTCTTGCGACATACCGATTGGCATCCAGACTTCCCTCTTGCAGCTTTTGAAGAAGTTCCTGGGTCTCATTGTTGGCTGCCTGAGCTATTTAAGCCCAGTTGCGGGGTCTTGATATTTGACTTACTTTCTTGACTGGGTTCCGGCTTAGATAGTCAGCATGCGGCATCATTACTCCTTTACGGTACTCAATAGTGAAGTGGAAGTCCTAGAGGTAGATCCACCAGCGCGCGACGCGAGGTAAGAGATCTTTCTTCTTTTCGGTCGACTTTAGGGCGTTGCAGTCAGTAACCACGGTAAAGGTAAGTCCTACGAGATGTGCCGAAAGTGTTGAAGAGCTTTGACCACGGCAAGCGTCTCCAATTCGTAGGAGTGGTACTTACTTTCGGCTCCTTGGGTGATTTTGCTGTAATATGCCACAACGTGTTTCTTACCATCAGCATGAGTTTGCAGCAAAACTGCCCCATAACCTCCGCTGCTTGCATCTGTATGGACCTCGCTGGAGAGCTTGGGATCAAAGATAGCTAGCACTGGTTCGCTGGTCAACTTCTTGATGAGGTCTTGGCGAACTGCTTCACACTCAGGGCTCCAGTTAAAAACGACCCCTTTTCTAGTAAGATGCGCGATTGGTGCAGTCTTGAGTGCATAGTCTTTAATGTAACGACGGAAATAACCAGCAAGGCCAAGAAATTGTCGGACTTGCTTTATGTTTTCGGGAGCTGAGGTGTTGACAAGTGCCTCCACCTTTCGCGGACTCGGCCTAACCTGACCCTGACTGATAACCCTTCCAAGATATTCTATTTCAGTCACAAGAAACGAGCACTTTTTGAGGTTAACCGAAAAACCTGCGTCTGTTAGTGTCTTAAGAACCCTACGTAATAAGCTGATACCCTCTTCTACCGTTTTGCTTAGGAGAAGTACGTCATCAACATACACCAGAACTTTTCCTTCATCGATCAGCTCACGCAAGGTATCATTAATAATCCGTTGATATACGATAGGTGAGTTAGCAAGACCAAACGGCATTTTAATGTACTCGAAATGATCTTCGGGGGTAACAAATCCCGTTAAATGAATGCACTCCTCTTTAATAGGGATCTGGTGAAAACCCGTAGCCATGTCAAGGCACGAAAAGTACTTATGACTACCTAACCTATCGATGTGATCATCGATCAGCGGCATTGGGTATCGATCTTTGACGTTTATGCGGTTCAGCGCACGGAAGTCTACACATAGCCTATCAGATCCGTCGCGCTTCTTAACCAAAATAATAGGACTTGCGTATTCCGATTTTGACCGCCTAATAACGCCTTTTTCGAGGAGATCTTTAGTTATTTCGCGTACCTTGATCTTTTCCTGATAGGAAAGTTTATATGGCCGGTAAACGACAGGCGTAGTGCTTGTGAGTTTAATATCCATCTCGCCCGTCTTAACTGTTGTAGCTGCTGTACCAGTTATCAAGAATACTGAAAATTCATTGATTACGGATTGTAAATTCTCGCGCTCTTTCCCCTGGAGTTGGGTATTTATTTCATTGCTGCGAACTCGAGTCGCGTTGGTCGTGCGTACCGAGTTAACAGAATGCATCAGAGTAACAAGCTGCGTGTCTTTCGTCCTGATAAACACCACACCATCGCGATTAAGAATATCGGTACCAATGATGACTGGGGCATTCATACATTCAGCTGGTACAACAACTAAGTCAGCCTCGACCGACAGATCGCTAAACTCTATTGTTGCCGTAATGTAAGTTGTGGCGATTACCTCTTTCTTACTCAAACCCTTCAACACGCAAACCCTATGTTTTGGTTGGCACGATATATGTTTGAGAACGTCTGACGAAACCAATGATACGCCTATAGCACCGTTATTGATGAGAGCATCCATCGGTACTCCATTTATCACCGCAGTTGTAATATCTTCGTTATCCGTGAACTTATTTCAACAAAAATTTATTTTTCGTTGACTGGAGTTATTTTGTGCTTCGGAACGCGCTTTAGCAAAACATTCATTCTCTCCGTGTCCCGGTTTCTTACAGAATGAGCACGTGTTATTTTTTGGCACGGCGTTTGTTTGGGCTGCTGGTAACGGACGTGATGGAAGGTTCTGTTTCTGAGTCTTATGACAATTACGACGCGTATGTCCACGTTGATCACAATTAAGACATTTAATTTCCAAAGGCGCATTTCGTTTTTGGAAATGTGGTCTTTTATTAGGCACTGAAGGACGGTTATCCTGTTTCGGGCGATTCGGTTTTACGTATATTGCTAAAAAGGATACGAGATTTTCTACCGACAAGTTTGCATAAGCAGCTGCCGCACGCACTTGCGGACTATCAATTCCTCAGTTCATCACTAAGTCCCGGAATCATTTTTAGACATAAAAGAGTGCGACGCGCATACTCAGCATAAGTCGCGAATTTGTCAGATGTATTGTTCATCGCATCAAAGAAAATATTAGCATAATCTAGCTTAGTGGGACAAAGTGACTTGAATTCGCGTTTAAAGTTACTCCAAGTGCGATCGTTCGTGACACATTCGTTCAGCCACACCTTAGCGTCCCCTTTTAAACATGACCCCACACGTGATAAACACTCCTGGTCACCCCAACAATTGGCATTTCTGGCGCGGTCCACTTCCTCGCACCATACTTCGATATTATGAATAGCAGGATCGAAAGTCGAAATATAATAATTCTGTGATTTTATAGGTTGAGGATTTAATCGCTTCCATCAAAGCATGTGCAAGAGTGGATGCCTCAGAGCATTGCCCTGTTGACCGGACGGACACATCAGGCTTAAGGATGTCCGCTTGTTCACCGAGTCGACTTGGTTCACGAACGTTCTGCGAGACGTCATCAGATGGCCTTGTTTTTGAATTATTAAAATGAGGCAGAGGGCTAAAAGTCCTAGGCGTAACCGATATACTGTTATGTACACGGTTCTTTGAGCGACGACATGGGACACCACAGGAACGATATGAGGATGCCTTGTGGAGATCTCTTTTCTCCGCGTGATCACGAAAACTGCGTGAACGTTGGTGCGACGACGTACGCGAACGCCTTCTACGTGACGATATCGAGCGCGAGCGATGACGGCCATGATTAGACCTGCCATTGGAACGTACTAAAGAACGCTCGCGGCTATGAGAATGTTCCCGAATAGACGCGCCGCGACGACGCACACAAGAACGCTCACGACTAGACCTGTCGCGACGTTCAGGACTAGACTTGTCGCGCTGACGCACACGACCTGACCTGTCACTATCGCGTAACGAATTTTTCGATCGGGAACGTAGCCTTTCACGAGATTTAGCACGTGAACGCTCACGGTTTGTCTTACCACGCGCGTCGTGGCGCGAACGAGAACACCGAGAACCGGTCCGGCACCGCGGGCGTTTCCGAGCAGATTCATCACGCACCGCGCTACACAAACGTGAACGCGAACGTACGCGTCATTGCAATAGAAAAAGGACGTGGTTTGTAACACTTGTAAACAAACAAATTTTAAAGTACCGACACGAATAAAAAAAAACGACCAAACGAAAATCACACAGAAATACGAGTAAAAGTGCTGTTCTGCTTATCAATAACTAGCTGTTACCCGCGGCTTCGCCCGCGTACTCATAGAGTTTTATTAATTAGTTGTGTATTCTAAACGACACATCGTAAGGCGAACAACTGTGTAAACTGGGAGGGCACTAAAATCACTATTCACCGATACACAGACGACACTACACTGGAATGGTTCACTTCCTTGAAAAAGTATATAATTTGTGGTACCTGGGCGCTACCATCACTAATACAGGCTATTGTAAAATCAAGTAATGAGGCGCAAGAATGATCCTTGAGTTCTTTTGCCACTTTGCACTCATGATCACTGGAAAAGTCGATGGCAAACGACCAAGAGGTTTCAGTACAATTAGGTGGTCTCATTAAATACACTCAGCGCTCTATGTCGCCAAAGATACGCAGCGATGGAAAAGAATCCTGAATGAGAAAAATATTTCCCATCAGGGGAATTACGACCTTCAATAATGAAGATATTACGACGCTAGAAAGAAGATTATGACACATTTATAGTGTAAGGAAAAACAGGCATTTAATGTTAAAAGTAAAGATAACGTAATTTTAATAGAGACGCAGTCACTAAACCGGAAAAATTATCGTGAGTAATATGGAAGACATATCTTGATGGAGAGCGCGTATACAAAAATTGTCTTTCAAAGGGGAGGGATTTATGCTTTTACAGTGTTTCGGAGCGTTTGTTTCCAGAAGAGTGTTAAAGACATAGTACACAGCTTAATGGACACAGAACAGAGCACTATTTTAATACGCTATTGTAAACGATATTGTAAGTTTTACCATCTGGGGATAAAATGAAGAGGTTCTGAGCATTGGACACACGCGAACATGCTACATATAGCTGGCCATGAGAGAAGCACGGTTTTTCTAAGTGGACCCCCGCTACCTTTAAAGTTTGTCCCTGCGCTTTGTTGATTGTCATTACGAAACTAAGCTTGATAGGAAATTGCAGCCTCTTGAATTGGAATGGAAGATCTGTGGGAATAATTGGGATCCGTGGTATTATTACATTTTCACCCTTGCCAACGCCGGTTAAGATGGTGGCTCCAATTATGTTCCGTCCTAGTTGTGTCACACGAAGTCTCGTTCCATTACATAATCGAGGGGCATCTAAATTTCGCATAAGCATGACTGGAACGCCTACTTTTAATTGCAGCTTATGTGAGGGCACTATGGACTATGGTACCAAAAAATTTAAGTTTATTATGTGTCTTCGCAAGTATACGCAGGGCAAACTTACTGTGCTAAAAATGGTTATTATTATAGAAATGGACTTTCAAATCATGTTTAACTGTAGAAATTAACTTTACTACTGTGGTAAGAAGTATCTCAAGTACATACCCACATCACCCTTAAAGCCACATTCATATCCCAAAACTCATATTCAAGAGACATTCTCATAGTAGTGCTATACAGGGTGTAAGTGACAGCCCTTCGAATACTGATTGGGTGTATTCAAACCATGAAACTGAACAACCTGCCATAGATTAAATTCTTTTTTTCTATATCCCATACAAAATCACAATCAGCTCACTGCATTTACTATGGGAATATCAGTATTCGGAGGGCTGTCCCTTACATCCTGTATATACATCTTTTTTATGTGGTATGGATGTATTCTATGCTACACAATAATCAGTTTTCCGATGGGAAAAATATGTTTTTCCGAGATAAAAAGTAACCTATGACACTCACCAGCTTTTCATCTAACTGCTTTCCAAAAAAAAAATGCTTTACATCGCTGCATGATACTCATTTATGTATGTAGTATGGATGTATTCTATTGCTAAACATTAATCGGTTTTCCGAAGGGAAAAATATGTTTTTCCGGGATAAAAAATAACCTATGTCACTCACCAGCTTTTCATTTAGCTGCTCTCAAAAAAAAAATGCTTTACATCGCTGCATGATACTCATCTATGTTCGTAGTATGGGTGTATTCTATTGCTAAACATTAATCGCTTTTCCGATGGGAAAAATATGTTTTTCCGGGATAAAAAGTAGCCTATGTCACTCTCCAGCCTCTCACCTAACTGCACACCTAAAAAACACTGCATGATATCGCTCTGTTGTAACGTGAAAGAAAGACAAACAAACAAACACACTTTCGCATTTATAATATTAGTATGGATAGTGGGCTTTTTGGATTATCTATCCCACTTCTGATCTTAGCTTCAGAAGTGGATTTACTTTAAAAAAAACATACATACATACATACATATATCACGCCTTTATCCCTTGTGGGGTAGGCAGAGCATAAACGGCCGAAAAAACGGACATTAACGCCACGTCTGACAAACGTTTGAGGGTCATTCGGAAAACTGTGTTTCGCCATAGTGACAGGCAAAAAAAACAATCAATCTTAACCTAAAAAGTTTTAATTGAAACAAATTAAATATTTCAAGAATTATTCACAAAGTCAGAATAGCACTTAAACAACAAATCAAAGAAAATAACAAAAGATACACAAAGAATGGCTCACGTAATCCTCAAGACGTACGAACTGATATCCTCCGGGCATAGCCTCCTTTCCGAGCGGTGTCTCGAGCAAAAAGTGAGGAGCGCGGCGCATGACAGCGCTTATATATGCTCAGCAGAGTGCGAGAGAGATAGCCAAGGGAATATCAGCTCATAATATTATTACTTTTACAAATGTGAAAACTAACATTCAAAATTATCAATTACATCTACTAATGGCAAACAATCATACTAAACTGACATCTCTTGGTCATTGCCACTTTCGTGTTGAACCTCACTGTCAGAACCTGATTCAGAACTAGTTTCAAAATTTTTATCAAATACAAGCCAAGGCTTCAGTTTGTCAATAGCTACAACGTTTTCATAACGTCACCTACCAGCCTTGCGCGTTAACGGCGTATCTTCAACCAAAAACCTATCGTTTGGCAGTACTTTAGAAATTCTATATGGTCCCTGATATTTGACAGCTAGTTTGTTTGATTTACCATCACTGGATACTTCGCGTCTTACACTGACTAAATCACCGATCGTATATTGCAAATTGTGATTTCTCTTGGAATCAAAACGTTCTTTGTCTTTTAGTTGTTGTTTCTCTATGCGTTCACTAGCCTCTTTACGAATCTGTTCCAAATTATTTGATAAGGAATCAGTTGATTCCTCTATGACGTCACTTAAGATGTTCTCACTTGAACAATTTATTTTACATCCGAACAAAAGTTTGGAGGGACTTTTACCAGTCCTTTTGTGTATAGTTGTGTTTATACCGATTTGTACGTCAGGTATGTACTCATCCCAACTTTTGTCGTCTTTTCCGTGAGTTTTGGCTGATAACACATCAAGGAGTTAAATTTTTAGACTTGACCGTTAGCCCTGGGAGTTGCTACAGCATTTAAAATATGCTTGATGCCCATAGATTTAACAAACGTCCGAAAACTATTACTGGTAAAAGAAGTTCCCTGATCCGTTATCAGCCGTGAAGGAGCCCCAAAGTAACTGATATTTATTTATTTATTTATTTATTGGCTATTTGGGAAACTAACAGCATAAATTATCTTATAGCTAGGCAATTAAAATGTAAGACTATAGCTAATAACAAGTTTCCACCTATAAATATTACAAGACTGGTAAAAATTTCCGAATAAAGAAAAACAAAGAAACATAGACTTAAACGAGCAAAAATAAAAGTAACTAAAACTAGTGTTAAATTTAACATTTAAAGATTATCCACCAAAAAATTCGGTTGCTATTTTACGCTTAAGAGAAGTGGTGCTGGTACAGAACAGGTCGATTTCTGGAGATAGTTCATTAAAAGCTGCTGGAGCACGAAGCAAAAATGAATTAGCTCGATAGTTTGTTTGGACGTTTGGCACATTTAGCTTAACCATCCGTCTAAGTCGACGACGGCTAAACCTAAGTGAAACTTTTGAGAGCAGCTCAGGACTATCGATAGTCCCATTTGCTATTTTCATCAAATAGCTCAGATCGCTAACCCGACGTCGTAGTTCTAAAGGTAGAAAATGGTACCTTTTGCATCTATGACTGTATCCTGTGGATCGTTTACGAACTTTGAAGTCTAAGTATCGCAAAAACCTTTTTTGTATACCTTCTATACGGTTTTTGTAGATGGCATATTGCGGATTCCATATTTGTGATGCATATTCTAAATGACTGCGGACAAATGCACAATACAATATCTTAATTGATTTAATATGATTAAAGACTGCTGAGGTTCTCATTACGAAGCCTAAAGATTTGTTTGCTCTTTTTACAATATAATCTATATGTTTGTCGTAGAGCAATTTATCGTCATGTAAAACTCCTAAGTCTTTAATTTCGCTAACTTTTGCAATGCTTAAATCTTTTAATGTATATCCTACTCCAATTGTAGACGATTTACGGGAAAATGAGACAAAGTAGCACTTAGATACATTAAGATCTAGATTGTTTGCATTGCAGTATGATTCGAACCTCGACAGATCCGACTGCAGATCTTCAATGTCGGTAGTATTACGAATAGCCTTTAGTATCTTCATATCATCTGCAAATAATAAAATTTTAGATTTACGAAAGCAATAATTAATATCGTTGATAAAAATCGAAAACAGCAATGGACCAAGCAAGGAGCCTTGTGGTACCCCGGAGGGAATTTGCATCCAAGCAGACGTATACCCACAAAGCACCACAGCCTGGGTACGGTTGTCGACATAGGAGCAAAACCATCTATACAGATTACCGTGAATGCCAGCCTGATTAAGTTTCTTTAAGAGTATACTGTGATTTATTCTGTCAAAACATTTACTATAATCCGTATAAACCACGTCCACTTGACCTACATCCGTCATACCTGATGTTATGAATTCATTTGCAAGGATAAGATTCGACACTGTGGAGCGATTTCTGAGGAAGCCATGCTGGTCATCGGTAAAGAAGGGTTTAAGTGCAGCATACAATTGACTATGTACTATTTTTTCAAAGACTTTCGCAAATAAGCAAAGTTTCGAGACAGGCCTGTAGTTCTCTACGTCTGCTTTATCGCCCTTCTTATGTATGGGTGTAACAAAAGCGGATTTCCATAAAGCAGGAACAATGCCCTCCGCGATGGAACGACGGAATAAGATAGTCAGGGGTTTAACTAAGCAGTCCGCGCAATTGACGATGAATACTGCCGGAATACTATCAGGTCCACCTGATTTGGAGAGGTCTAATCCCTTTAATAGCTTGAGTATTTCACTGGGAATTAACACAATGGTACTTAAACTACTTGCCACAACTCGATCGGAATGTGAATCATCTTCAGTCATATTACTATCACTATTAATGGAAGGGGGCTGAAAAGTAGAATAAAAGTATTCGGCAAAAACTCCAGCTATAGTCTCACCTGTATCAAAATATGTGTTTTTAAATTTTATTGCTTTGGGAATATAATTAGATTTGTTTTTACTTTGAACATAAGACCAAAATGCTTTTGGGTTTTTAATAATAGATGATTCAATCTTGTCTATATAAATCTGGTAGCATTCTTTTTCTAACTTTTCCGCGCGATCTCGTAACATTGAGAAGGACTGGTTGTCAGATAAATTACCGTAAACTTTGTACTTTTGGCGGTGTTTGAATTTTTCCTTAATTATTTTAATAAGAGCCGAGTTGTACCATGGTGGAAAGTAGTTAAGTCGAGTTAATTTAGTAGGAACATGCTTATCTCTGCAGTCATATAATTTATTATAGAAAAGAGAGAGAGCATGATCCAGAGATCCACTGTGCAGGAGATCGTCCCAGTTTATCTCGTTTAAATATTCACAGATAGCAGTGTAATCACCTCGGTTAAACAAAAATTTTAATTTTGGTTTTTCTGATAGGCCATCAACCTGGATAGCCTTAGACTGTATACAGATGGATCTGTGATATTTATCCTCAGGAACAAGAGGCCGATCGCACGGTAAAACGCTAACAGGGGAGTCGGATAACACTAGGTCTAGTATTCTGCCCATGTGATTAGCTACTGGATTGAACTGGGAAATACCACAGGAATTCAGTAAATCAATGAAGTCCGATATATGTTCACTCCGTACGTCATGCGGTAGTAATTCAGCAGAGGCGGCAGACGGTGTCCAAGACACGTTATCTGCAAAATTAAAGTCTCCTAAAATTAGAAACTTATCTTGTAAGTGTGTTGAATAAATCTCAAATAAATTCGAAGAATAATTAATCAGTTGGTTTCTATAAGAATATCCTCGAGTTTCGTCACATAAATACAGCACACATATATGCAGGTCATAATCAACACTATTGTGTTTGTTACGCACGGAGACAGTCACCCCCAGATCCTCGGCAGTACTACACCACTCCCTACGCTCAACAACCGCCAAGTCGCGTCTCACGGCCAGCATTACTCCGCCACCCATCCTTTGCCCAGTCTGAGCATAGTTTCTGTCCCTCCTAAAGAGTAGGTACCTATTGTCTACTAATTCCGTATCCAGTATACCATCGACCAACCAGGTTTCCGAAATCGCTACAACGTCAAAACAATTCAGGTATAAATTTCTTAGAAAGTTATTAGTCTTCGTACGTAATCCTCTTGCATTTTGATAGTATATGTTAAGCATGATTAATTATTAAAGCAATAGTGTAGATGAGAAATCTCGTAATTATAATACATAATAAAATAATGAACAAAAATGTGCTATGGTAAAGCGCAACATAGAATAACGCGTCTCGTATAATCGAAGGCAGTTTTCTAACTAAACGTTCCGCAACAATAGATACGGCTCGGGTCAGCGATAAAGCCAAACGATGCAACAGCGATAATACATTATTTTGTTTCTTAATCGTAGGTGCCAATAAGCAAGTAATTGAGTAGCGTGTCCAGCATTTAGTGATTGAGTAGCGCGCCCAGCACTTACCTGATCCGACCAAGCAGCCAATTTTAACTAGAGCTTTCAAACTTTTTGCAACCGTGTACATGAATATTAGTAATGAGATAAACAAAAATAGAATTATAATGATTAAGTGGCAAGTTTTATAAGATCCCTTTCTGACTTGATATTGATAATCGGAGATGTATCGGATTTTCTCAGAAATATCTTGCAGTGTTTTACCCACAAGTATTGAAAACCCTTGTCTTCCTTTGTCTTTTTGGCTTTTGTGAGCAGTGTTTTGAAGTGGGGAGTCAGGTGATCATTAACATAGATTTTTTCCTTGCCTGCGAGACCCAGGGTGATTGGTGTAATTGGTGACGTCTTCATTGAGGATCTTGCCGCTGTGATGAAGTCCTCTTTTACATATCTGCTATTGAAACATACTATAATTGGTTTCGTAAGCTGGGGATCGCGTGTTGGCACTCTCGTGACAAAGTTGATTTGTGCTTTCTGAATGGGATACTGGATATGCTTTCCTAACGCAATCACGACGTTAAAAAGGTTTTCATTCGTTGATGGCTTAATACCCTTTATCTCGATGTTGCTCATCCGAGACCACTGTTCCCTCTCGTTCATATCATTTTCAATTTTATCCAGTCTAATTTGTAATGCGTTTGCTTGGTCCTTCTTAGCATTCTCAAGTTGTGTCATTCGGTCCTCGATTTTCTTGACTTTATCGGCAAATTCAGCTATAGACTCATTAGCTATTTTAACTGCATCTTGAAGAAAGATGAATTGTTCTTTGAGTTCCTTTAAGTCCTGTGGTAATGACTCAAGCAGTTTAACCTTCGCTGATAAGGCCTTAACTTCGGCCATGCTCACTTCGGATATGCTCACGAAATACTTTGATCGTCGTGCTACTCTTAGTATTTCTAACAGGAGTAATATTGATATATTTAGTAAATCCATCAATGATTACCAGGAGATACGCGTTCCCTTTCTTACTTCGGTCAAAGGGTCCCAGATGGTCACTCTCGATCACTGGACAAGCCCTGTCGCTCACATGTTCGAACGCTTCTTTCAATACCGATCCATCACTCTGACTTCTACAGCTATTCCTTTACTATTCATGCGGCCAGACTGTGGAACTCCCTCCCGCACACAGTGCGTGACAGCCCTTCTATTTCTATATTCAAAAAACGAGTAAAAGAGCATTATCTTTCTCTGTCATAATAATTCGTATAGGTTTATGTATTTATGTATGTTGGTATATATATATATATATTTATTATTTAAAAATAATGTATAATATGTAAGTTTATCTTATAGTTCATATAATTACGTATACTTTAGGATACAGTATTACTTTATTTATTGTACTTAGTATTCTTGTTTTATTTATTAGCCCATTTTTTTTTCTTACTAAGTAAGTTCTACACGTCAACTGCCTCATTTTATGCCTTCTCACTACCCTAGGTCTGCTGTAAGAGATTTATTTTTAGAAATAAGCTGACCTGTTGTGTATTGTTCTATATGTTATGTCCTTTGTGTTATATTGTGTACAATAAACGGTTAAATAAAATGGAAAGGTTTGTCTATTTTGGGTATCGGATGCAACTCACTTTGTGGTTTCCCTGAAGTGCCTTTATGATGCGCACATTCAAGGCAAGATTTCAGGTACTTTTTAATAAATTTACGCATTTTAGGAAACCAAAATGTTTGTTGTATCCGATTAAGGGTCTTGTCAAATCCAAAGTGTCCCACATCGTCGTGGTTCATTTTTGCTATCTGCCAACGAACCTTCTTTGGTACCAACCACCTAATTTTATTGCTATCATTACCTACAATTCGATAAACTTTATCGTTCTTTACCTTATAATTTTTGAGAATATCTGCAATTTTTCCGAATCTGGGTCATTCAAAATATCTTTTATTCGTACTATTTCGGGATCATTGGATTGTACTGTAGATATCCAACTCTCTGTTCCAATTGTAAGGACATCTAAAACGTGACTTTCTTCTTTTGGATCACCGACGGGGTTCCGACTTAGCGCGTCGACATGCGTCATCTGCGCTCCTGCTCGATATTCTATAGTACAATCGTATTCTTAAAGTTGGACCCACCATCTTGCGATCCGTGGTATTAGGTCCCTTTTCTTCATTGTGGTTCGAAAAACATTACAGTCCGTTAATATTTTAAATGGTATGCCCACTAAATAAACTCGAAATTTATTCAGTGATGCCACCACAGCCAAAGTCTCCAACTCAATGAATGTAGTTATACTTCGGGTGCTCAACCGAAGACGATTACATAGTTTACTTGCAGCAGCACATGAGATGATGCCGTCTTAGTCACACTTTAAAAGCCTAGAAGCCAAATCTTGGCTCATTATTTTTTTTAAAGCAGATTATGATCAGATTAATTTGGTTATAAATAATTCCTTAACTCAGAATATAGAAGGATTGAACTGTGTGGAAACTCAATTTGATACTCTTCTCACAGTACTTAAACATGCAATTACTCTTCATGTGCCTCAGACAAGAATAACTACAAAACCATTGAACAAACCATGGATATCCCAAGAAACACAGAACTTGACAAAACAAAAACTGGCACTTTGGAACAGGTATTTGATAACTGGACTAGACAAAATATATAAAGATTACAGAAAAATTAATAATAAACTTACAAACCATCGAAGAAACCACCGCTTGAAATATGAAAAGGATCTCCTTCATGCTGGGCCGAAAAAGTTCCATTCCTATATAAGAAAACAGATAACATCAAAAGTGAGCATACCAACAGTGTTGCGAAACAAACAAGAGCAAACTCTTACTCAACCCTCTGATATATCAGAAGCTTTTGCAGATCAATTTGAAAGTGTATTTCAAAAAGAACCACCTGGAGAGTTGCCAGTTTTGAATGTGAATCTTCGAAATGAGGACAGCATTACTGATATAAATTTCACAAAGGACATAATACAAAGAGCAATTAAAAGTATGAAACCAGATGCTGCTCCAGGGCCTGACGACATTCCTGTACAAATGCTACAGAAATGTGACCTAACAGACTCGTTAGCTACTATCATGCAGACTTAGACTTAGACTTACTTAGACTCTTACAACACTGGAAAACTACCCGAAATGTGGAGAACAGCGATTGTGACACCAATATTCAAAAAAGGCAATAAGTTGCAGCCGTCTAACTACAGACCCATAAGCTTGACTAGTGTCATATGCAAAGCAATGGAAAAGATTAAAGTTGGCCACATAAGACACTTTCTTACTGAACATGGAATTATCAGTGACCAGCAGCATGGATTTTGTCCCTATCGCTCCACGGTCTCTAACTTACTGTCATGCCTATCTTCTTGGATTTCCAATTTTAATAATAGAGAGCCAGTTGATGTAATTTACCTTGATTATGAAAAAGCGTTTGACAAAGTACCAACAACAAGACTGCTTATGAAACTGAATCACATTGGCATACGAGGAAAATTGCTACAGTGGATCGAGGCGTTTCTGCGTGACAGAACGTTTCGCGTGAGAGTGGGTGACACATTATCGTGTAAGCGAAATATTTATAGTGGAGTACCACAGGGTTCCGTTCTTGGCCCTGTTTTGTACATTATCTACACCTTCGACTTGCCATGTGACATGAAGTGCAATGTGAGCATATTTGCTGATGATACCAAAATATTTGCGAACCCTATTGTGGATTATGCCAAACTGCAATCAGACTTAGACACCATTGCAAACCGGTCCAAGGAATGGCTTATCAACCTCAACGCAGAAAAATGCACTGTCCTCCATATAGGATCACAAAACCCTCGTCTTCCATACCAACTGAACAGTGTTCAGCTCAAAGCAAAGAAAACACAAGTTGACTTGGGAGTAACTTTAACTGAAAACTTGAAGTGGGAAGAACATATTACAACCATAACCAAGAAAGCTAAGAGATTCATATACCTGATTAGAAAAGCATTTGGAATACTCACACCGGAAATGATATTAAAAATTCTAAAGACATATATTAGACCAATATTAGAGTATGCGTTTCAAGTCTGGAGTCCATACTTTGTTAAAGATATTTACTTACTTGAAAAAGTCCAGCGCAGCTTCACTAAGGTACCCAGGCAATTAAAGAACCAAACTTATGAACAACGTTTGGAGGTGCTGAAGCTTAGCACACTACAAGCAAGAAGAGAGCGCGGAGATTTAATAGAGACCTACAAGATCCTACACGGGCACTACGACCTCAAAGATTTTGACGCCTTCTTTAACTATGACCAAAACACCCGTCTGCGAGGGCACAGCCTTAAGTTAAAAACCCGTTTCTCTTACAATAATCCGCACAAAAACTTTCTCGCAAAAAGAGTGGTCGCAAACTGGAACAAGTTGCTTCAAGATATCATATCAGCACAGAACACCAATATGTTTAAAAACAAACTTGATAAACACTTAAAAATATAAAAGATAAAGTGAACTATGAACAATGTGATACAGGCATCATCAGTTGTTACAACTGCCTGCCTGATAAAATATAATAATAATAATAAATTCGTCCCACGTCGACCAGTCGTCGCGGTTGTTTTTGTGCCACAAATTGGCCTTTCCCTTGAGAAATTTGGTTAAAATCGGCTTCAATTTCTCCTTCGGTATCTCACACAAAGTAACGTACTCGTCCAAGCGTTCTAAAAATTCTACCGGGTCATTTGTTGTGTCAAAACTGACGTCCCAGTTCCTAACGATACTATAAATGTTCTCTTGTCCTGGCGCATTTTCTTGCTTAGACGTCATGTTTTGTTTTTGCTCGGGTTTAGCTATCACTCTAGCTTCTTTGTAAAAAGAACCTTCCAAGTCCTCTTTACCGTGCTGCGACGCCTCGTCGTCCAACTCTGCTTCGGACTCGACGCTGTTAACTGACGTTAACAATTCTTTGGCGGTGTAACGGTCCTTTCTTGGAGGGTGAAAGAAAACCAACTAATTATCTTTAACCTTTTTATTTACTCTAGGTTCATAAAGTTAGGGGGCCGTACGTTTGGTGGGTGAGCCGCCACTTTCGTGTGTATGGGTGTACAGGTGATATAAACAGCCGACATACAAGAATTTACAACAAAATAAAAACCAATTTATGCAGATTGGGTACTAAAGTAAGGGCACACAACTTACGCCTAACGTATACAATGGTTTAAGTGAACTAAGGCGAGGGCCAACATATTTACGCCCAACGGAAAAATGTGAAAAAGTAGGTAATAATTTAGTACACATTAGTTTACAACGAAAGCTATTCAACTTACACAGATTTGGTACAAAAGTGAGGGCAAACACATTTATGCCCAACGGAAAAATTGTTTAAATGTACTATTCCTCTTCCCCCCAGACCTCTGTCACAGTATAATTAATAGTACTAGCGTACAGTATGGTCACTCCCTGCCTCCCACTACAAGCGCCGCCCACCCGCGCTCGGAGGACGCTCAGACACCGGCTAGCAAGGATGCGTGAACGAAAGTCATTTCATACTGCCGCACATTGCATTCCACAGTGGTACCGTAGTAGGTCATTCGGTTTAAATTCTGACGTCCGAATTATGACGTCATACTTATCATGACGATTCACAATTGAGTATTCTTTGTGAGGGTAGAAAATAAATTATGATTCGGTTAAGCACTTTGTTGTATTCTCCGTCCAAAATCCACATATTCTAATTGGTATTCCGTTGCTATCATTACGTGCAAAATTCGAAGTTACGCGAAGTGTAATTTTTTGCATTTATTTAATAGTTTGTGCAATTGTTCTCAATGGAAGTTGAAGTCAACGGTATGTGCAATGTTTTTATAGGTTAACTTATTTATTTATTTGCGTTATTGACTGATAATTGTGGTGCTACGCAGTACTTCGTTGCACTTTGTAATTGTTCTGTGTTTTTCTTTATTGTGACTCATAACTTTTCGCTGCCGTATGTTAAACATGTGAATTACATAAAAATGGTTAGTATACATTTGGTATCTGAAATAAATCGTTTTTAGCTGCCTTTGTTTGCCACAGTCCGCAGCAGGCAGGGTCTACGTCACACAAGTAGATGTCTACGAACGGCTACGAAAGTTCCACCTTTTTTAAGTTGATGTTCTATTGTGTTTTTTTATTTGCAGATACTTCTTATAAGTGCGTATTTAAGCGCATTTATATGTTTGAGCTATGGCTTGGATTGAAAAGTGTTAGTTCATCAACTGAGAGAAATAATCAAGTATTTCAAATAGTTAGCCAATCGTTACCAAGTATGGAAAATGTAAGTACTGCGGGCCTTGAAGAACGAATTAATAATATCTGAAAAAGGTTGTCGCAATATTGGAAACAAGCTCATCGCACTGAATCGAAACTACGACGAGATCATAGGGACTGGTTAGATTATACTGAAGAGTGTGTGCTTCCTCTGAATGCGGTCAAAGAACCGACAGTTTCAGATAAACCTTCTACTTGTACAGGTCAAAAAAGAAAAGACTTTATGGAGTGCTCTGATAGATCTAAACGTCGAAGAATAGCAGAATTAGCAAAAATTGATAGTTCTACAGTTACTGCGTTACTGAACAAATCGCACGAATCGGAAACTTCTATTCAAAAATTTAGTTCAGATGAAGTATTACACTTAATTAATGAAACTAAGTTGACCAAACATCAATATCTTGTACTCAAAGACTTCATACACACAAAAATACCGAATCTGTTACCATCATATCAAGCAGTACTGGATGCCAAAAAGCGGTGCTATCCACTTACTGAAACTATTTCGGAATCTTCGGCAGAAGTTGAACTACAGGATTTGTTAGATCACACAACCTCCCGAATCTTAGAGTCTCAGAAAGAAGTATTAAGTACTGTTTTTCCCGATTCTAGTAATGAACTTTTATTGATTGGTAAATGGGGATTTGATGGTAGTTCTGGACATAGTGAATATAAGCAGACATTTGTGAATTCTAAAATAGACGATGGAAACCTGTTTGTCACACGATATGTTCCCCTTCAACTCATTTTAAAATCAAATGCCTCTCATCCAGACCAAATGATTTGGAAAAATCCACGTCCTTCATCTTCCAGGTTTTGTCGGCCAGTACGCTTTCAATTCGCTAAGGAATCAACGGAACTCTCAAAACAAGAAGAGGCTTATTTTAAGAGCAAAATATCATCCATCCACATTCAAATTAGATGGCCGCGAAGTAAAAGTGAATCACTCATTATGTTTAACCATGATTGACGGAAAGGTTTGTTGTGCCCTAAGTGACAAACCTGCTAGTAGATGTTTTATTTGTGATGCATCACCAAAAGAGATGAACAATATTGAAAAATGTTTGAGTAAACCTGTGGACGATAGTAGATATCAGTTTGGGTTATCACCTCTTCACTCATGGATAAGATTTTTTGAGTATTTTATTCATGTATCATATAGATTAAGTTTTAAAAAATGGCAAGCTCGATCTATTGATGATAAGGTTTCGCTTTCGAACAAGAAAAAAGCAGTACAACTGCAATTTAGAGAACGATTGGGTTTGATTGTTGACAAACCACGAAGTGGAGGAAGCGGCACATCCAATGATGGAAATACTGCTCGAAATTTTTTCCAGAATGCTGCTGTTTCCGCGGATATTACAGGTCTTGATAAAGAATTAATTGAAAGATGTTGTCACCTATTACAAAGCCTTTCATCAGGATACAAGGTCGATAAGGATAAATTCAAAAGTTACGCCTTTGAAACTGCACAGAATCTAGTAAAAGCATATCCCTGGTATAATTTACCTGCATCTGTACATAAAGTTTTGATACACGGATCTGATATAATTGAATACTATTCTCATTTGTCAATTGGTGAACTCTCTGAAGAGGCTGCAGAATCTTGTAACAAGTTAATAAAACAATTTAGACGCGAAAACCTAGTGTTTTCGAAAACCTAGTGTTTTTTAAAAATGTCTAGAGATGTCACTAATGCAGATCTTTTGCATAGACTACTCATAAATTCTGATCCTTATATAACTAGTCTGAGAAAAATGCCAAAAAAGAAGTCTGTTCAGCTTACAAAAGAGGTAATTGGCTTACTATTGATGCCAAATACTGAATAGTACATATATTTTTTATTTTTCTGTGTAATTACATATTTATCAACACATACACATTGATTTTTAATATGTCAATACCATAAAACCTCCATCGACCGCCCGTCTTAGAGCGCGGTACCACTGTGCATTCCCGATTCGCGAACGCAAAATGGAGGCAACCCTGACATGTTGTCTCACACACACAAGCATGGTCCGCGTTCACCTGCGCGAGCTTAGACTGTGTGCGTAGCAACGCGTTTGTTTCATACATTTGAGCGCCAGTGTCCGAGGTGTGCCTCTGTCTAGAGTAGACGTTCTCTAAATCCACGTTATTTTTATTATTAAGATTAAATAAACAATTGTAAGATTTAATTCAAGTAAAAAAAAATAGGAGATCATAAACTGTGAGGAGTAATCTGTTTGCTGGCGTCGCTCGCTACTGGTGTGAAGCTGTGTTTGGTGCATTCAACGGTGCTGCGTGAGTTGTGAACATACACACTACAGAGACACAAACGTGTATGAGTTAACAACAAGAACCGGACGCACGCACACGGCCGCAAGCGTAGCGCAAGCTAGCGCTCAGCGAAAACACACACATATACATCGCTACGGACGCACACGCCCGCGCACGGCTTGAATAGTACTTACAGAATACACACATATAAAGCGCGTCGGACGACGCACACGCAGCAGGCACTTTGCTATCTATCTCCTTGAGGCTTATGCGCACCTGATACTCTGAGCGCGGAACATTGACTACGCTAATTCGGATTGCATTAATATCTCTAGATTGTCACCATATTATACTTACTTGCACACAACAAAAGACTTGGAAAGACGACATAAGAACCTGCTTGAGATTTATGCGATCCTAGTTGAGATTTAGTAGATCAAAGAAGATACGTTAAGGTAGAAATTTTGCGCTGGTCTTAGCTAACAATCTCACGCGTCCGCCTCCTCTACTGATTTCGTGTGAGCCTAGTACTTAAAACACAGAATGGCGTACTTGGATGACAATATTCAACTTGATCCTGAGATGTCAATCTGCGAGTCCGAAGACGGTAAATCACCTATCTCGCATGTTACGCAGCGCGAAAAAAAAGAAAACCGGGATCAAACGCTAGAAAACTCATTAGCTTATAATTATTTCAAGGAAGAAATGAGAATACTTGTTACTTTCTTTATGACGCAACAAAAAAGTGAGATGGAGACAATGCGTACTACACTTCAAGAAATAAGAGAATCTAACATACATATTCAATGAAGGAATGCGTTGCCACGAGAAATACGTCACTGTACTTCTTTGGATACCTTTAAAATTAAGGTACATCAATATTTTATGACAAAGTCTGTTCGCTAGTTAGTATTGTATCCTATTGCATTCTACATATATCACGCCTTTATCCCTTGCGGGGTAGGCAGAGCGTAAACGACCGAAAAAACGGCCACTTACGCCACGTCTGACAAACGTTTGAGGGTCATTCGGAAAATTGTGTATCGCCATAGTGACAGGTTGTCAGCCCATCGCCTAGAATTGCAATACAAACCCTCAAGTCCCTCAGTTGCCTCTTACAACTCCCACGGGAAAGAAATGGGGTAAAATATACTTATGTATTAAAATCTGTATTTATTTATCCACACTAATATTATAAATGCGAAAGTAACTCTGTCTGTCTGTATGTCTGTCTGTCTGTCTGTCTGCTACGCTTTCACGGCCAAACCGCTGAACCGATCTTCATGAAACTTGGCACAGAGATTGCAAGCATACCGAGAACGGACATAGGCTACTTTTTATCACCATTTGAGGGTCTGGAGTAGAGATGTAGACCACCAGGTGTACCACCAGGAGCCCAGCTAAACTATTAGAGATACAGGCATGGTTCCGAAACAAAAGTTGTTCAGTATAATGAGCTGCTTCTTTTCACAAGGACATTGAGGATCTGGAGTACCTTATGTAGACCACCAGGTGTACCATCAGAAGCCCAGCTAAACTATTAGAGATACAGGCAAGGTTCTAAAACAAAAGTTGTTCATCCATCATAATGGGCCGCTTCTTTTCACAAGGACATTGAGGATCTGGAGTACCTTATGTAGACCACCAGGTGTACCATCAGGAGCCCAGCTAAACTATTAGAGATACAGGCATGGTTCTAAAACAAAAGTGGTTCAGTATGATAGGCCGGTTCTTTACACAAGGACATTGAGGATCTGGAGTACCTTAAGTAGACCACCAGGTGTACCATCAGGAGCCCAGCTAAACTATTAGAGATGCAGGCATGGTTCTAAAACAAAAGTTGTTCATTATGATGGGCTGCTCCTTTTCACAAGGACATTGAGGATCTGGAGTACCTTATGTAGATCACCAGGTGTACCATCAGGAGCTCAGCTAAACTATTAGAGATACAAGCAAGGTTCTCAAACAAAAGTTGTTCATTATGATGGGCCGCTTCTTTTCACAAGGACATTGAGGATCTGGAGTACCTTATGTAGACCACCAGGTGTACCATCAGGAGCCCAGCTAAACTATTAGAGATACAGGCATGGTTCTCAAACAAAAGTTGTTCAGTGTGATGGGCTGCTTCTTTTCACGAGGACATTGAGGGTCTGGAGTACCTTATGTAGACCACCAGGTGTATCATCAGGAGCCCAGCTAAACTATTAGAGATACAGGCATGGTTCTAAAACAAAAGTTGTTCATTATGATGGGCTGCTCCTTTTCACAAGGACATTGAGGATCTGGAGTACCTTATGTAGACCACCAGGTGTACCATCAGGAGCCCACCTAAACTATTAGAGATGCAGAAATGGTTCCAAAACAAAAGTTGTTCAGTATGATAGGAATACGTTGAGAAAGGACATTGGCAACTTTTTGCCGAGGATTTTTTGTTATCTACTGACTTTTGTATTCAATGGTTATAAATATTGATCTCTCAGGGCATACACCGGATAGCAAATTTTGAATAGTCCCTTTAACAACAGAAGCAAGCAAGTTATCTTTGAACAGTTGAGATAAGAACTGTTCTAATATCACTGTCATACTTACTATGAATATACCTCTACATATCTACTTTAGAACCTGTGCCTAAAAAAACTATCTAACGCAGACGAAGTCGCGGGTAAAAGCTAGTAATATTATATATTGTAGTATATTATAATATGGTATTGTAACACTATAGATCTCTATCTTGTGTCCGAATTCATTTTCGTTTTGTCAAATGACGTCACGGGATCCGGAAGTCCTAATTTTGTTGCTCGTTGTAAGCGCCATCTTGCGCGCGCGTCGGCGGTGCCGCCGCGCCAACCAATCCCGAACCTCCGTTCGTTCATCCAGTCGGGACGCTACCACCGGACAGGGAACACGTATTCGTGCGCCTCCCAGATTTGCCGCGTTTTCTATCCTTTTAGACTTACATTTTTATAGTGATATTCTGTGCTATTGTAATTTTAATTAAACCACAGTGTTACTTAAACATTCGTTTCATTTGCGCCGTCCACTCTATCACAAGTGGCGCCCACGTCGGACGATATTCACGAATTGGGACAGTTTTGTGCCGACCAAAAATGGCCGCGGTGTGCCCGCGTTACCACGCGTCGCGTCGCGAGTGACTTGCAGATTGCTAGCATCGCGTGTGTATTTTTGTGTTCGTGACTTTCGTTATGCTTGCTAAAATGAAAAAAACAGCACCAGTACGCAAAAGTGTTCGTACTCGTTCAGTAAATGATAGTACAGTGGACTCGAGCGAACAAACCAAAATGGAGGACCTGCTAAAATCGTTTGCCCAGATCCAAGCTGACTCAAACCGTCAGCTTGTTGAATCTTTGTTGGCTTCACGTTTGAATCCAGATCCTGCGTCTGCGTCGTCACCATCGGGGTTTACGGCGCCCGCCGGTAGTTTCGCTCGGTGCACCGCACGGTTCCGTGGTGAACGAAACGACCCGGAGCTGTTAGAGGCATTTTTAGACGCCATTGAAACTTACAAAGAATGTGCCAACGTGAGCGATGCTCACGCTCTCAAAGGATTACCTATGCTACTAGAAGGAGAAGCAGCAGTGTGGTGGCGTGGGGTAAAGGCTACCATTACGACTTGGAGCGACGCGGTCGCGCGCTTGCGCGCCATGTTTGGCGTGCCGCGCCCGCCTTTTACGATTTTTCGACGGTTACTTCGAAGCGATCAAGGAACCGAGCGTGCTCAAGTCTTCATCGCTAGAATACGCGCTGAAATAGCCTTGTTACCCTACGATGTTATAGAAGAGATGCAACTTGATATAATTTACGGCTCGCTCAATATGAATATTCGCGAGCGCGTAACCAGAGAGAGCATATCTACTGTGGACCAACTCGTCGAGAAGGCCAGAGCAGTCGAGGAGTCTTGGGCGGAGGTGGACTCATCAGTTTCGTGTGCCGACGCGAGCGTGGAGCGCGCGCACGCAGCGGGCACGCAGGCTGCGCGCGCACCGAGCGCGCCATTGGGCGCGCCAAGCGGCGTGGATACGAGACTGTCGTCCGCGGGTCGCGCGGAGGCGCGGGATGCGCCTCGTCGCCGCGCGCCTGCCGCCTCGCCGTCCCCGACGGCTGCCGAGAAATCTGCTCATCGTGTCAGCGGGGGTTCTGCCAAGCAGAGCTACGCCACGTTCATGGACCCGTCCGTAAGCAACGCCGGACATAAAGGTAAACTGTTTTGTGTCTATTGCAAACGTCCCGGTCACGATAAAAGTACATGCGTCAAACTAAACAAATCTAAAAGTGACGGCATATCGTGTTATTCGTGTGGTAAAAGTGGTGTAATAAGGTCAAATTGCGATTGCAGTGGCGGTACTCGTAAAGACGTACCTAAAGAAGCTTTTTATGCTTGCGATTTCATATCAGTGAAACCTAGAGACACTAAAGTTTCCATTTCACCTAATATTTCGATCGCGGAGGTCAGTGACCGCGGGGTCAATGTCCCTCCGAGCCATATGCTTTCTTCGGCCAACCAAAATTGCGATAACGCCTTAAGTGACAACTTACCAAATGTTAACTTGTTATCTAACGATGTTTTACTTACTAACACATTGCCTACTGTTATGTTTAACACGTTGCCTGCCGATTTTGTACCGAACGTTGAAAATGTTTCAAATATTCCACGTAACAAAATACCTACAAATGTTTTACGTACAGAAATACCTTCAAATGTTTTGCTTACTAACGAAACAGCTGTTGACGAATGTTTTAACTCGTTGCTTACCGATGTACCTAACAATATTTTGCCAAAGGTCAATGTACCTATTATGGACCGACCTAATCGAATGTTAAAAATAATGATGTGTGTGCATTGCTATCTAACCAAACGTTTGTTAACACGTCGCATGCAAGCCCGCGCATGGGTTTTGATAAAAACCAAAATGTTTTGTGTTTAAATTCAAATAGTTTTGTTACTGATAAGAATGATAACAGTGTCGAGTGTATTTCATCGAGCGTTGCTGATCTCGGAGGACGTCCCGTGTTGGAAATCGAGATTTACGGACAACTGGGAACGGGATTTGCGGATAATGCCGCGAGACGTAGTGTTGCCGGCTCTACCCTTTACGCCCTACTTCAAAGGAATGGTCATCCTTTGCGTAGTGACGTCATGAAGGTCAAACTCGCCGACGGTTACGTGTGTGATAGGGAGATCAAACTCGCCGATGTGGATGTTAACTTGAAAGGTTTAGTTATACCTACTACTTTTGTTATTTTCCCGGATGCACAGGATAACGACACCTTGTTAGGTATTGATTTTTTACGCAAAGCACGTATCGTTATTAACCTCGACAACAACTCATGGTTTTCAGCTGATCGCCCTGAGGTCATTCACCCGTTGCGACCCGAAGATTCCCGCAACTACGTTGGCTGCGCCGCCGCGGATATTCTGCGTGCGGATGAGGGATCGATGCTGTCACCTTCGCAGAGGAGCAGCTTAGCTGACCTTCTGCAGGAGTATGAAGATATCTTCAGAGAAGGGGGAGGGGCTACGCCTTTCGCCGAGCACTGTATAGAAACAGGTAACCATCCGCCTATCGCAGTGCCGCCCTACCGACTTACTCCCGCCAAGAAAGCTGTGATGGAAGACCAACTCAATAATATGATGGCTGAGGGCATTATTGAGGAGTGCGAGTCCCCATGGGCCGCGCCCGCTCTGCTAGTGCCAAAGAAAGATGGATCGTTCAGGTTTTGCGTGGATTACCGCAAACTTAACGCTGTAACGAAGAGCGACGCCTATCCCTTGCCCGTCATAGATGACCTGCTACAGTATACAGGAAAAAGCTGCTTCATGACTACCATCGACCTTAGATCCGGTTATTGGCAAGTAGCAGTCAGGGAAGAGGATAAGGATAAAACAGCGTTCGTGTCGCCGTTCGGGGTTCATCGTTTTAAACGGATGCCGTTTGGGCTGAAAAACGCGCCGGCGACGTTGCAACGACTGATCGACCGTTTTAGGACTGGTGCTGCCTTGAAGGACGTCACCATCCTTGGTTACATCGATGACCTCGTCGTGATCTCCGCGACTTACGAACAGCATCTGCGCGACCTACGCGCTGTTTTCGAACGCTTTCGGGTCTTCTCCCTTCGAGCTAACCGCGCTAAATGCGTGTTCGCCAGGGACAGCGTGAAGTACCTCGGCCATGTGATTACACCACAAGGAGTGTCTCCTGACCCAGACAAGGTATCAGCCATCGCAGATATGAAGGAACCTACTAACGTAAAGCACCTGAAATCCTTCCTACAGACATGTTCATGGTTTAGGAAGTTTGTTCCCAACTTTTCTAAAATAGCCCAGCCACTGACTCAGCTCACAAAGCAAGATCAGACCTGGAAATGGGAACCAGACCAATCTAATGCTTTTAAAGAATTGAAAAGATTACTTACCTGTGCTCCAATACTTACTCAACCAGATTATAATCGTCCGTTCATTCTCAGGACCGACGCCAGCAACTATGCGCTGGGATGTGCTCTACTCCAGGGGGAGACGCCGCGTGAGGAGCGTCCCATCGAGTACGCCAGCCGCCTGCTGACGCCAGCAGAACGCAACTACTCTACGACGGAGCGCGAAGCTCTGGCCGTCGTGTGGGCAGTCGAGAAGTTCCGCGGCTATATCGATGGCCATGAAGTACGCGTCGCCAGCGACCACTAGCCGCTCAAGTGGTTACTCACCCTGAAGTCACCTACCGGCAGGCTGATCCGATGGGCCATGAAGCTGCAGTCCTTCAATCTGAACATTGATTATACACCTGGAAAGGCGAATGTAATGAAGAATGTTACTAGGTATTCCAAATCGCTTGAAATTTTGTCTCGGTAAAGCTTGTATGTATACAAATACACTAGTTTTTGTAGTAGTCAAAAATACCAAGTAGTTTTGATTTTATAGGCATTCAAAGTTTCAAAAAATATCGAGTCCCGCAAACAGCCACGTGACCGCTTGTGACGTCATATCACAACGCGCGCCGCGCTCCGCTTAGTAGGTCTCAAGTCACCAGCAGCGGTTATAGTAGGTGTAATAGCTTGTACAGTATTTTGTTTGTGTTTGCATCCATGTAGGTATTACGTTAATAGTCTTTTAATAGTAAATATTATTCGATTCATAAAATGGATGAAGGATTCGAAAAAGGGCAATCGGATAATCTACCTAAAATAGATGCGTTAATGGTTGCGCGTTACCTATATATCAACAAATAATGATGTTGCCGCCGAAATGCGAGGAGCAAAAATGCAAAGGTAAGTAAACTTTCCTTGCTACTACTTATTCTTAATCCACACTTCCACACTAATATTATAAATGTGAAAGTAACTCAGTCTGTCTGTCTGCTACGCTTTCACGGCCAAACCACTAAACCGATCTTTATGAAACTTGGCACAGAGATTGCTAGCATACCGAGAACGGACATAGGCTACTTTTTATCACATTCGAGGGTCTGGAGTATAGATGTAGACCACCAGGTGTACCACCAGAAGCCCACCTAAACTATTAGAGATACAGGCACGGTTCCATAACAAAAGTTGTTCAGTATGATGGGCCGCTTCTTTTCACAAGGACATTGGGGCTCTGGAGTACCTTATGTAGACCACCAGGTGTACCATCAGGAGCCCAGCTAAACTGTTAGAGATACAGGCATGGTTAAAAAACAAAAATTGTTCAGTTTGATGGGCCGTTTCTTTTCACAAGGACATTGAGGATCTGGAGTACCTTATAAAGACAACCAGGTGTACCATCAGGAGCCCAGCTAAACTATTAGAGAAACAGATATGGTTCTAAAACAAAAGTTGTTCAGTATGATGGGCCGCTTCTTTTCACATTGAGATCACATTGAGAATCTGGAAAACCTTATGTAGACCATCAGGAGCCCACCTAAACTATTGGAGATACAGAAATGGTTCCAGAACAAAAGTTGTTCAGTATGATGGGAATAAGTTGAGAAAGGACATGGCCTTCTTTACCAAGGACAGAAAAACATAAAATGTGGTATAGAGGAATAAAAATGTATTACAGAAACTTAAATTACCTTTTTATCTGTCTTATCTACTTATGCTGACCATTTTAGTGTGCTCAAATCGGCACCTCTGGAGTAAGTACTCTGTTATCTACCGACTTTTGTATTCAATGGTTATAAATAATGATCTCTCAGGCCGGATAGCAAATTTTGAATTGTCCCTTTAACAACAGAAGCAAGCAAGTCATCTTTAAACAGTAGAGATAAGAACTGTTCTAATATTACTGTCACACTTCCTATGAATACACATACCTACTTTAGAACTTCTGCCTAAAAAAACTATCTAACGCGGACGAAATCGCGGGTAAAAGCTAGTACTTTATATGTTAGAATGGAATGTAGGAAGTGGGATAAGTACCTAGGACTAGGATGTAGATGTAGTGGGTTGAACGTGACATATGTAAGTAGGTACTGAACCTTTTCTACGTGTTTTTTTCTTTTACTAACAAAATACGTAGGGCCATTTTATTTAATTTAATTTTTATTGCAAACGTTTATGTTTGAACAGATTTACTAAACTTTTTAAATTTATTTGTATTTTTTTTTCTCAGAAAACAGTTAAGGCCAGTTAAGTATTTATTTTTTCTAAACTTATTTCAGATCGGCAAAAGACAGCTATGGCGATGAAGCTATTGGTTATGTTCAAGTTGAGAGAGTAGGTGATACATATAACGGTTAGTAGGCGGTTGAAAAACTCTGACACCAGGTTTCATCGGGTCGTTGGACGACTCGGTGTCCCACACGAAAAGAGAGATAGATATCGGTTAAATGTAGAATCACGCCAGTACACCGCGTACGTACCACACCATATCATTGCAGTTTAGAATGCAAAAAAAAGGATTTTTTTCGCATTTTAACGACCTTTGGAACTATAAAAAACAACTTTTTCGGTGAATTGATAGTTGTATTTTTACATTTAGGCATAACGCATGATTTCCTAGTATTTGGATTGGACATTTTAAAAATTATTTAAGTAAAATTTCGACGGCACGGGCGCGCGACCGCATGCGGACGGAGTGAGCCAGACTGAGCGTGTTGTACGATGACGTCACAGCGTCACCAGCAGCCGCGTCGTGCGGTTGCACCTTGTTTTACTTCTAAATCGGAAACTAATTGACGTATCGAAGTAATTCTTTCACTAGTATTTTTTATTTTTGACAGAGAATACGGAGTGCTAACAATCAAAAATAGGTAACATTCTTCATTGCTGATACGCTCAGTCGCCCGCCGTGCAATGATGAAGCCCGCGATGCGTGCGGGATGTGCACCGTCATCGTGGAGACGCCGCACTGGGACGCAACCACTGTACGCGAAGATCAGCTCGCCGATCCTGAGGTTGCTAAGATAGTGAAGGAGTTGGAAGGAACAGAGGAAGTTGCTATCAAGAGATGGACAGAAAGAGGATATCATATGTCAAAAGGAGTACTATACCGTTATGCTGACGCTGAGTCTGAAGAACCGCAGCTAGTCGTGCCGGAAAACCTGCGAAAGAAGGTCATGCAAGAGTGCCACGACGCTGCTACGTCAGGACATAGTGGAGTAGAGAAGACTCTACATCGTATCTCGCAGCGGTTCTACTTCTTGGGCATGCGTCGTTTTGTCGAGGACTACCTGAAGACGTGCGTCGATTGTCAGAGGTATAAACCCTCCAATCAGAAGCCGCCTGGCCTTATACAAACGCCAGTTCCTGCACAACGCTTTGAGGTTCTAGCCATTGATCTTTTTGGACCATTGCCCAAGGGGCCTAATGGGGAGAGATGGGTCCTTATCGTCAAAGATACCGCAAGCAAGTGGGTGGAAGTCTTCGCTCTAAATGAGGCCACGGCAGAAGCTTGTGCCAAGAAGCTTATCGACGAAGTGTTCCTGCGATTTGGATTGCCAAGACGCCTTGTATCCGATAATGGCGTTCAGTTTGTAGCTGATGTTATGCAGCATGCCATGTATGTTCTAGGTGTGAAGCAGAACCTGGTGCCGCTCTACCATCCAGAAGCCAATCCCGTCGAGAGGAAAAATCGGGATCTGAAGACCCAGATCGCCATCTTAGTTCAGAACGAACATAATAAATGGCCGGAGGTATTGCCATTCATACGGTTCTCTCTGAACTCTGGTTTGACTAGCAGCACAGGACAAACTCCTGCTTATCTAACGTTTGGACGAGAGCTACGATCACCTATCGCCGCGCAGAGCGACCTACGAGCTATCGTAGAGTCAGAAAACTACGTGCCTCAGATCACGCCGTACCTGCTCAAGCTTGCAGACACCTTAAGTACTGCAAAGGAGAAGATAGAGCACGAGCAAGATCGTCGGAAGGTCGCGAAGGATGTGACTCGTCGAGAAGGAGAGGATTATGAGCCTGGTGACTTAGTCCTGCTCAAGACCCACGTGCTAAGCAGCACAAGTAAAGGGGTTAGTTCCAAGTTCGTACCTAAACGAGATGGACCCTATCGCATCGTGAAGAAGGTCAGCCCTACTACCTACCTGTTGAGTCACTGCGAGCCATCTGGTGATATAATTGGAAAGTACCATACCATGGACCTCAGGCGCTACCATGCTCGCCATGAGGGTGATCAAGCTGTGCCAGTAGCACCGAAGAGAAAGCGAGGCCGTCCTCGCAAGCCTGTCACTTAGCTTACCCTATGTTTTAGTTAGTTTTGTTTTGTCTTTTTCGATTATTTTTCGTCATGATTTCGGAAGAGTTTGACCTATCGTGAGGGCACTAACTAGGTCAAAAGGGGGAGCGTGTAACACTATAGATCTCTATCTTGTATCCGAATTCATTTTCGTTTTGTCAAATGACGTCACGGGATCCGGAAGTCCTAATTTTGTTGCTCGTTGTAAGCGCCATCTTGCGCGCGCGTCGGCGGTGCCGCCGCGCCAACCAATCCCGAACCTCCGTTCGTTCATCCAGTCGGGACGCTACCACCGGACAGGGAACACGTATTCGTGCGCCTCCCAGATTTGCCGCGTTTTCTATCCTTTTAGACTTACATTTTTATAGTGATATTCTGTGCTATTGTAATTTTAATTAAACCACAGTGTTACTTAGACATTCGTTTCATTTGCGCCGTCCACTCTATCACAGTATTTATTAATGTACTTACACTGTCTGATCTTACCTTTATTTATGCTTTACTCTCTTCTTCCCTTTGATTTCTCCTCCACCCAAAGGTTGTCTGGTAGAGATCGCTTTCAGCGATAAGGCCGCCTTTGCGCATTTTTAGTTTAAGTTTTCCTATTTTTATTTGTTTTTTGAATGTGCAATAAAGTGTTTTTACTTACTTACTATATTCAAAACTCAATCGACCAAAATGAAGCAATAAGAACTAAGTTGGCCATTATTGAAGAATACAGAGAGTACATACTATTTCTGGAAAACAAGGTCGAAAACATGGAACTGGGCATTCGTAAAACGAATTTAGAAATAAAAATGTTCCAAAGAAGGAAAACGAAAGAAAGGAGGATCTCATTGAGATGGTTTTAACGTTAGCCAAAACTGTTGGTTGCGTTATGAACAAATCTGACTTGAAAGATATCTACAAAGTAAGAAGAAAGAAGCCTGACAATAAAAACACGCCAACCATAATTGAGACAAACTCTGCCCTCCTAAAGTCGGATCTCTTAACTAAAGCCAAACAGTTTAATAATGCCAACCGAAGCACAAAGTTAACTGCAAAACATTTGGGTTTTAAAACCGAGGAGGACACTCCTATATATCTATCGGAACACGTCCCTTCCAAGGCTGCTAGACTCCACCAGTTGGCACGCGACCTGCAACGCTCTAAAAGGTATAAATACTGCTGGACGAACTATGGCAAGGTCTATGTACATCGGACTAAATCATCACAGATTATACTAATCAGATCGGAGGATCAAGTCCATCAACTCATGCTTCATAAATGACTGTTTAATTTAGCGTTGCTATGCTGGGGTAAGTTAGGTATTAATGACGGTCTATGAATGCGCCGCGATTTTGCACGCATCGCTCTGGGCATATGTTGTCCCTTTCTCGCTCGCGGGGCGAGGGTGGCGGCGTGCGCGCGGGCCGCCTGGTAGACGCCAAGCGGTGATTTCTGCACCGCACTACCAGTCACTCAAAACCGTTCGGACGGGAGGGTATCGCGTATTGTGCGGATTTCCCGCCACGCGTTTTGTGATGCCGCGTGTAATGGACGATTCAATTTGAGATCGCGCGTGTTGATGCATCGTATTATTGCGTTTCTCCTGGGTTGTACTGGAATGCCAGGCTTAGTGATTGTTGGATGTCTCGACGTCTTCCACGTGAGCGTCGCGTTGAATAGGCATCGGGTGGCCATTTTGGCCCGCGTTTGTACGGCCCAAATTCGGGTTGGGTCACGCGTAATGACTAATATCAAAGTGGAATACGAACAGAAGCTGTGAGTGGTTTGACGTGAATAACGCGCCAAGGCTGTAGTGGAATGCTGGGTGTCGATATCTTTTCCACCCAGCCCTGTAAGTACCCACGGAATCCCCATTTGATCCATTCCCTGAACTTCCTTTCTCCGTTGGGTATTTTATGCATTTGGACCGGCACGTTGACTGTAAGTGTTAAACCTGGTTGTTTAGTATAAAACTGTTTCTTTGTGTTAATGGTGTGTTCCCTTTAGTCATATTTGTTGTACCATATCATTGTGACTCCTTAGTACGAATTGCGGAATTCGTGGGGTGATATAATTTGGAGGTACTTACATATAATCTAGTGCTAATACGTGTGACGTAACGCCAGATCGGCAGACGGTATTTACTACAGAATTGAGTTATGTAAAGGTCAGAACACATCATTTGCCAATTTCACTCAACTTAGTTAATTAAGTTAAATTGATTTAGGTTCACGTTTAATTCATAGTATGCGCTGCTATATTGTGCAGCGTATGCTATTTAGCGCTGCGTAACGCGGCCATTGTCTGCCTTCAGTTGAACTCCTGGTATTTTACTAGAAATTTACCTGTGTAAATCGCTTCCACTGCGGGAGTTTAGCTTGGAATTAGACAATTTTTGGTAGCAGAGCGTGGTTCAGAAAACCACTAGATTTAAGATTATTTTAGTATAAGATTTTTAATCTACCTACATAAAAAAAATATATTTATTGTGATTGTAGTGTGTGCCCTGTGTAGAATATCCTATCGGTAGGATCAGGGCCAATCAATTAGTGAATTGCTTGTTATTATCGTTGTGTTTACCCTGTGCGGATATCCTAACGGTAGGATCAGGGCCGATTGTCTATTATTGTTTTTTATTGTAAGGTTCGGTGTTACTTTGAGTTGGTACCATGGCTCCCACAATTACACAGCTTCAGGCAAAAATTAGAACGCACCTAATTTGGTTCGCGACTAAGCAGGCGATGGTCGGTCGCGGGGACCGAGAGGACGCACTCATCGCTTGTGCGCAACGGATTGACGAACGGGTCGCGGAGGTGTTGGATTGCCTCACTGGATGCGAGGAGTTATTTGATGGGACGCCTGATGAGGAGGTCAAACTTACGGTCCGGACGAATGTGACCCAGTGCATGGAGATGGGGCAGGAGATCCAGCAGGCGGCTGCCGTGATCACCAGGCGTAGAGCTGGGGAGCCGGACCCACCCCATGGTCCGCGGGGACCGGGGGTGCAAGTGCCCCTGCCGGCTGTGGCGATTCCGGTCTTCCACGGGGACTACACGGATTGGACCCGATTCCAGGATCTGTTTGACAGTGTGATTCATAACCGCACTGACTTGCAGCCGGCATATAAAATGGCACAATTGATGGCCAAGCTGCAAGGTGAGCCCCATGAGCTGGTAAAGCATCTACCAGTCGATGATGCAAGTTACGAGACGGCTCGCGGTTTGCTGATCGAGAGATACAGCAACAAACGTCTCATGATTGACCAACTCCTGGAACAGTGGCTCACCGTGCCGACCATCACACGAGGGACGGACCTCAGGGCCAAGGTGCTCAACCCTGTCTGCGTTGCAGTGAACGCTCTTGAGAGACAGGGGATGCCGGTGTCAGGCTATGATTATATCCTGGTCCACACGTTGTTGCGCCGCCTGCCGAGCGACATGGCCGCTCGTTTTGAACAGTCACACGGAGGTAAGACATCTGATTACCTCCCGACCTTCGAGGAGCTCAAGTCCTTCCTCGAGGCCGAGTGCAGGCGGGTAGATGCCCAATTTGGAGAGTCGCCTCACGCGGAGTCTGCGGCCACTCGCCGCCCGGAACGGCCGGGTGCACAGGCGCGAGAGGCGAGGGTTACTATAGGCTGCCAGCCATGGCGTACAGGACCAGAGGTCCCTATCAGCAGGAGTGGGACCCACTCGAAGGTGTACGGAGAGAGGGGACCCCCCCGCAGGACGCGGACACTCCGCGCTTAGATTCCTGCTAGGTAATCGCCGCCTACACGCCAGCTTCGGCCCCCCGGCCAATTACGGTATTGTTGCCTACGGCAATGATTTGGGTATGGGGATACGGTGGCCGCAGCATACAGGTAAGAGCCTTGTTAGATACAGGGGCTCAGGGTTGTATTGTGTCTAGTAAGCTGGTGAGTAGGCTACGCTTAAATATAAGGCCCACAACGGATGGGGCTGTAGGTATTGGAGGTGTAGATGTGCCTGACGTTCGGGGTCAGGTGAACTTCGAGTTCACATTAGGTAATACAGGTACAGGGGTCAGCTATCATGCCTCAGCAGTGGTGCTGGATGAAGTGGTAGGGAAACTTCCTCAGGTTCGGTTACCGTCAACGGTACGAGGGTTAACCACAGGCTTAGAGTTAGCTGATCCTGAATTTGATACTCCTGGTATGGTGGACGTTCTCCTCGGGTCAGACGTCCTCGGGAGATTCTGGTGTGGCAGAAAACGGGTACTTCAGCAAACTGGTTTAGTGGCCGTTGATACCACAGGGGGGTATGTTATTTTTGGCCCAGTTTGGAGACCTCAGGACCTACCAGAGGGCGATACGGTTCTCTATGGTAGTGTGTTGTCGGAGGTGCTGCAGAGGTTTTGGGAGTCTGAGGAGCCACCCACAGCGGATAGACGGAAGCCAGAGGATGACGAGTGCGAGCTGTTCTATCAGTACAACACTGCACGAAGTTCGTCAGGTAGGTTTGTTACCAGGCTGCCATTTCTCCCAAACCGCCCCTCCTTAGGTAGTTCGCGACAGATCGCGGAACGGAGACTACTGGCTATGGAGAGAAAGATGAAGCGAGATGCAGCACTTCGGCAGAAGTATATCGAATTCATGAGGGAGTACCTAGAGTTAGGCCACATGTCGGTGTCCAGCATAGATTGGAGGTGTGTCGAGCATTACTATATACCACACTTGGCTGTTTTGAAGTCACCGGAGGCGAAGATACGGGTAGTGTTTGACGGTTCTGCTCCTACATCGAATGGTGTGTCTGTGAACCAGTGTCTGCACGCGGGTCCCAAGTTGAACCGGGACATTGTGGACATCCTCACAGATTTTCGGTTGCACCAAGTAGCGTTCGTCGCAGACGTCAAAATGATGTTTCGCCAAACAATTATACACCCGGATGACCGTCGGTACCAGCTGATTTTGTGGCGTGAGAGCCCTGACGAGCCGATGGTCACTTATGAGCTTAACACGGTAACGTATGGTCTGAAGCCAAGTCCGTTTTTGGCAGTACGCACGCTGCGAGAGTTGGCCGCACAGGAAAGGGTAAGATTCCCTCGAGCCGCAGCAGTACTGGATCGCGACGTCTACGTGGATGACATCTGCACGGGTGCAGATAGCGTGCAACAAGCACTGCTACTACGAGACGAGCTGATCGCGATCATGGAATCAGGAGGTTATGAGTTGCGGAAATGGCTGTCCAGCTGTCCAGAGCTCCTGGCCGGGTTGCCAGGTGAGTTCCAGCAGGACCCGCACCTTTTCGAGAACCCGGACAATCCAAATACGTTGAGCATCCTAGGGGTGCAATATAGGCCAACGCATGATGTCTTTACGTATCAGATCGAGCCAGACCTTTTGCAGAAGACTTGGACGAAGCGTTCGGTATTATCGACGATCGCCAGAACTTTCGATCCTAACGGGTGGATCGCACCGGTGACGTTCATGGCGAAGTGCTTCTTGCAAAGGTTGTGGATAGCAAACTTGGGTTGGGACGACCAGCTCTCCGGAGAGCTGTTGAATGATTGGACCAAGTTTGTGACCACCTTACCAGGGATCGTACGCATCGCCATACCTCGCAAGTTGCTCCCATTGGTGGGATGTAAGGCTACCCTACATGGGTTTTGTGATGCCTCGGAGCGAGGGTACGCGGCAGCTGTCTATTTGCGGACAGTCAGTTCAACGGGAACTGTAGACGTGCGTCTAGTTATGGCCAAGAGTAAGGTGGCTCCGGTTAGGACAAGATGGACCATTCCAAAGTTGGAATTGGCGGGAGCAGCGCTTCTCACGCGCTTGCTACATCATGTCGCTAGTAATCTACGCGGTACCATCAATTTGGATGAAACGGTGTACGCATGGACCGACAGTAGGATAGTTCTGTGCTGGTTACAGACGTCGGTACATACTCTTGAGGTTTTCGTGGCAAATAGGGTGTCACAGATTAAAGGATCGGAAACTCCGTTGGAATGGAGACACGTACCGGGAGAACAGAACCCAGCGGACTGCGCCTCACGGGGATGTAGGGCCCCTGATTTGGTAGGTCACTCACTGTGGTGGGGACCTCAGTGGCTGACTGAGTCACCTGAGAGATGGCCATACAATGAGTGCGGTTCGCCGCTTGGGCCACCTGATCGAGGTTTGCGAGTGAACGTAGGGCAGATCGTACCTAAGCCTAGTGCGGCTTTCTTGCTGGAACGATACAGCTCCCTCGACAAACTTCTAGGGATGACAGGTTGGATCAAACGGTTCGTGAACAACTGTAGAAAACCTCAAGCAGAACGGAACTTGGCACCTGTCCTCTCGCCTGCGGAGCGGAATGCGGCTCTAAGTTTATTGGTTAGGGTCGTCCAGGCGGAACATTTTGAGGAAGAGGTCAGGCTGCTCAGGGATGGCCGTGGAAAGCTGAAGGGAGGTCTTGTGCGCCTCAACCCGTTCGTGGACGAGCATGGAATGCTCCGGGTTGGAGGTAGACTTCGGAACGCTAACCTGCCCTTTTCAGCACGGCATCCGCTGTTACTCCCAAAGAAGGGACCTTTGGTAGAACTTATAGTTAGGGATCGTCACCAGAAAAACTCGCATGCGGGCTGCACTGCACTTTTGGCTATTCTGCAGCGGGAGTTTTGGATCTTGTCTGGACGACGTACGGTACGGAGCATTGTGTTTCGGTGCTTGCCTTGCTATCGGTTGAAGGCAGCCACAATGCAACCTCAGATGGGAGACCTCCCACCGGACCGGGTGACGGAAGCCTGGACGTTTGCGGGTGTGGGAACGGACTTTGCGGGGCCTTTTATGGTAAAGGCATCACGCCTTCGCAACGCGAATGTCATGATTTTTGAAATTCGTTTGGTAAATTTAAGTTTGGTCTGGCAACACTGATGACGTGTTTTCTCTGGCGGAAGGAGTAGTGAGTGGTGGGGCTGACTGAGCGATCGGGCCCTCGAGCCGACGGGAGCTCAGTCTTACACCATCCTCGGAAGAGTACAGTCACTTGGCTAAATCTATGTCAGTCGTATTTTTGAATTTGTTAAAGTGTGAATAAAAGTTATAACCCGAAAAGTGGATTTCATTATACTTCAGAAGCGGAAATGACCGAACATAAGGTATGTAAATTATTTTATTCACTGTAAATGTTACGGTTTTACGCCCACAATTTTAAAAATGTTGATTATTTTCGTTTAAATCTAGATTTATTGCAACAGAATCAGAACACGTGCTTTTTTTAAATATTACTTTTTGTAGTTCGTTAAGCATTTGTAAAAGTGTGCACGTTGAGTAATTGACCTGGGCTACACTCAGGTATTATTCGACGTGTGCGTTACATGTGCATTTAACGAAACATTTTCAAATTCAAGAGGATTTTTGTATTTAGCTTGCTAGTTTTTTTTTTTTTGTGTACATGTCGGACTGCGTGCGTTAAACGCTTGACCAGGGCTACACTCTGGTAGTGTTTAGCGTGTGCATTGCGTGTACATAGAACAGATTTCTGAACTCGTTGTAAATAGTTTTTCTTAGCCTAAAATAGCTCGTTGTGGGTATTATGTTAGACTGTACATATTGAGTACTCGACCGGGGCTACACTCTGGTAGTATTTAATGTGTCCATTACATATGCACATAACTGGATTTTTATAGATACGAAGAAAGGTAGCTTAGTAGTCGTTTTGAGTATATGTTGAGCTGTGCGCATTGAATACTTGACCAGGGCTACACTCTGGTAGTTTTTGTGCGTACGGTACATATTCACGAACGAAGATTGGTAGTTAATAATAACAAAGTTATTTGTACATTGGCTAATCTGTGCACATTACGTACTTGGCCTGGGCTACTCTCTGGTGGTAATCAATGTATACGGTACTCAATATACACGTATCGATTTTTTTGTCACAATTCATATATTTTTTTATTTATTATTAATTAACTGCGGTTTCGGTGCGCATATTTTGATTGTACCCATTGAATCGTAACTTGGTTTAAATTCAGATGGTTTGCTCATTCTATGTTAGGTACATTAGGTATGTACTGACATTCTTAATTCATAGATAACTGGCTACGAGTGGATTTCATGGTTCAGGTACTTTAAAGGTTTTAATTTTTCTACTCCTACCTTTTTATTTGTTTTACTTATCAATGAAATTATTTAAATTTTGAAATGAATGAATGGGTAATTGATTAAAAATAATACGAATTATTTTGGTTGAGAATGATACGGATTTGACATTTTATTTTTTTTGTTGGTGGGTATGTACCTACGGATTATTTAAATCTTGTGTATCATTCTCTTCGGTTTTGAGTGAGCCTCGTGTTCACTGGCTTTATTATTGTAGTAGGGGGCAGTATTATACAAGTCTACCGGATTATTGATTGGGATTATTTCCTATAGTTGTTGGGTGGACTGTATATATTGTCGGATGGAGTGAGACTAGTTCTTACTGGATTTCGTACGTTTTAAACTAATTGGATTTAAGCAAAAAGTTGATAAGTAATAGATTGGGGATTGTTCTTTATTTTTTTGGACTGTTAATGAAATGTTTTGTTTTTAAAATAGTTTATGTCGCGAAATGTTTCACTTTCAGTGAGAACGTGTGATGGCATCTGAGAATGAAGGTGGTACTCCACCTGGCACGCCTCCAAAGCGTCGACGACAACTGGCTCAAGGATCTAGACGAAGGAAGGCTTCACGACGATCGTCGAAAAAGGTCAGACGTAGTAGTTCTTCATCAAGTTCTAGTAGCGATGATGTACCTCGTAAGATACGCAAAATTTCTAGCAGGCTTTCAACTGAAGATGTGTTAAAGTTATTTAGAGAATGGAAGGGAGAACCTAGTAAGAGTTTTTCTAATAATAGTAACGTTAACAATGTTGTCCCGGAATTCGACCCGTCGAATAGAGCTCAAACCATTGAATGCTGGCTTCGTAAAGTCAACGAATGCTCTTCTATTTACGGATGGGATGAGAAACAAACCATCCACTTCTCATTGCAAAAATTAGTTGGACTAGCAAAGAAATGGTTTGAGGCCTTACCAACTGTAATGTTTACTTGGACTGAATGGCAGGCAAAGCTCCGTAAGGCATTTCCTAATGAAGAGAATTATGGGCGAATACTCGAAGAAATGTTGGCCCGTACTTCTCGCCATGACGAAAGCCTGCGTGAATACTTTTACGAGAAATTGTGCTTGTTAAATAGGTGTGAGATTACTGGTAAGAAGGCGGTGGACTGTATTGTTTACGGGATAAGCGATAGAGCAATCAGGAATGGAGCGCAAGCATTAAACAGTACTGAACCCGAAGATTTGTTAAATTACCTTTGCTCCCAAAAACAGCAACAACCTTTAAATAATAAAATTAAAGACCGTTTAACTACAAAGCCTGAACATTCAGGTAACTCAAATTCAAATAATTCGGGAAATTCGGGCTCAATTACCTGTTACAATTGCCGTTCTAAAGGACACCCGTATCATAAATGCACAAGACCTATTGTCAAATGCAAACGCTGTCACAGAATAGGACATAATTTTGACAATTGCAAACTTGAACCTTTAGTCTTACCAAATACGAACTCTAATCAAGGCGATGATAAAACCATTACTGAAAAGAAAACTTTAAAAATTGATTTGCCAAATGCTAGTGACGAGAAGTTTTTTAAGACTGTTATTGTCAACAATCAATTGATCGAAGCGTTTATAGACTTTGGTAGTCAGTGCACCCTTATATGCAAAACTAAAGCCGATATGTTGGAACTCGATAAGAACTTTGAGGGTTTACCGGTTATAAGGGGTTTCTGTCGTTCTTCACCTGTTGTCACTCCCTTGTACAAATCATACGCTAGCGTTAAAGTTGACGACATTGAATCATTGGTCGAGGTATTTGTTGTAGATGACGAATGTATGGAGCATGCTTTGTTGATCGGTCAGAACTTTACTGAATTGCCTTTTGTAAATTATTTCAAGTACAAAGGTAAGTTAACTTTCTTCTCCAGTCCTAGCGATGACTTATTCCCGAATGATGATACAACCTTAAAGCTTTACGTTAATAAACCAATAAAGATTTCAAAAACGAGTATTGTCCCTGTTTACGCCAACTCCAATTTCACCGGAGATGTTTTTATTGAAGGCTTTAACAACGTTGAGCCAGGAAAAGAATTTCGCCTATTTCAAGGCGCTTATCATGTATTAGAGGGCAAAGGTGAAGTCGTAATATCAAATCTTTCCTCAAATGAGCTTACGTTAGAAAAGGATACTCTTATCGCTAGATCGATACCTTTTGTCGAAAGGCAGAGCTTCCAAGTCAATAGGGTTTGCCGAGACGTTTCTTCCATGGAGCCTCTAGATAAATCTGAAATCAAAACGGGACCGGGACTTGATAGTGGCCAGATGGAAAGACTTTATTTTTGCTACAAAAATATCGCGATTGTTTTGCCACAAATTTAGAGGAGATTGGGTGTGCAGCTGGTGTGGAAATGAAAATCGATCTTACTGATTCAAAGCCAATCGTCTACAGGCCCTATCGCCTGTCTCATTTTGAACGTGAGCAGGTACGGGACACTGTAGACGAGTTATTACGAAACGATATTATTCAAGAATCCACCTCTGATTACGCGAGTCCAATTTTGATGGTAAAGAAAAAGACTGGCGAGCAGAGACTTTGTGTGGATTTCAGAGCTTTGAATAATAAGACTATTAAGGATCGATTTCCATTACCACTTATTGAGGATCAGATCACAAATTTAAGTGGCAATAGTTATTTTACAACACTTGATCTTGCATCCGGCTATTACCAGATCCCGATGTCAAAAGACAGCCGGCACTACACAGCATTTGTCACGCCTGATGGGCATTATGAATTTAAGAGAATGCCTTTCGGGCTGGCAAATGCGCCGGCTGTATTTCAACGGATGATAAATAAAATACTGGGAAACAGACGCTTTGAGTATGCTTTAGCTTACTTAGACGATGTGCTAATACCATCAAAAGGAATCGAGGAAATGTTTCAAAGATTAGAGGACATTCTAAAATTATTCAGGGAGAATGGGCTAACTTTGAAACTCACCAAATGCCGTTTCTTTGATAGCACAGTGAGCTACCTAGGATATGACATCTCTTCGGCTGGGGTTCAGCCAGGAGAAGTCAAGGTACAGGCGGTAAAAGAATTTCCTATACCCAGGAACGTACACGAGGTCCGACAGTTCCTTGGGCTCACCGGGTATTTCCGTAAATTTATCCAAGGGTATGGAGAAATAGCACGACCTCTGACTTCCTTGTTGAAAAAGGATGCGAAGTGGAGTTGGGCAAATTCTGAAGATAGGGCATTCTCCCTCTTAAAAGAAAAACTTATTAGTCGACCAGTGCTTGCGTTGTATGATCCTCGCCTGGAGACTGAACTTCATTGCGACGCCAGTGCTCTAGGCGTAGGAGGTATATTGATGCAATGGCAGAAAGATTCTCGCGTGCTAAAGCCGGTGGCTTATTTTAGCCGCCAAACTACGCCAGAAGAAAAGCATCTTCAACCCTACGAACTGGAGACACTGGCTGTCGTGTGCTCACTAAAGAAATTTCGCGTCTATCTTTTAGGTTTACGATTCCGGATTTTTACTGATTGCGCGGCACTTCGCACAACACTAACTAAAAGAGATTTGATTCCGCGAATAGCGCGGTGGTGGTTGCAAATCAGTGAGTATACATTCGACATTGAATACCGGCCCGGTGTTCAAATGTCGCATGTGGACGCGCTGAGCCGTAACACCATACTGCCTGCGGAATCAGATGACACTCCGACTACCAATGTGTACAGTATAGAAAAAGAAAACTGGCTTTTGTCCTTACAAAGGGCTGACCCTGATATTTCCCGTATCATTCAAATTCTCAAACCCGAAGATGATCAGGAGTGCAAAGACATTCGTAAGAATTATATTGTCAAAAACCATGTACTATATAGGAAGGTAGATGATCGTCTTTGTCTAGTGGTGCCAAGGAGTGCAAGGTGGCAAGTTTGTCAGGCTAATCACAATGACATAGGTCATTTAGGTTATGCGAAAACTCTCGAGAGGATTCAGCACCAATATTGGTTTCATAAACTAAGAAAATTTGACAAAAAGTATGTTTCGGCTTGTTTAGAATGTGCGTATAATAAAGACAATGAGTGCAAACGCAAGTCTGGCTACTTACATCCCATTGAGAAGATAAATATACCTTTTCATACGATCCACATGGATCATCTTGGTCCATTTGTGAGAAGCAAAGACGGTAATACACATATTCTAACAGTCGTGGATGCATTCACTAAATATGTATTCGTGAAGCCGGTTCGGGATCTCAAAGCAAAAACAACAATTAAAACCCTTGAAAAAATATTTTATGATTTTGGCATACCCGCAAGGATTGTCTCTGATCGCGGTAGTACGTTTACATCTGGAGCTTTTAAAAACTTTTGCGATTCACATGGAATTAAACATGTACTTAATGCAGTCGCGTGTCCCAGAGCTAACGGCCAAGCCGAAAGGTTTAACAAAACTATTTTGAACTCATTGGCGGCTCAAAACGCGTTCGGTAATGAACGCGAATGGGACAAGTGTTTAGGAAAAGTACAGTGGGGAATAAACAATACCGTCCACGCCGCAACCCAAAAAACTGCGACAGAAGCTTTATTTGGAGTAAAGATGCGCGATGACTTGACTAATAAACTGAATATTAGTATTGATGAAGAGATAAAACATCCAGATGTTCAAGAAGTACGAGATGTCATCAATGCTAATATTGAGAAAGATCAGGTCAAACAAAAAGAAAGACACGATGCTGGTCGCGTTCCTGCTACCAGTTATGCCGTTGGCGACTTAGTCAAAATATCACGGAATAACTTTGATAATAATAAAAACAGTACAAAGCTTCTGTCAAAGTTTGTTGGACCGTATAAGGTAACTGAAGTTTTAGGCAATGACCGGTACAGAATTGCCGATGTTCCGGGTTTTCAAAAGAAGGGCAAACCTTATAACACAGTCATAGCTTACGATAGGATGAGACCCTGGATACATCTTAAAGCCCTAGAAGTCCATCATTCAGATTTAAGTAGCTCTAGTGCGAGTTCTAATGATGACTGAGAAATTACCTTTTGTGCAATGTTTAAAAAGACTTTATTTTGTAAAGGAGATTAATGGTTAAATACTTGTAATTAAGTACATGTACATTATTCATCACGTGAATATTTAAATATCTTAATTATGATCAAATTAATTATGATTTCATTTAAGTTTTAATTAGAAAATTATAAAAATATATATCATACAAGGTGATGGTAATGTATTCGATAACTCTCCTTATGTATGATTCAAATTCATTCAATTAATAAACGTAAAAATATTAGATCTAAAATTCAAAATATAAAACGAATGTCATGATTTATATATGAAAGTAATTAATAATTTAGAAAAACGGTAATTGGATAGGAATGAAGAAATTCGTTTGTATTACAACATAAAAAAGAGACATAGTTGTAATATGCACGAGTAAGAAATACATACTAAATTATATTGTAAATGGAATGTGATTCATAGTAAGATAAATATACAGTTAATAGAATGTAATTCATAGTAAGTTAGGTGAACTTATATATGATACTGTAAGTAGAATGTGATTTACGGATGTTAATTTACTTTTTGTATTGATTGTTGTGTGTCGGGAGACTACACGTTATCAGATGGCCGAATGTCATGATTTTTGAAATTCGTTTGGTAAATTTAAGTTTGGTCTGGCAACACTGATGACGTGTTTTCTCTGGCGGAAGGAGTAGTGAGTGGTGGGGCTGACTGAGCGATCGGGCCCTCGAGCCGACGGGAGCTCAGTCTTACGCCATCCTCGGAAGAGTACAGTCACTTGGCTAAATCTATGTCAGTCGTATTTTTGAATTTGTTAAAGTGTGAATAAAAGTTATAACCCGAAAAGTGGATTTCATTATACGAAGTCAATCAAGGCGTATTTGTGCGTGTTTGTGTGCCTAGCAACCAAGGCCGTCCACTTGGAACTCGTGGCCGACCTCACTACGGAGGCTTTCTTAGCAGCTTTAGATAGATTTGTGTCGCGAAGAGGGCGACCAGCGCTGATCAGGTCGGACTGTGGTACCAACTTTAAGGGCGCTGATCGATGTATGAAAGAAATTATAACGTTTTTATCGGAAAACGAGGAAGCTATCGGCACGAGCCTCTCCCGTCAGGGCATTAACTGGGTGTTCGATCCACCAGGACGCCCCCACTGGGGTGGTATATTTGAAGCGGTTGTAAAGTCCGCTAAGACGCATTTGATGCGCGTTATAGGTTTAACGATATTAACCTTTGAGGCGCTAGCGACCGTGTTTTGTAAAATTGAGGCCGTTCTCAATTCACGTCCTTTGTGTCCGCTTAGCTCAGATCCGAATGATCTGGAGGCCCTGACACCAGGGCATTTCTTAATTGGCCGACCACTTAACGCCTTGCCAGAATACCCCTACACAGAGGTCAGTAGCAATCGTTTGACGCGTTATGAGTTGCTGCAGCAAATGTCTCAGAATTTTTGGAAGCGATGGTCGCTTGAGTATTTGCACATTCTGCAGCAACGCCTTAAGTGGACGGACAGAACTGAACCCCCTCGCATCGGAGATCTCGTTCTGGTTAAGGATGCCAACCTGCCGCCACTGCGATGGCGCAGAGGGCGCATTCTCAACTTGTTCCCAGGTAGTGATGGCACTCCTCGAGTCGCGACAGTTCAGGTAGGGGATTCAGTTCTTAAGCGAGCAATAGCAACGCTATCTCGTCTCCCCAGTAGTGAATAGGCCTAAGGGATTCGGCCTAGGGCGGGTGAATGTTTAATTTAGCGTTGCTATGCTGGGGTAAGTTAGGTATTAATGACGGTCTATGAATGCGCCGCGATTTCGCACGCATCGCTCTGGGCATATGTTGTCCCTTTCTCGCTCGCGGGGCGAGGGTGGCGGCGTGCGCGCGGGCCGCCTGGTAGACGCCAAGCGGTGATTTCTGCACCGCACTACCAGTCACTCAAAACCGTTCGGACGGGAGGGTATCGCGTATTGTGCGGATTTCCCGCCACGCGTTTTGTGATGCCGCGTGTAATGGACGATTCAATTTGAGATCGCGCGTGTTGATGCATCGTATTATTGCGTTTCTCCTGGGTTGTACTGGAATGCCAGGCTTAGTGATTGTTGGATGTCTCGACGTCTTCCACGTGAGCGTCGCGTTGAATAGGCATCGGGTGGCCATTTTGGCCCGCGTTTGTACGGCCCAAATTCGGGTTGGGTCACGCGTAATGACTAATATCAAAGTGGAATACGAACAGAAGCTGTGAGTGGTTTGACGTGAATAACGCGCCAAGGCTGTAGTGGAATGCTGGGTGTCGATATCTTTTCCACCCAGCCCTGTAAGTACCCACGGAATCCCCATTTGATCCATTCCCTGAACTTCCTTTCTCCGTTGGGTATTTTATGCATTTGGACCGGCACGTTGACTGTAAGTGTTAAACCTGGTTGTTTAGTATAAAACTGTTTCTTTGTGTTAATGGTGTGTTCCCTTTAGTCATATTTGTTGTACCATATCATTGTGACTCCTTAGTACGAATTGCGGAATTCGTGGGGTGATATAATTTGGAGGTACTTACTTATAATCTAGTGCTTATACGTGTGACGTAACGCCAGATCGGCAGACGGTATTTACTACAGAATTGAGTTATGTAAAGGTCAGAACACATCATTTGCCAATTTCACTCAACTTAGTTAATTAAGTTAAATAGATTTAGGTTCACGTTTAATTCATAGTATGCGCTGCTATATTGTGCAGCGTATGCTATTTAGCGCTGCGTAACGCGGCCATTGTCTGCCTTCAGTTGAACTCCTGGTATTTTACTAGAAATTTACCTGTGTAAATCGCTTCCACTGCGGGAGTTTAGCTTGGATTTAGACAATTTTTGGTAGCAGAGCGTGGTTCAGAAAACCACTAGATTTAAGATTATTTTAGTATAAGATTTTTAATCTACCTACATAAAAAAAAATATATTTATTGTGATTGTAGTGTGTGCCCTGTGTAGAATATCCTATCGGTAGGATCAGGGCCAATCAATTAGTGAATTGCTTGTTATTATCGTTGTGTTTACCCTGTGCGGATATCCTAACGGTAGGATCAGGGCCGATTGTCTATTATTGTTTTTTATTGTAAGGTTCGGTGTTACTTTGAGTTGGTACCATGGCTCCCACAATTACACAGCTTCAGGCAAAAATTAGAACGCACCTAATTTGGTTCGCGACTAAGCAGGCGATGGTCGGTCGCGGGGACCGAGAGGACGCACTCATCGCTTGTGCGCAACGGATTGACGAACGGGTCGCGGAGGTGTTGGATTGCCTCACTGGATGCGAGGAGTTATTTGATGGGACGCCTGATGAGGAGGTCAAACTTACGGTCCGGACGAATGTGACCCAGTGCATGGAGATGGGGCAGGAGATCCAGCAGGCGGCTGCCGTGATCACCAGGCGTAGAGCTGGGGAGCCGGACCCACCCCATGGTCCGCGGGGACCGGGGGTGCAAGTGCCCCTGCCGGCTGTGGCGATTCCGGTCTTCCACGGGGACTACACGGATTGGACCCGATTCCAGGATCTGTTTGACAGTGTGATTCATAACCGCACTGACTTGCAACCGGCATATAAAATGGCACAATTGATGGCCAAGCTGCAAGGTGAGCCCCATGAGCTGGTAAAGCATCTACCAGTCGATGATGCAAGTAACGAGACGGCTCGCGGTTTGCTGATCGAGAGATACAGCAACAAACGTCTCATGATTGACCAACTCCTGGAACAGTGGCTCACCGTGCCGACCATCACACGAGGGACGGACCTCAGGGCCAAGGTGCTCAACCCTGTCTGCGTTGCAGTGAACGCTCTTGAGAGACAGGGGATGCCGGTGTCAGGCTATGATTATATCCTGGTCCACACGTTGTTGCGCCGCCTGCCGAGCGACATGGCCGCTCGTTTTGAACAGTCACACGGAGGTAAGACATCTGATTACCTCCCGACCTTCGAGGAGCTCAAGTCCTTCCTCGAGGCCGAGTGCAGGCGGGTAGATGCCCAATTTGGAGAGTCGCCTCACGCGGAGTCTGCGGCCACTCGCCGCCCGGAACGGCCGGGTGCACAGGCGCGAGACGGTAAGAGTAGGCCACCCAGGCGATACAATGTCGCTAATTTGGAATCGAGGTGTGCCTACTGCAGAGAGGCGGGGCATCAGGTGACTGCGTGTGAGGAGTTCGCTGCACAGCGGGTGCAGAAACGTCGTGGTGTGGTGCAGCAACGGCGTTGGTGCTTTAGGTGTATGGGGCCGCATCAGGTGCGAGAGTGCCCATCAAGCACCAACTGCAGGTACTGTCAGGGTGCCCACCATCAGCTCCTATGCATGAACCGCAGCGGAGATTACGGAGGCAGAGCTGACGCGGGTCAGCGGACGAAGTCTGCCCTACCTAGACGGGAGCAACGCTCCCCACCCCCTCCAAGGAGGAGTCCTCTTCCACCAGGGTTTCAGGGACGAGGCCAGGGACATCAGCAGGTGATGCCCCCTTCACCACGCGCGAGACAGTCACCACCTCGGCAGCAGGTGCCGGAACGGGGTAGGTGGTCACAGGTCCAAGGTCAGGGGCACCCATCACAAGTACGTGATGCTACGGGCGGGTGCCAACACCAGGGCCAGTACATGCAGTACTCGGCGGGTCTGAACAACATGGTGAGTTCCCATGACCCACGCATGCCTCTCCCCTTGGCTGAGCACCCGCGGCTACAGGCGCATCCACGGTACGCGCGCCTGCCGCAGGGTTACTATAGGCTGCCAGCCATGGCGTACAGGACCAGAGGTCCCTATCAGCAGGAGTGGGACCCACTCGAAGGTGTACGGAGAGAGGGGACCCCCCCGCAGGACGCGGACACTCCGCGCTTAGATTCCTGCTAGGTAATCGCCGCCTACACGCCAGCTTCGGCCCCCCGGCCAATTACGGTATTGTTGCCTACGGCAATGATTTGGGTATGGGGATACGGTGGCCGCAGCATACAGGTAAGAGCCTTGTTAGATACAGGGGCTCAGGGTTGTATTGTGTCTAGTAAGCTGGTGAGTAGGCTACGCTTAAATATAAGGCCCACAACGGATGGGGCTGTAGGTATTGGAGGTGTAGATGTGCCTGACGTTCGGGGTCAGGTGAACTTCGAGTTCACATTAGGTAATACAGGTACAGGGGTCAGCTATCATGCCTCAGCAGTGGTGCTGGATGAAGTGGTAGGGAAACTTCCTCAGGTTCGGTTACCGTCAACGGTACGAGGGTTAACCACAGGCTTAGAGTTAGCTGATCCTGAATTTGATACTCCTGGTATGGTGGACGTTCTCCTCGGGTCAGACGTCCTCGGGAGATTCTGGTGTGGCAGAAAACGGGTACTTCAGCAAACTGGTTTAGTGGCCGTTGATACCACAGGGGGGTATGTTATTTTTGGCCCAGTTTGGAGACCTCAGGACCTACCAGAGGGCGATACGGTTCTCTATGGTAGTGTGTTGTCGGAGGTGCTGCAGAGGTTTTGGGAGTCTGAGGAGCCACCCACAGCGGATAGACGGAAGCCAGAGGATGACGAGTGCGAGCTGTTCTATCAGTACAACACTGCACGAAGTTCGTCAGGTAGGTTTGTTACCAGGCTGCCATTTCTCCCAAACCGCCCCTCCTTAGGTAGTTCGCGACAGATCGCGGAACGGAGACTACTGGCTATGGAGAGAAAGATGAAGCGAGATGCAGCACTTCGGCAGAAGTATATCGAATTCATGAGGGAGTACCTAGAGTTAGGCCACATGTCGGTGTCCAGCATAGATTGGAGGTGTGTCGAGCATTACTATATACCACACTTGGCTGTTTTGAAGTCACCGGAGGCGAAGATACGGGTAGTGTTTGACGGTTCTGCTCCTACATCGAATGGTGTGTCTGTGAACCAGTGTCTGCACGCGGGTCCCAAGTTGAACCGGGACATTGTGGACATCCTCACAGATTTTTGGTTGCACCAAGTAGCGTTCGTCGCAGACGTCAAAATGATGTTTCGCCAAACAATTATACACCCGGATGACCGTCGGTACCAGCTGATTTTGTGGCGTGAGAGCCCTGACGAGCCGATGGTCACTTATGAGCTTAACACGGTAACGTATGGTCTGAAGCCAAGTCCGTTTTTGGCAGTACGCACGCTGCGAGAGTTGGCCGCACAGGAAAGGGTAAGATTCCCTCGAGCCGCAGCAGTACTGGATCGCGACGTCTACGTGGATGACATCTGCACGGGTGCAGATAGCGTGCAACAAGCACTGCTACTAAGAGACGAGCTGATCGCGATCATGGAATCAGGAGGTTATGAGTTGCGGAAATGGCTGTCCAGCTGTCCAGAGCTCCTGGCCGGGTTGCCAGGTGAGTTCCAGCAGGACCCGCACCTTTTCGAGAACCCGGACAATCCAAATACGTTGAGCATCCTAGGGGTGCAATATAGGCCAACGCATGATGTCTTTACGTATCAGATCGAGCCAGACCTTTTGCAGAAGACTTGGACGAAGCGTTCGGTATTATCGACGATCGCCAGAACTTTCGATCCTAACGGGTGGATCGCACCGGTGACGTTCATGGCGAAGTGCTTCTTGCAAAGGTTGTGGATAGCAAACTTGGGTTGGGACGACCAGCTCTCCGGAGAGCTGTTGAATGATTGGACCAAGTTTGTGACCACCTTACCAGGGATCGTACGCATCGCCATACCTCGCAAGTTGCTCCCATCGGTGGGATGTAAGGCTACCCTACATGGGTTTTGTGATGCCTCGGAGCGAGGGTACGCGGCAGCTGTCTATTTGCGGACAGTCAGTTCAACGGGAACTGTAGACGTGCGTCTAGTTATGGCCAAGAGTAAGGTGGCTCCGGTTAGGACAAGATGGACCATTCCAAAGTTGGAATTGGCGGGAGCAGCGCTTCTCACGCGCTTGCTACATCATGTCGCTAGTAATCTACGCGGTACCATCAATTTGGATGAAACGGTGTACGCATGGACCGACAGTAGGATAGTTCTGTGCTGGTTACAGACGTCGGTACATACTCTTGAGGTTTTCGTGGCAAATAGGGTGTCACAGATTAAAGGATCGGAAACTCCGTTGGTATGGAGACACGTACCGGGAGAACAGAACCCAGCGGACTGCGCCTCACGGGGATGTAGGGCCCCTGATTTGGTAGGTCACTCACTGTGGTGGGGACCTCAGTGGCTGACTGAGTCACCTGAGAGATGGCCATACAATGAGTGCGGGTCGCCGCTTGGGCCACCTGATCGAGGTTTGCGAGTGAACGTAGGGCAGATCGTACCTAAGCCTAGTGCGGCTTTCTTGCTGGAACGATACAGCTCCCTCGACAAACTTCTAGGGATGACAGGTTGGATCAAACGGTTCGTGAACAACTGTAGAAAACCTCAAGCAAAACGGAACTTGGCACCTGTCCTCTCGCCTGCGGAGCGGAATGCGGCTCTAAGTTTATTGGTTAGGGTCGTCCAGGCGGAACATTTTGAGGAAGAGGTCAGGCTGCTCAGGGATGGCCGTGGAAAGCTGAAGGGAGGTCTTGTGCGCCTCAACCCGTTCGTGGACGAGCATGGAATGCTCCGGGTTGGAGGTAGACTTCGGAACGCTAACCTGCCCTTTTCAGCACGGCATCCGCTGTTACTCCCAAAGAAGGGACCTTTGGTAGAACTTATAGTTAGGGATCGTCACCAGAAAAACTCGCATGCGGGCTGCACTGCACTTTTGGATATTCTGCAGCGGGAATTTTGGATCTTGTCTGGACGACGTACGGTACGGAGCATTGTGTTTCGGTGCTTGCCTTGCTATCGGTTGAAGGCAGCCACAATGCAACCTCAGATGGGAGACCTCCCACCGGACCGGGTGACGGAAGCCTGGACGTTTGCGGGTGTGGGAACGGACTTTGCGGGGCCTTTTATGGTAAAGGCATCACGCCTTCGCAACGCGAAGTCAATCAAGGCGTATTTGTGCGTGTTTGTGTGCCTAGCAACCAAGGCCGTCCACTTGGAACTCGTGGCCGACCTCACTACGGAGGCTTTCTTAGCAGCTTTAGATAGATTTGTGTCGCGAAGAGGGCGACCAGCGCTGATCAGGTCGGACTGTGGTACCAACTTTAAGGGCGCTGATCGATGTATGAAAGAAATTATAACGTTTTTATCGGAAAACGAGGAAGCTATCGGCACGAGCCTCTCCCGTCAGGGCATTAACTGGGTGTTCGATCCACCAGGACGCCCCCACTGGGGTGGTATATTTGAAGCGGTTGTAAAGTCCGCTAAGACGCATTTGATGCGCGTTATAGGTTTAACGATATTAACCTTTGAGGCGCTAGCGACCGTGTTTTGTAAAATTGAGGCCGTTCTCAATTCACGTCCTTTGTGTCCGCTTAGCTCAGATCCGAATGATCTGGAGGCCCTGACACCAGGGCATTTCTTAATTGGCCGACCACTTAACGCCTTGCCAGAATACCCCTACACAGAGGTCAGTAGCAATCGTTTGACGCGTTATGAGTTGCTGCAGCAAATGTCTCAGAATTTTTGGAAGCGATGGTCGCTTGAGTATTTGCACATTCTGCAGCAACGCCTTAAGTGGACGGACAGAACTGAACCCCCTCGCATCGGAGATCTCGTTCTGGTTAAGGATGCCAACCTGCCGCCACTGCGATGGCGCAGAGGGCGCATTCTCAACTTGTTCCCAGGTAGTGATGGCACTCCTCGAGTCGCGACAGTTCAGGTAGGGGATTCAGTTCTTAAGCGAGCAATAGCAACGCTATCTCGTCTCCCCAGTAGTGAATAGGCCTAAGGGATTCGGCCTAGGGCGGGTGAATGTTTAATTTAGCGTTGCTATGCTGGGGTAAGTTAGGTATTAATGACGGTCTATGAATGCGCCGCGATTTCGCACGCATCGCTCTGGGCATATGTTGTCCCTTTCTCGCTCGCGGGGCGAGGGTGGCGGCGTGCGCGCGGGCCGCCTGGTAGACGCCAAGCGGTGATTTCTGCACCGCACTACCAGTCACTCAAAACCGTTCGGACGGGAGGGTATCGCGTATTGTGCGGATTTCCCGCCACGCGTTTTGTGATGCCGCGTGTAATGGACGATTCAATTTGAGATCGCGCGTGTTGATGCATCGTATTATTGCGTTTCTCCTGGGTTGTACTGGAATGCCAGGCTTAGTGATTGTTGGATGTCTCGACGTCTTCCACGTGAGCGTCGCGTTGAATAGGCATCGGGTGGCCATTTTGGCCCGCGTTTGTACGGCCCAAATTCGGGTTGGGTCACGCGTAATGACTAATATCAAAGTGGAATACGAACAGAAGCTGTGAGTGGTTTGACGTGAATAACGCGCCAAGGCTGTAGTGGAATGCTGGGTGTCGATATCTTTTCCACCCAGCCCTGTAAGTACCCACGGAATCCCCATTTGATCCATTCCCTGAACTTCCTTTCTCCGTTGGGTATTTTATGCATTTGGACCGGCACGTTGACTGTAAGTGTTAAACCTGGTTGTTTAGTATAAAACTGTTTCTTTGTGTTAATGGTGTGTTCCCTTTAGTCATATTTGTTGTACCATATCATTGTGACTCCTTAGTACGAATTGCGGAATTCGTGGGGTGATATAATTTGGAGGTACTTACTTATAATCTAGTGCTTATACGTGTGACGTAACGCCAGATCGGCAGACGGTATTTACTACAGAATTGAGTTATGTAAAGGTCAGAACACATCATTTGCCAATTTCACTCAACTTAGTTAATTAAGTTAAATAGATTTAGGTTCACGTTTAATTCATAGTATGCGCTGCTATATTGTGCAGCGTATGCTATTTAGCGCTGCGTAACGCGGCCATTGTCTGCCTTCAGTTGAACTCCTGGTATTTTACTAGAAATTTACCTGTGTAAATCGCTTCCACTGCGGGAGTTTAGCTTGGAATTAGACAATGACAATCAATGCTTACTTAAGAAATTATGTTACTTATTTTAATAATACAGATCCTTAACTACACTAGCATGTTTAACAACTTTATTTGTAATAAAACAGCTTCACATCCAAAAGTAAAAATTGCTTGTGATACACAATATACCCCACACTCAAACAAGTTTTACGGACACATACCTGACATACTACACAATCTGATTCCAGACACAACACTCAAAATAATAAACTGCAATTTAAGATACTTTACATATGATATGCAAATGTGCAAATACCTACCACCACACTCTTATATTACTCATATGATTGAGATCGTATACTTACACCAGTTTATCCAACCACTGAATATTGTAAAACTCTATGACAGTATCAAATTGACTGCTTATCTCCCTATATACCAAATTAATGGATAGTACCCTTACTACTATAAATGAAATAGATCAACTAGAGATACTGCAATCGTTCGAATGCGAAGTCAATCAGCTAAAAAACCGACTAATTGTAAGAAAAAATGATTTTACAATAATAACACAAAATATACGAAGTATAAACTGTAACTTCGATGACTTTCTCGTAACACTGCACCAACTAAATTTTGAAGTTGATGTTATTGTACTAACGGAGTGTAGGATAGACATCAACAAACCCTTGCCTATTTTGCCACATTTTGACTCACATTTTACAACTGCTAACTTAAATCAAAACGACGGAGTAGTTATTTATGTTAAAAATTCCATACAATACAAAATAAAGGAAGTGAAACTAGTCCAAGCTTCTTGTCTACAGCTGGATATTCTAAATAACAGTTTGATATGCATTTACAGATCGCCATCATATCAAAATTCCGAAGACTTCAATGATTCGTTAAACTCGTATCTAGAAAAAAAAAAAATTAAATAACTTTATTCAATGTAGGATAGCATTATCACTTATTGACGTCATGATCGGTCATTGTAAAAAAAAAGAAATTTGCATAACGCAATTTTCTTCTTTTTATAACAATTTTGTAATGTTCTAATAGAAAACCGGCTCGGGCGGGATAAAAAAAGAAAAATAAAGGCACTGCCTCGGGGCTGGCCAGGTTAATTACACAGCACGTAACTTTACGCCACCACCATTTGTAAACGACATTTGTTTCAGTCAAGATTTCCAAAGCATGTTATTTAAATGCGTATAATTAACCGGACCCCCTGAACAGGAAAACCCCCCAAAAAACCTGCCCAGAAGTGCTCCTACTCTAAATAAACAATCTTTCTAGGCCTTAGGCTGCCCTAGCAATTTTTGGAAATAACGAATAATATATATGTAGGTAGGTATAGCCCAAAAATGGCTACATAAAAAAATAATAATATTATAATAATAACAAAAAATTGCAGTAGATAAATGTACTTGTTTCGTCTAATAAAATATTAACTTTATACAGTTGAATTAAACCCATGGAGATTTATCCTGCATATAGTCTGATATTTCATAATAGCCTTTCTTGTACAATTTTTGTTTAATTACTGGTTTAAATTTATTTAAGGGTAAGTCTTGAATATCTTTAGGAAGTTTGTTATAAAAGCGTATACAATTGCCCTTAAAAGTTTTGCTTACTTTACTAAGCCTGCTCATGTGCACAGCAAGTTGCTCCTTATTTCTAGTGTTAAAATTATGCCTGTCACAATTTTTCTTAAAAGAATCTATATTTATTTTTACGTACACTAGATTTTCGTATATGTACTGTGACACAAATGTCAATTATGTTGATTACTTTAAATTTCTGTCTCAAGGAGACTCGAGGTCCCAATTTATAAATTGAACTAGCAGCCCGCCCAGCGGTTTCACCCGCCGCTAACAATTTCCCCCCGGGAATAAGACAGTTTAATATATTCTATGTTCATCAGGGATAATGTAGGATTCTAAAAATCTTGACTTCAATTTGAAACAAATATCGTTTTCAGATGGTGGAGGCGTTAAAAAAAAATTGTGTGATACAAATTTATTTTTTAGAATGACGGTTCATGACGTCAATAAGTGATAATACTATCCTACATTGAATAAAGAATTTCAATTTCAATTAACGGTAAAAGAATTTTTTTAATCGGTCCAGTAGTTTCGGAGCCTATTCAATTTCAGACGAAGCGTGTTGCTGATGAGTGTATGTTCTACCCTTTTCTTATGGTGTTTTGACGAAGCTTACAGTGAATCGTAGTTTATTTAATGAATAAGAACACATTTGTTTTATTCAAACAAACAATAAATAAAATCCTGTTTTTAATATTAGTGTAAATTATATAGTTATGTGCCGTGTGATGCCGACTTGAATAGCATCACCCCATTTCTTGCCTGTGGGAGTCGTAAGCAGCGTCTAAGGGACTCGAGGGTGTGTATTGCAATTTAAGGCGATGGGCTGACAACCTGTCACTATGGCGATACACAATTTTCCGGATGACCCTCAAATGTTTGTCAGACGTGGCGTAAATGTCCGTTCTATGCGGCCGTTTACGCTCTGCCTACCCCGCAAGGGATTATAGGCGAGATATGTGTATGTATGTATATAATTATAATTCTAGTGTGATGCCGGCTTAGAATAGCATCACCCAATTTCTTTCCCGTGGGAGTCGTAGGAGGCGACTAAGGGACTTGAGGGTGTGTATTGCAATTTTAGGCGATGGGCTGACAACCTGTCACTATGGCGATACACAATTTTCCGAATGACCCTCAAACATATGTCAGACGTGGCGTAAATGTCTGTTTTTGCGGCCGTTTACGCTCTGCCTACCCTGCAAGGGATAATAGGCGTGATATGTGTATGTATATGTATTATTTTAGTGTAGATTTTTTAATGCATTATTTTATGTTTTTTGTCGTCTTTTTATACCGAGTAAGGGACAGCCCTTCGAATACTGATAGAGTGCATGAAACATAAAACTGGACAACTTTCCCCTAGAAACATATGTCAGGAAACGCCAAAAAAATTACCTTCCATACAAAATCACAATCAGCTGACTGCATTCACTATAGGAAGTCAGTTTTTTTACGTTTCCTGAAATATGTTCCTTGGGGAAAGTTGTTCAGTTTCATGGTCTGCATGCACCCTATTAGTATTCTGAGGGCTATCCCTGACATCCTTTAATACAGTAATGATTAAATGTAATCATTACACTGGTACGAATAATGTGGCGTAGTTGGTACATTTTTAAGTGAATAAGTAGTTATTGTGGCATAACTGTAATAGTTAGACATATGGTATCGCGGACATTATTATAGATATTGATGTCCTCTATTAAACTGTAGAACATCACTTTGCTCTATTGTCAATAATTTCCACAACGTACGCAATATAAGATATTTTTTTGGTACATTTTTCACACCTTGGGTTACATTATCGAAATTTTTACGCGGATCCCTATTTTTTTCTCGTATAAAATATAGCCTATGTTCATCAGGAATAATGTAGGATTCTAATGGTGAAAGAATTTTTAAAATCGGGCCAGTAGTTTCGGAGCCTATTCGATGCAAACAAACAAACAAACAAACAAACAATCAAATCTTTCCTCTTTATAATATTAGTGTAGACGAACAGCCCGTTTCTGCAGAACAAATATATTGTTCACATCCGCAGCATGGCCCCATAATAGTAAGCCATAAGACATTAAGCTATGGAAGTAGCTAAAGTAAACTAGTCTTGCAGTGTCTACATCAGTGAGATGTCCTATTTTTTTAACTGCGTATGCTGCTGAACTCAGTCTCTTTGACAATTTCTCAATATGTGGCCCCCATTGGAGCGAGGCGTCCAAAGTTATGCCTAAAAATACAGTTCAGTCCGCAAGGTCCAACTTTTCATCCTTTACCTTAATAATTGTAGAGCTTGGATTTAACATTTGGTAATACAAATTTAATACATTTAGTTTTCTTTTCATTCAATAGTAGGTTATTTACTGTAAACCATTGCACTACATCGGTAATAGCTTTGTTCACGTCATCATAGTTGAGTTGTTGCCTCTTTACTCTGAAAAGTTGAGAGGTATCGTCCGCGAATAAAACTATATCATGTTTTTTTTTAACTAGATATGGTAGATCATTAATATATACAAGAAACAAAAATGGACCAAGAATCGAACCCTAATAATAATAATATAATAATAATAAAATATCATTTATTTAACTCTCCAAAGCAAATTACATTACATAGCACCATTTGTAAAGACATTTTTTTTTTTTTGGACAATGGTTTGCACGAGTGGAGACTGGCGCCTGAAATAGACGAGAGTCTGTGCTTCAGGTTCACCAGGGCCCCAGATGTACTCCCCGGATGTCTTCCAATTTAATTATAATTAGTTAAAAATCAACTAGAGTATTAAAAATCCAAAATTGTATTGTTTTAAAAAGTTTAAAAGAATGAGTGTGATTGTGAGTGTGTGTATGGTAAGTGTGTATTATGTTTTGTTAATTATGCTGTATTATTGTGTTATGAACTAAGTTAGTGGATGTAGTAGCTCTTCAGTATCAGAGTAAGTAAGATTTTGGAGCCAAGATGTTATCTTTTGTTTGCAGCAGTGAGAATTCAAAGAATATATGTTATTAATTTCATTTGCTTTATTAAAAAGATACGGGCCAAGGAATGTGATGAATTTGTGGCTGAAGGCCGTTTTGAACTTCGAGACAGGGATAACTTGTCGGTTTCTTTTTTGCAAAATTGAAGGTGAGTAAGGCGTATTTTTATGCTGGAAAATAATAACTAATAGTAAAAATAATTGACGCACCGTTAGTACCTGACAGAATTGGAAAAGGAGATTTGTGGGGTATAAGTAGGGTTTAAATGTTGCAACTTTTAAAACTGCCCTTTGAGCTCTTTCCAGTGTTATGAGGTGGGTTTTGGCTGCGCCACCCCATGACGTTATACAGTAAGTTATCAGCGACTGGCAAAGGGCATAGTATACCATTTTAAGAATGTCAGGATCGGCAACGTGTCGTAGATTTTTGAAAACAAATATTAGCTTACGTATTTTAGCTGCCAAATATACGATATGTTCCTTGAAACAAAGCCTATTATCAATTTGAACTCCTAGATACTTAATTGTGTTGGTTCTCTGTAGTTCAGGGCATAAACATAATGCATCTTTGGCATGTGGACCATGTGCTACAACAGTAAGCGTATCAAATACCGTATCAGGGAGCTCACGAATTGAAAATGTTAAATATTTCGTTTTGTCTGCGTTTAAAGTTAGGTAATTTGAAGAAAGCCAGTCGGTTACTAAATCTAGACCATTTTGGGCAGACTGGAACGCTTCATTCCAGTTGTTACCCGTAAAAACCAAAGCTGTATCATCGGCAAAGGATATAGATTTACCGTTCATGAGATTCAAACTTGTGAGATCATTTATACATACATACATACATACATAAATCACGCCTATATCCCTTACGGGGTAGGCAGAGCGTTAACGGCCGTTCAACGGATATTAACACCACGTCTGACAAAAGTTTGAGGGTCAATAAGATAACTGTGTATCACCATAGTGACAGGTTGTTGACAGAGATCATTTATAAATGCTAAAAATAATGTGGGGCCCAGAATGCTACCCTGAGGTACCCCATAACCAACTGTCTGTTCTTTGCTAGTGACGCCATCAACAATCACCCTTTGTGATCTATGCATGAGGTAGTTTTCTAGAAGAGAGAGTTGCCTGTCTCTTACACCCAGAGCACAAAGTTTACCAACCAAGACGGGAATTGAGAGGGTATCAAAAGCCTTGGCTAAATCTAGAAAAACTGCCAGGCACTTTTTGCCTCCGTCCAGGTTGGTGACAATAAAATCAGTAAGAGTGTGTACAGCGTCTGAAGTCGAACGCTGAGTACGAAAACCGAATTGATTCTCAGAAAGCAAATTTTTACTTTCTAGGTATTTCGTAAGTCGTTTGTTAATTATACGCTCCAGTACCTTGGACATGGCTGTTAACACTGAAATAGGACGGTAGTTGGTAGGTATATCTTTATCACCAGACTTAAATATTGGGTGAACTATTGCCTTCTTAAAAGCACTGGGATATTTCCCCATCGTTATACTTAAATTGCAAATATATGTCAGAGGTGGGATTATTGCATTCTTGTGACATTTCAAAAAGGCTGAAGATATACCATCCCAACCGGTTGCACAGTCACTTTTAAGGGACATAATTATTCTCTCCACTTCAGCTGTATCCGTTTCTAATAATACAAAAGAGTGAGATGAAGTATTTTTATTCACCCGAACGCTACCACCAACACGAGCAGGCATCGTACTTCGGACAGCTTCAGCCAAAGACTTTCCAATATTTACAAAAACAAATTCACGTGAGACACAGAAGCTAAAGGCGTCTCTTTAATTTTTAGTAAATTGTGTGTAAAATCTTTGGGTTTTTTAAGATTAAAGATATCAATAATTGAGTCCCACAAACTTTTTTTGTTGTTACTCGCTGATTTTAGTCTTTCTCTATCATAATCTCTTTTTATTTTTTTAATTAGCTTATTACAGAAGTTTCTGTATCTTGTAAATGTTTTCTTTAGGATATCATTGTTTGGATTTTGTTTTAAACTTTTATGCATGCCATCTCTATTTCTGATACACCTAATTAAGCCTGGCGTCATCCATGGTTTTATTGGTCTATATTGCCGTGGTATAATATATATTGTAGAGTGTAAAGTTATTAGACTTTTTAAAGACTTGATAAGGCAATCAACTGCAATGTCTGGGTCAGTAGAGTTAAGTACGTCTGAGAAATCATATTTTTCAAGGGCTTTTGCAATGGCATCGTTGTCCACCTTCGTACGGAGCTTGTTTGGTTTGTTAAGTTTAGTGACTTTAAGGGAGAGGATTATTGCATCATGATCTGTTACAGATGATTGAACCACAAGGGTTAGCGCAGCTTGTTTCGTTTTGAGTATTACATGGTCCAGGCATGTTTTATGGTGTGTCGGTATTAAATGGGCTGGCAGAAATCCGTGAGAAGCAATGCAGTTCAAATAGTTTTCAGAATTTTGTTTAACATTAAGTGGCACTATATCAATATTGATATCGCCCATTATCGATACATTTCTAAATGACTTTAGCTGCAGTAGAGTGTTTAACGAATCAATAAATTTTGTAGGATCAGCAAAAGCCCAGGGTCTGTAGATAGCGATTGTTGCTGTGTGTGTGCTGATTTTTATGAGAAAGCAGCTGGCATCATTCAGTTTGTAGCCTTCAACCTTTGCCTCAGCAAGTATATTTTTGACGTATACAACGTCACCATCGTTTTGGTTACTTGGGTTTGTGGAACAAAAGTACGTATAGTGTTCAAGCGGGGGTATACTGGAATTGTTCAATAACCAGCACTCAGTCAGAATAATAATGTCAAGATCTAACTGTAACTGGTGTAGTAGAATTTGAAATGACGTAAAGTTTGCAGATATGCTGCGTATGTTTTGTGCTATTATTTTTAATGACTTATTGTGGCAACATTTGTCTACTTGCTGGCGACAATTGTTGATATCAACAATGAAAGATTCCGATACAGATACTTCATCCAAATTATCCAATAGGTTACTATCCATTAATGATAGAGTGAGTCAGTGGGACACAATGTATATGACTTGGGTATAAAACTGGGCTGCATTTTAATAGAAGGGCTACTACTATTAAGTGTATATTGTAGTCAAATGTGAGTGTGTTGTTTTTGTATGTGTGATGAGAGTATTTGTGGTTGCTTATACAAAACATGAAATTGTAATTAAAGGGGAAATGAATTATAAAACAAGAAAAGTTGCAGATCTGCACATATTCAACTAGTCACATTTGTTCTCGGAGATTAATTAGATCTTGTTCAGACTTCAGTCGGGTAGGTGAATCGCCTTCTCTTTTCCGTAGGAATATAGCATTCGTGGTGGCCCAGCAATACTTGAAGTCGTTCGTAGAAGCAAAGTCTCTAGCGAGAAAATGTAACCTTTTCATTTTAGTCGTCAAATGCTCAGAAATAAAAATGGGAGTGGCTGGGCATTTCATTCGCAGATGTTCGGTGCTTAATTTTTTACCACCGCTCTGTCTGTTCAATGTCTTTGCTGAACTCAGCAATTTCTCTTTGAGAGGTACAGACTGGAGCTCAAAGATTATTGGTTTTTTTTTGAACCTGTTGCGGAAAAACCCCTGTGCACATCCCTTATATCTTCATGTTTAAGTGGAACACTCAAAGCGTCGCCCAGTTGAATCGCCAACTCGCACAGATCCTCTTTCTTCTCTTCTTTAATTTCAGGGACGTTACGCAATTCAAATGAGGCAGCCCTTGTAGTTCTCTCTAGGATGTCGAGTTTTTGTTCTAGCGAGTTAATATACGCTCGATCAGTTTTTTGCTCCTCATCCATCTTATCAACCCTGCGGAACGCCCATTCTTATCTTTGAGCCAGATGATCTTTCACCGTTGACATCAACCTTTTGGATTCTATTGTGAAGATATGATTCCAAAAGACTAGGAGCCTGGTCTTTTACGCCGTAGTGATGTAGCTTCCTGACAAGAGTATCATGATGAACACAATCAAACGCCTTGGACAAATCACAAAACACACCTACTGCATCATGAGATTCCTCCCAGGCTTCGATTATATGATTGATGAGATCCACACCTGCATCAGTAGTAGAGCGACCCCGTGTGAAACCAAATTGCTGCAGGTGTATTAAGTTATTACGATAAAAATGTCCTTGCAATTGATTTAAAATAACTTTTTCAAAAATTTTACTAAGTGTTGGTAGTATTGATATAGGTCTGAAATTAGTGGGGTCAGTAGTACTACCAGCTTTAAACAAGGGAATAACTTTACTATGCTTCATCAAGTCAGGAAACACGCCACTGTCTACACTGTCATTAAAAATACATGCTGGGTATGGAGAAAAGCAATCGATTATGGAACTAATAATTTTAACAGAGAGGCCGTGGAGATCTGAAGTATTTTTCATTTGTAAACTTTTAAATACTTTTATTATTTCAATGTTACTAACGTGAGAAAATTTAAAATATTTCTCACAATGGTTTACATTATCTTTTAGAATAGATTCAGCGAGAATAGGGCATGAGTTTAACGATTTGGTAGTCGAAACTGGAATATCAGTAAAAAATAGTTCAAAAGCGGCAGCTACTTCTAAATTAGTATTTTTAATTTCATCGTTTATCATAAGTTTACAATTTTCACTAGCTTTTACCCGCGACTTCGTCCGCGTTAGATAGTTTTTTTAGAAACAGGTTCTAAAGTTTATATGTATATTCATAGTATGACAGTGATATAAGAACAGTTCTTATCTCTACTGTTAAAGGATGACTTGCTTGCTTCTGTTGTTAAAGGGACTATTCAAAATTTGCTATCCGGTGTATGCCCTGAGAGATCAATATTTATAACCATTGAATACAAAAGTCAGTAGATAACAAAAACATCCTCGGTAAAAAGTTGCCAATGTAATTTCTCAACTTATTCCCATCATTCTGAACAACTTTAGTTTGGAATCATTTGTGTATCTCTAATAGTTTAGGTGGGCTCCTGATCGTACACCTGGTGGTCTACATAAGGTACTCCAGATCCTCAATATCCTTGTGAAAAGAAGCAGTCTATCATACTGAACATTTTTTTGTTGTAGAACCATGCTTGTATCTCTAATAGTTTAGCTGGGCTCCTGATGGTACACCGGGTGGTCTACATAAGGTACTCCAGATCCTCAATGTCCTTGTGAAAAGAAGTGGCCCATCATACTGAACAACTTTTGTTTTGGAACCATGCCTGTATCTCTAATAGTTTAGCTGGGCTCCTGATGGTACACCTGGTGGTCTACATAAGGTACACCAGATCCTCAATGTCCTTGTGAAAAGAAGCGGCCCATCATACTGAACAACTTTTGTTCTGGAACCATGCCTGTATCTCTAATAGTTTAGGTTGGCTCCTGATGGTACACCTGGTGGTCTACATAAGGTACTCGAGACCCTCGAATGATGATAAAAAGTAGCCTATGTCCGTTCTCGGTATGCAAGCAATGTCTGTGCCAAGTTTCATGAAGATCGGTTCAGCGGTTTGGCCGTGAAAGCGTAGCAGACAGACAGACAGAGTTACTTTCGCATTTATAATATTAGTGTGGATTACGACGTTTAGATTTTCCAGTTTCATTATTTACAAATTTCCACGTGGTTTTGATTACGTTTGTGCTATTCTTTATATTATTTTTGATGAAGTTAGATTTAGCTATTGCACAAACGTTTCTAAAAGTTTTAGAGTAACGTTTTACATAATTAGCAAAAGTTTTTGATTGATTATATGTTCTTTCTTCATACAGATCGTATAACTTCTGCCTGCTTCTATGAATTCCAACTGTTGCCCAGTCACTAAATGATAATTTTATGTTAACTTTAATTTTCTTAGATTTAAATAAATTTTCATATTATTTTTGGCACGACTAAATAAATACTGCGTTAAATAATTTATTTGGATTTTCGTTATATGGCAATTCAGGTAATTTTTGTAAAATATTTTCTTTATATCGATTTAGCCTACTTTCATTTACCGGTACACACGTATCATGTTTAGGTGCCTGCTCAGTGTTAATTTTGAAAGAAGCTAATTGACCCGTATGGTCGGAGCTTAATTTATTTATGACAGCCGCATCTTCAGGTTTAATGTTGGTAAAGATATTATCTATGCACCTGGCTGAGAAAGGTGTGATTCTCGTTGGCACCGAAATAAGATTCATAACATTGGTTGTAACATAAAAATAATGATAGAAACCTATTACTGATATTAGAATTTTCAAGAATATTTATATTGAAATCTCCACATACAATATTCCCTTTATTGGATTTTGTTGCTTTATCTAAGGCTACATCCATATTTTTTTCAAAGGGTTCATATTTAGCATCAGGTGGGCTGTATACGCTCATTAAACCACTGTACGTTCCTTATAGCCTTACTTATAGAGATAGAGATCTTCCTTTGCAGCGATTGGTCGCACTTATCTGTTCCAAAGCTGTGTGATTGGTTACGTATGCCCCCACACCCCACCCCACTCCGACACGGCAGGGCGGGGCGAGTCGGCCCGCTTGGCTTCATTGGCGATTTTTCTTTCGCAGTGAGCGGTCGCGCAAAGAAAATAATTTTTTTAATTTCGATAAAGTTTTAAATTTTAAACTTTGAAAAATTATTTTCTTACAACTTTAACGGTTTTGCACCGTTCGTTTTTTAAATTAATAAATTTAGTGATTTAATTGTTCCTATTTAAATAAATTTTAAAATCAGTGTATGTATAAACTGGGTAAGTCCTTTATGTTTTATTATGCATGTGGCAAATCAAATTTCTGAAGGCGGTTTTCCGTCGGACACAACTTTGCAATTTCTAACATACATACATACATACATAAATCACGCCTATATCCCTTACGGGGTAGGCAGAGCGTTAACGGCCGTTCAACGGATATTAACACCTTAACTATTTAAATTAACCTAACAATTTAAATAAATTATTATTGAAATCTGTCAAGACCGTTTACGAATAAATAAATTGTTCCTGGCGATCCGAATTCTGTGAACAAAATAGTTAATAATTTATGGGAATTATTTGTCAAGAATAATGATCCCAAATAAATAAGCAAAGTGTGTTATAGAAATTTGGTTGCTATCGAAGTTTTAGTTACCCGGATTTAACAATAGTGAATTTTTTTTACGAAAAGTTTTTAATCCGGAAGTAATTAATTCGTTCGATTCTTTACGAACGATCAAATGAAAATCCAATAATCATAGTGCACTTCGCACAAGCTTTGAGTGGCATTATTTTAAGATTTTCAATATAAATGTTCATCCCTCGCAGGTTTTTAAACTAGTTACCTTGAACTGATAGGTAGGTATTCCTCGAGAGAAGTAATACCTTTTTTCTATTTATAGGTTACTACCCCCGTCGAACTAGTTTCTACATATCCCTCGTGCACGTTTTTCATTAATGTGCCTGATTGATTTATGGATTTTCATTTGTGAATGATTATTTTATTTTTACACGTGTTTTTGTAAATTGTTATTTGGACATAAATACATTTTTATGTCGTTTACTGGAGCTAGTAATGGTATACAGATGCTCCTTTCACGTAGCAACGTGTTATTCAAGTAACGCATCAAATACGTGATCTGTAGGTATTGTTCGGATACCTTCAAAGTTCTTTAAATAAATAAGTCGAACAGCGACAATTTTTATTTTAAAAGGGGGCCGCCATGACCCTGTGAAATGCTCTTAGTAATAAGAAAGTTTACGGAAGTCCAAGTCCGTAGAACGTCTTATAAAATGGAGTAATAAGAACTCCTCAAGGATCTTTTCGTTGTACCTAGAATAAATTGCAGAAAATATATATTCTAGTTGATTGCTATGATATGAAATGGCAGCACAAGCCAAGCTACATTTCGTCGGTTTTATAAGCTACCTCTGCGCAACGCAAGGTATACCCTATTTTATAACATCATCAGGAGTTCATTAGGCCGTCAGCGCATGACGTGTCCTTAGACTCCTACATCCCCGCGCAGGGGTTGTACCTTTTGATGTCATGCAGAATGCCCTCGCTTGCACTTGCAGGGCCTGAAATTCCGTCCTCGAGTCTTTCGTATACTTGACGAATTAATAAATCGACATGCGATACAAATTCCATGCATTATAGACGGTTTAGATGCAAATATTGCCAAAAATACTAACAAGTACTAAAAAGTATTTGTGTTGTGGGTTTCGGTACGATATGCAACTCAAAGAACTGGGTCCTCGTGGAGCCAAAGTTTCGAAATGTACCCACCAATATATTTTTAATACCTCGTGCAGAAAGAGTCGGCCAGCACCTTTGATAAAACGTTATTGCTTTAAGTATAGGTATTACTTTTGGTACCTACCTACCTTTTTATCAAACTTCCAAAAGTTTTGATGGCATCCGGCACATGCATGATTTGCTTTTGTCTGATCAAAGTAAAGCAGTCTTTCTTTACTTCTATGCTTATTTGTCTTCTAACGTGACAGTGAAATGCCCTCGTTAAATTTTGTCTTATCTGAAAGTACATGGTCCGGTCCACCGCCTGCGATGAGATAAAGCAATTGTAGCGAAGGGTAGTGTGTAGCACTAGTATTGATAGTGAAGCGCGCAGGTTCGAATCCTGCATGTGGTATAAAATTAGCCAAGTTTCCATAATTTTATACCTACCTAACACGGTTAAGGTTAAGTATTAAAATATATTTAAGAAATAAAAGCTTCGAAAGGTGTGTTACAGACTTGAGTACAAGGAGTTTACTGTCTAACACATGTGTTACCTCGAGCGTATTAGAAAATAGAACGTGAGGGGATTCCTAAGATGTTAATTTGAAAATATTTTTACCTTGCACGTGTTCATAAGGTCCCCCTCTTTTAGTTCCATGAGCTTACGCTTTCAAATAACGATAGCTAGATTCCACTGAGAATTTGCAAAATAGGCTATCTGTAGGCAAAATATACCTACTTAAATGTTTGAAAAAATGTTTCAAATATAACATCCTAGCCCGAAAAAGTCTTGGCTATTAGAAAGTACAGGGAACAATATTCCTACGTAAGTATGAACTTTATCTACTCGGAATAAAGTTCAAAGTTAGAGAGCTGTCTAACGTTTTACAATGATTCTTAAGCAGAAGACATATTTGTCGTAGATTCACCGCAGTCAGTCCCATCCTAGTAACCGTTACTGCCGAGTCTAAATTCTCGCAGGTTAAGGAAAATTTATAGACGGTTTAAGTCTGAAACAGTTTTCCTTTATGATCATTTCAGTGGCCTACCAAGGCCACGCAGTAAGAAAATGAGAAACATATTGATTTATTAGGTAACTGTGAAAACGACTGAATTTATAAATTTTTCCCTTGCTCACTGTCCTAAGTAGCAATAATTCACTTCTATTTCTATGCTATCACAGACCTCGTAGTGCTAACGCATTTCTGAGGGAGATCCCTCACGCTTGTCATTTGTTTACTTCTTTGAACTATGATCAAAAAGAGGCGTAAGAGTACCTACGTTAAATACTCGCTATGATTCTGGCATCAATCACGGAAGGGAATGTGTACAATCTAAGCTCTCTAAGTGCAGAGTTGTCCTAAAATAGTCCTACGTTTTTCTTAGCAACATGGAAACAGACAAATGTGGGGAGAGAAAACGGCCTTTTTGTAATGGCCTCATCTCAAAATGGATAAGTAAATAATGAAGACCTACCCATTTAATAGATCTCACACCGAAACTATAATAATTTTTACTTTTTAATTCATCGTGCATTGAGTGTACGGAGTAAATTTCGTGAGGTGGAGATGTATGTAGGTAATTTACTTATTCCAGCATGTTGCAACTTGGGAGCTAGGTACACCCTATTGTTAATTCTGCTATATCAAGCTGTATAACATCAAAACTAATGGAAGGTTGTCTAGCTGCTAAGGCGAGTGATGTAATATATACCTATTTGGTATATGCCAAATTTTGTGTTACCTACTCGAGTGCCTTGATCTTGAACATGATATTTTCTTCAGGTGCGTTTATGTTGCCCGAAATATTATGAATGAAATGCATATTACGTAATTTGTATAACAACCTCCACTAGAGATGAAAAGTTCATGATATATTTTTCAGGTGCTTTCATATTACCTGAAATGTTATGAATGAAATGCATATGGCGTAATATGTATAACAACCTCCTCTAGAGATGAAAAGTTTTAGAGCGATAGTGGCAAATAGCAATAATGCGACACTGTCCCAGACGATATTAAGTTTTTGTTTCCTCAAGTGTAGTCATGCTCACTACACCTACTTTTTCGATAATGAATGAAAGCTTTTAGGCAATTAAACAACAAGTACCCACAGTCTATGTGGGTATTTTAAATAAATATACAAAAGGTTACAATCAGAGGGTACTTTTGCTAATTGATATTTGTGTAAGTGCCCTGTCTGCCTTGTTTGGGTTTGAAACACAAGTATCTACTCCTGTGTGTAACATTGTTAGATGGTTGTTAGAAACGTACAATAGTGAACATAATTGCCTATCGTAAGACGTCAGTCTAAAATAATAATACCGTTGTTCCAATATATTTGCTCTGAATGTCGAGCACAAGACGTTGTTAAAAAATGCTTGAATGTACCTACGTACTAGGCAAATAGTTTGCCTATCAAGTAAAATATTTTCAGAATAGATACCTTTTGAGAATTATTTTGGGAACTACCTACTACGTTCAATAGCTAGTATATTTTACCAACGGTGATCATAATGATATATAATATTTGTACGGTGACCCACATAAGATCTAGGCTTCCACAATTAATTTGCAATGTTGCAATGTTTGTACTGTCTAATAGACAATAACGTCGTTTACCGACGTACCTTCGGATTAAATTTTCTCCGTAGGTAAGCTGTTAACAAAATGATAAAATTCTTTTATTTTAAACTTTAGCTCATATTCTTTTATAGCTAGCTCGTTTTTGATTGTACATAAAATTAAAGCAAATTTGTGCCCTTTTCAAGTTTTAAACAGAGATCTGGGCTTTGCATGGGACGGTCAGAGGTAGTTATGGCAGAAAACAATTTCAATAATCGCCTCTTTTATTATATCAAGTTTAGGTTCAATCAGATTTACCAAGATATTAATTAACTATATTATGATATACAATATAGTTTATTCAGAGGCCCGAGTGATGTTTTAAATAAAGCTTGACCGTTACTCCGACAAAGTAAACAAGGTTAGTTATTGATTATTATGTATTATAGCAAATATTATTAAGGCAAGCCCAAATGAATCATATTTAAAAAATCATATGAAGGTATGATTTGATAACAAATTTATATGCCTTTTATTCTCCTGGGAAACTAGGTAGTCGTTTGGCCAGGTTTTTTTTGATTTACCTGCTTAAGCCCGTTTAGGTCAATGCATATCTTAAACAGTAGTGTTGACCTTATAGTAGGGTTTAACCTACTTATTACGTTACCTATAGCTTGAGTGATCAAGCACAATTACAATATGTAAGCTATGTTTTTCTGTGTAAAAGAGCTATTTATTTACTATGTAAGTAAATAGATATTTAAAAGGTTTTATAAAAACGACCTGCAATGCGTATTTACCTCTAACTAAAGGTTCAATATTTTTATATTTTACTATTTTGGCTATTGAGTTTTTCAATTTTTTTTGATATTTTCTCTTTACTGTTCGGAAACTTTCAGATGAATTTCCGCGTACTTTCTAACTTATCAAAACGTATTGAGACTTACATAATGAATAACTGTATTATGTGCATTTTTTACTAAATACGAGGTAAAGTTTTTCAAAGACATTATAAATAGCATGTTACAAATGCATCATTTTCATCATTCTATTATGCTTACCTAGAATGCCGTAATATAGTACAAGAGGTTTTGAATTACATTTTCATTATAATTTATTATATTTTATCGTCATTTAAGGGTGAGTTTATGATATTACAGTATTTTTTAATAAATACAATATAAAAAAAAAAATTTAGTATAGTGGATCAAAATCATTATTGTTGATACAGATATTCATTTTTCTTTTTTAAAGAATAATCATACCTGTTTCTTTTTATAGTATTTCACATTGGCGATAGCTCCCACTCCTCCAGGCGATATCAAACATGTCTCTATAAGTAAGGCTATAAGGAACGTACAGTGGTTTAATGACAGCATTTTACCTACCAATAAAATGCTTATTAAACTACTTACATTCCTTATAGCCTTAAATTTTTAATTCTGCCTGGTGTATTTTGTAGTAATAATATTCTAATTAGAATATTATTATGAGACGCAATGAAGCCAAGCGGGCCGACTCGCCCCGCCCTGCCGTGTCGGAGTGGGGTGGGGTGTGGGGGCATACGTAACCAATCACACAGCTTTGGAACAGATAAGTGCGACCAATCGCTGCAAAGGAAGATCTCTATCTCTATAAGTAAGGCTATAAGGAAGGTAAGTAGTTTAATAAGCATTTTATTGGTAGGTAAAATGCTGTCATTATAACAAGATCTTCAAGTTCTACGCAGGCTATTTCAATAGTTCGCTCAACTGAGAGGCTCACGATATCAGGATCCGATATTATCAAACTACAGGCTACAATTTTATAGGTGAAATTCGATGTTCATTGCGTAGTCGGTTAGCCATTATGATACCGGGAATACCAACCGGCTACGCAATATGCTACGAATTTCACCTGTAGACTTGTAGCCTGTAGTTTGATAACATAGGCACTAGGCCATTCTTTATATTTTAACTCGTTTTTAAGTAGTATCAACGATCCACCGCGTATTGCTGTTGATCTGTTGAACGAACTTGCCACCTGGTGATTATTAAAACTGAACATTAACTGATAATCTCTAAGCCAATGTTCAGTTATACATAGAATATCAATATTATTACAGTTCATGAAAAGTTCAATTTCTTATTCTTTGCTAATTAAACACGGCTATTTTGAATTTTGGTTTTATTACAAATATTATTTTTATTGTTTATATTATGTTTTGACAAGATAGAATCACTCAAGTTACTAAAACACGGCGTTCTGGTTCTGCCAGAGTTACTCTCTGTTGTCCTAGAAATTAATTTAAAGAACTTGGAACCGATTCCAACGTTATAAGGTTTGTATGTATATTCTGCTCAATAGAAGCAGTTGTCTGGTTAGCCAACAAATTGGCTGAATTATTAAAAAAATAAGATAGTAACTCTGCTATCTGTCGTTTATAAACTTTAGATAGATAATATCTATCTTTCGTTACATTAAAATATTGTCCAATAAAAATATTTGTGTCGATAAAATGAAATTTGTCAGGGTTGCGACATGTCAATGTATGTAAGTACTTGTTACATCAATGTCGAGTATTATTTTCTAGGTTAGTAAATTTTTGGCTGTAGGGAAAAGCAAACAAAATGACTTGTTTAACATTAACAATTGACTACAATTTGTTTGAATACAAAGCTAAGTCCTTTTTTGTTGCATTTCCCCTTCTGCCACTTAATATAACAACAATGGTTTTTTTGGAAAATTGTGATGCCAACACTGTATTTATGAGTGTAGAATAATCGGCGCCAGGCATGCAATGATTAATTACTGCCTGACCCATGCAATGGCCAAGTTGTAAACCCATATTTTTACCAAGTTCATCACTAAACATAACAATGTCACACGGTCGCTTATCCTGTGTGGGTGGTAAAGGGACATCGTCATCACCCATAAGCGTGGGCTGCGTCGTCGGCGCCGCCGCCACCGGCCGAGACACCTACCCGGCGGCGGCGGCGGCGGCGAGCGGGAGCGACACCGACAGCGCCCCAGTCAGCTGTGTACAGACGCGAGGTGACGCGGGCTCGGGACACACGGCCGGGACGGATAGCTCTGTTGAAGTTTTCTCACAATCGCATTGATTGTTTGTCAAAGATTGAGAATTGTCACCGTTATATTTACACGACTTCAACAAACTATTCATGGCCAGCACATGTTCCTTTATTTCTTTTCGCGCTGAGTCATACTTAATGGAAATGTGTTCTAATGACCGTTTTAACGCAGACATTTCCGACTGGAGGCGCTGTGTGTCACGCTCATAAATTCCCCTAGTTTGTTCTAATGATGAAGTGCAAAATTGAACTTCTTCAATTAATTCAGAACGTTCTATATTACAATTCGAGTTATTGCAAAACAGTATGTTACGCCTAATAAGAGATTGCGTTTTCTTTATGAAATTGTTAAGTTTTACAATTTTCTTTGTTTTTTTCTTGCTATAAGTGACTGAAGTTATGTGTGAGTTTTTAAATGGACTGTCACACGTAGTGAGATCGATGGTCTCGACTACCTGTTCCTCAGTAGTCTCGACCGATTGGTGCTGGGTAAGTGAGATGGTAGAAACCGCAACAGTAGGAGCGACCAGCTCCTCAAACAGCGACTGGGTGGTAAGTGCACTTTGTGATGACTTTAGGTCTTGGATAGTCTCATTTAAAGAGGAGATTTATTTGTGTGCATCGCGCAATTCTCTTTCCAGGACAGTAATACGCCTCAAGGTGTCTTCAAACGCATTTCCGTCCCGGTCAAAGTTATCTACTATTCCTTGAAGCCGGTCCCTCTCACCTGTTACATCTACCAGCTGATGGTACATTTCTGCCATCTCACTCTTTAATTGGTGATTTTTATTATTAATTTCTAACATTTCCTGCTCACTTTCATCCTGTTCTCTTAGTAACTGCTCATTTGTGTTTTTACACATTTGAAGTTCTAATAAAGTCGCCTTTAAGTTGTCTTCTAGTTGACGAATTGTTTGGGACCTTGTAGTATGCATTTTGAACGCAGAAAATAGGTAAGTAACTACGTTGTGATATTCAAATATTGAAGTAACTGTCACTAACGATTTTTTCCGTAACACTTTTTACGATAAAAACGTGTTTTCACGCACCTTAAGCACTAAATAACTTAAATTATTACTAATTACAACTAACTAATATATTATGAACTTGGTATGGGCCGTATTTTATATAAAATTTAATAAATTTAGATGGAGCTCTTTTGTTTACAGCTTGACCGTTCAGTGTTGCCACCACCGTAAACCTAATTTAGAAAACAATCTAATTTAGAAAATGTTAAATTAGATCAAAATGTAATAATAACTGGTGACATAAATATAAATATAGCCCTAAAAGATACAGAGACATACTATGAACAAAAAAATAGACACATGTACTTAATTATGTTGGCTTTACACGGCATCATTGCAGGACACACCTTACCTACTAGACAAAAAAGTTGTCTGGATCACTTCATGGTCAAAATTAATCGAAGAAAATTTTTGGCAAAAGTAGCTATCCTTAATACCTCGGTAACAGACCAACTATTATAATATCCACACTAATATTATAAATGCGAAAGTAACTCTGTCTGTCTGTCTGTCTGTCTGTCTGTCTGTCTGCTACGCTTTCACGGCCAAACCGCTGAACCGATCTTCATGAAACTTGGCACAGAGATTGCTAGCATACCGAGAACGGACATAGACTACTTTTTATCACCATTCGAGGGTCTGGAGTATAGATGTAGACCACCAGGTGTACCACCAGGAGCCCAGCTAAACTATTAGAGATACAGGCATGGTTCCAAAACAAAAGTTGTTCAGTATGATGGGCCGCTTCTTTTCACAAGGACATTGAGGATCTGGAGTACCTTATGTAGACCACCAGGTGTACCACCAGGAGCCCAGCTAAACTATTAGAGATACAGGCATGGTTCCGAAACAAAAGTTGTTCAGTATGATGGGCCGCTTCTTTTCACAAGGACATTGAGGATCTGGAGTACCTTATGTAGACCACCAGGTGTACCATCAGGAGCCCAGCTAAACTATTAGAGATGCAGGTATGGTTCCAAAACAAAAGTTGTTTAGTATAATAGGTCGCTTCTTTTCACAAGGACATTGAGGATCTGGAATACCTTATGTAGACCACCAGGTGTACCATCAGGAGCCCAGCTAAACTATTAGAGATACAGGCATGGTTCTAAAACAAAAGTTGTTCGGTATGATGGGCCGCTTTTTTTTACAAGGACATTGAGGACCTGGAGTACCTTATGTCACCAGGTGTACCATCAGGGACCACGTAAACTATTAGAGCTACAGGTATGGTTCCAAAACAGAAGTTTTTCAGTATGATGGGCCGCTTCTTTTCACACGGACGTTGAGGATCTGGAGTACCTTATGTTGACCACCAGGTGTACCATCAGGAGGCCAGCTAAACTATTAGAGATACAGGCATGGTTCCAAAACAAAAGTTGTTCGGTATGATGGGCCGCTTCTTTTCACAAGGACATTGAGGATCTGGAGTACCTTATGTAGACCACCAGGTGTACCATCAGGAGCCCAGATAAACTATTAGAGATACAGGTATGGTTCCAAAACAGAAGTTGTTCAGTATGATGGGCCGCTTCTTTTCACAAGGACATTGAGGATCTGAAGAACCTTATGTAGACCACCAGGTGTACCATCAGGAGCCCAGCTAAACTATTAGAGATACAGGCATGGTTCCAAAACAAAAGTTGTTCAGTATGATGGGCCGCCTCTTTTCACCAGGACATTAAGTATCTGCAGTACATAATGTAGACCACCAGGTGTACCATCAGGAACCCACGTGAACTATTAGAGATACAGAAATGGTTCCAAAACAAAAGTGGTTCAGTATGATGGGCCGCTTCGTTTCACAAGGACATTGAGGATCTGGAGTACCTTATGTAGACCACCAGGTGTACCACCAGGAACCCACGTAAACTATTAGAGATACAGAAATGGTTCCAAAAAAAAAGTTGTTCAGTATGATGGGCCGCTTCTTTTCACAAGGATATTGAGGATCTGGAGTACCTTATGTCACCAGGTGTACCATCAGGAGACCACGTAAACTATTAGAGATACAGAAATGGTTCCGAAACAAAAGTTGTTCATGATGATGGGCCGCTTCTTTTCACAAGGACATTGAGGATCTGGAGTACCGTATGTAGACCATCAGGTCTACCATCAGGAGCCCACCTTATTGGAGATACAGAAATGGTTTCAGAACAAAAGTTGTTCAGTATGATGGGAATAAGTTGAGAAAGGACATTGCCTTCTTTACCGAGGACAGAAAAACAAAAAATGTGGTATATAGAGGTATAAAAATGTATAACAGTAACTTATATTACCTTTTGATCTGTCTAATCTACTTATGCTAACCATTTTAGTGTGCTCAAATCGGCACCTCTGGAGTAAGTACTCTGTTATCTACTGACTTTTGTATTCATTGGTTATAAATATTGATCTCTCAGGCCGGATAGCAAATTTTGAATTGTCCCTTTAACAACAGAAACAAGCAAGTCATCTTTAAACAGTAGAGATAAGAACTGTTCTAATATCACTGTCACACTTACTATGTATACACATACCTACTTTAGAACTTCTGCCTAAAAAAAAACTATCTAACGCGGACGAAGTCGCGGGTAAAAGCTATCCACACTAATATTATAAATGCGAAAGTAACTCTGTCTGTCTGTCTGTCTGTCTGTCTGTCTGCTACGCTTTCACGGCCAAACCGCTGAACCGATCTTCATGAAACTTGGCACAGAGATTGCTAGCATACCGAGAACGGACATAGACTACTTTTTATCACCATTCGAGGGTCTGGAGTATAGATGTAGACCACCAGGTGTACCACCAGGAGCCCAGCTAAACTATTAGAGATACAGGCATGGTTCAAAAACAAAAGTTGTTCAGTATGATGGGCCGCTTCTTTTCACAAGGACATTGAGGATCTGGAGTACCTTATGTAGACCACCAGGTGTACCACCAGGAGCCCAGCTAAACTATTAGAGATACAGGCATGGTTCCGAAACAAAAGTTGTTCAGTATGATGGGCCGCTTCTTTTCACAAGGACATTGAGGATCTGGAGTACCTTATGTAGACCACCAGGTGTACCATCAGGAGCCCAGCTAAACTATTAGAGATGCAGGTATGGTTCCAAAACAAAAGTTGTTTAGTATAATAGGTCGCTTCTTTTCACAAGGTGTGAAAAGAATGGTGATAAAAAGTAGTCTTTGTCCGTTCTCGGTATGCTAGCAATCTCTGTGCCAAGTTTCATGAAGATCGGTTCAGCGGTTTGGCCGTGAAAGCGTAGCAGACAGACAGACAGACAGACAGAGTTACTTTCGCATTTATAATATTAGTGTGGATGTGGATGAATACAAAAGTCAGTAGATAACAGAGTACTTACTCCAGAGGTGCCGATTTGAGCACACTAAAATGGTTAGCATAAGTAGATTAGACAGATCAAAAGGTAATATAAGTTACTGTTATACATTTTTATACCTCTATATACCACATTTTTTGTTTTTCTGTCCTCGGTAAAGAAGGCAATGTCCTTTCTCAACTTATTCCCATCATACTGAACAACTTTTGTTCTGAAACCATTTCTGTATCTCCAATAAGGTGGGCTCCTGATGGTAGACCTGATGGTCTACATACGGTACTCCAGATCCTCAATGTCCTTGTGAAAAGAAGCGGCCCATCATCATGAACAACTTTTGTTTCGGAACCATTTCTGTATCTCTAATAGTTTACGTGGTCTCCTGATGGTACACCTGGTGACATAAGGTACTCCAGATCCTCAATATCCTTGTGAAAAGAAGCGGCCCATCATACTGAACAACTTTTTTTTTGGAACCATTTCTGTATCTCTAATAGTTTACGTGGGTTCCTGGTGGTACACCTGGTGGTCTACATAAGGTACTCCAGATCCTCAATGTCCTTGTGAAACGAAGCGGCCCATCATACTGAACCACTTTTGTTTTGGAACCATTTCTGTATCTCTAATAGTTCACGTGGGTTCCTGATGGTACACCTGGTGGTCTACATTATGTACTGCAGATCCTTAATGTCCTGGTGAAAAGAGGCGGCCCATCATACTGAACAACTTTTGTTTTGGAACCATGCCTGTATCTCTAATAGTTTAGCTGGGCTCCTGATGGTACACCTGGTGGTCTACATAAGGTACTTCAGATCCTCAATGTCCTTGTGAAAAGAAGCGGCCCATCATACTGAACAACTTCTGTTTTGGAACCATACCTGTATCTCTAATAGTTTATCTGGGCTCCTGATGGTACACCTGGTGGTCTACATAAGGTACTCCAGATCCTCAATGTCCTTGTGAAAAGAAGCGGCCCATCATACCGAACAACTTTTGTTTTGGAACCATGCCTGTATCTCTAATAGTTTAGCTGGCCTCCTGATGGTACACCTGGTGGTCAACATAAGGTACTCCAGATCCTCAACGTCCGTGTGAAAAGAAGCGGCCCATCATACTGAAAAACTTCTGTTTTGGAACCATACCTGTAGCTCTAATAGTTTACGTGGTCCCTGATGGTACACCTGGTGACATAAGGTACTCCAGGTCCTCAATGTCCTTGTAAAAAAAAGCGGCCCATCATACCGAACAACTTTTGTTTTAGAACCATGCCTGTATCTCTAATAGTTTAGCTGGGCTCCTGATGGTACACCTGGTGGTCTACATAAGGTATTCCAGATCCTCAATGTCCTTGTGAAAAGAAGCGACCTATTATACTAAACAACTTTTGTTTTGGAACCATACCTGCATCTCTAATAGTTTAGCTGGGCTCCTGATGGTACACCTGGTGGTCTACATAAGGTACTCCAGATCCTCAATGTCCTTGTGAAAAGAAGCGGCCCATCATACTGAACAACTTTTGTTTCGGAACCATGCCTGTATCTCTAATAGTTTAGCTGGGCTCCTGGTGGTACACCTGGTGGTCTACATAAGGTACTCCAGATCCTCAATGTCCTTGTGAAAAGAAGCGGCCCATCATACTGAACAACTTTTGTTTTGGAACCATGCCTGTATCTCTAATAGTTTAGCTGGGCTCCTGGTGGTACACCTGGTGGTCTACATCTATACTCCAGACCCTCGAATGGTGATAAAAAGTAGTCTATGTCCGTTCTCGGTATGCTAGCAATCTCTGTGCCAAGTTTCATGAAGATCGGTTCAGCGGTTTGGCCGTGAAAGCGTAGCAGACAGACAGACAGACAGACAGACAGACAGAGTTACTTTCGCATTTATAATATTAGTGTGGATAGTGTGGATTACAACTAACTAATATATTATGAACTTGGTATGGGCCGTATTTTATATAAAATTTAATAAATTTAGATGGAGCTCTTTTGTTTACAGCTTGACCGTTCAGTGTTGCCACCACCGTAAACCTAATTTAGAAAACAATCTAATTTAGAAAATGTTAAATTAGATCAAAATGTAATAATAACTGGTGACATAAATATAAATATAGCCCTAAAAGATACAGAGACATACTATGAACAAAAAAATAGACACATGTACTTAATTATGTTGGCTTTACACGGCATCATTGCAGGACACACCTTACCTACTAGACAAAAAAGTTGTCTGGATCACTTCATGGTCAAAATTAATCGAAGAAAATTTTTGGCAAAAGTAGCTATCCTTAATACCTCGGTAACAGACCAACTATTATAATATATTATTATATTTATTTGCATTTATGTACAATAATTATTAAATAAAGGTCTTAAAATTAGTCTCAGTAGTGTATTATTGTTCCTTCTGCGTCAAGGCCCGAGCTGGCGCTCGGACCTTGACGCAGAGAAGAACAATAACACACTACTTTTTAATATTATAGAGAACAATCGATTTGTATGATTTGACTTTAAACTTGATGTACTTATAGCTATTACAAATATTACAAACTTCGTTTGCTCAGTTGCATGCCTAAGTAGTATACAGTACAGATATTTATTTGGGAAGTTGTCTGTGTACCTACCAAGGATAAGGGGCGGAATAATAAAGAAAAAAGTAATATTCAAATATATTTTTATTGATAGGTTACAGTTTAAATGTAGGTAAGTATTACTTATCAATTAGTTACAGCCTTACAACTACAAATAGTGTATGTAACAATTATATTTCGTATTATTATAGCGTTAGGGAAGGTAAATTTCTTTTTAAAAGACCGTATTATAATGTCCCCAGGGATAAGTAAAGATTTTATCTTTATGAACTTGTCTCTTATCATTTTTAGTTGTGAAAATTGACTTGTTGATCCTCTGGGTAAAAATTTTATGGTTTTTCGATCTAATTATACACAAATTATCTCGAAGTGTTAAATCATGTAGTAAAGCGTCTTTATTCTATGGAATTCTAAGTTTTTTAGTTACACACTTTTTTACACCTTTAGCTTTCTTTATAGAAGATTTCATAGATTCAATACAGTAAAGTTTTGCTCCTAAACCAACATATTCTGAAATAATATCTCCACCTAATTCATCTTTGAAATAGCCAGGTACCTTTGCATTTACAATTGGTATGTTAGGAATACCATACTGCGCTCTAGAAGAAAAATATCTGACGTAGCCCGAACAGCAACCAAGCTAAAGTGGGACTGGGCCGGCCACGTATGCCGCATGCCAGAAGAGCTGTGGGCAAAATCATCTACTTTGTGGAAGCCACCCACCGCAAAAAGACGCCGCGGCAGACCCCGTCGTAGATGGCGCGACGAATTGGACAATTTCTCACGAAACTGGCATGCGGAAGCCCAAAATAGAGATGGATGGAAGAAGAAGAGGGAGGCCTTTGGCCAGCAGTGGGATGGTGTGGGCTAGACAAGACAAGATGTTATATATGTTATTTGATTCAAAATTGCTTGTGTCAAAATGTTGTAAATTATTTTTCATGTCTGCGTAAAAATCTTCTGTATATATCAAATACAACAGACTATCAGTGTCCGTATAGCAAAGTTTAATGTTATCTTTGTACATTCGTGTCATGACAGAATAGTGAAAATTATACAAATGACTTTTAGATAGTTCCAAAATACTTAAACCAATATAAATAGGTCGATCAAGAATTAATTTTGTTTTCTGCATGTGTATAGATACTAGTGAATCTGATATGATTGATAAGTCCTTGAAATTTGGAGCGTTGATGTATTTTTCAGGGCCGCAAATCTTATTGGTTTTGTTAAAGTTATCTTTCCATATATTCACTAACCTAACATCAACCTGCTTTCGTTAATTTTCAATAGTTTTACCAAACACAGAATTGTTTTGTTTCTTAAAAAAGCTGCGTTCAAATTCGGTTTTTGCTTTTTGTCTGAGTGTTGTATTTAAAGATATATATGATTCCAAAAATCGAGACTGTTTAAATGTCAATACTCTATGAATTTTTAAAAGTTTTAATCCATTTTTTAAGCATGTTCTTAAATGAATGTAGTGGATCACATACTTGTATTTATCGTAGACACTAGCTATTAATTTTTGCTGTTTACTGCCAACTGGAGTAAATTTTTCAGCGGCAAAAGGTAAATCGGAATGTGCATCGTGTAAATTTGAAGGATAATGCATATTATCTACTTCCAGAATAAAACCAGTATCTGAATCTAACGGTATAGACATAATATCAAAACGAGATATTTCGTCATCATCAAGTAATCTAAAATCTCCAGCTGGTAGCTTTTGCATCATAGCATATCCATACAAGTTCACACAATCTAAATAAACCAAAAAACCGCTAGACTCTGTATCTGTGTGATCAGGTAAATACTTATTATTTTCCCTTGCATATCTATGTGAACATTGAGCCAGACCACCCCTTATACCCTTCTCTAACATTTGATATATTTCTATATCTGATACTAGATCTACTTCAACTTTAGTATGAAACAACATTGCGTCCCAGCTTAAAGATGGAGATGAAACATAGTAACAAGGATCAAGATCATAGTTTTCTAAGCTCATGCATCGAAATTTTTCAAACGAGTCACAGAGCAACAAGGTGTCACATTTTAAATAGATATCCGTGAATTCACCTAAATTTTTGATTTTAAAAGAGTTCCAGACATTCATAGCATGACTATAGTCTTCTTGGGTAATAGGCTCATTTGTTAGCTTGTTGAAAAACTTCGAACGATCTGGTAATTCAGTCTCATCATAGCGCTCCCAACAATCAATATAGTCATACCAATAGATTCCTTTTCTTTGTACCATCTCAAATAAATAAGAATCTTCAAAAAATGATTTTAAATCGCCTTTTCCCATTGTTTTAACTATGTTATCAAGATTTGAATTTAAAAAATTGAAGTAATCAATAAACTTCATTTGCACTACATTTTCTTCATTAACAGGTATTAATTTTGTGAATGAAATATATTTCTCCTTGTTTCTTGGTATAACCTTGATTCTGCCAGCTATGTGAGAAAGTTCATTAATAAACAAGTGACTATCATAACCAGCAAGATTGTGGAATATGATTGGAATAAAAGGACAAGTCTTCGCTTTTTGGTAACAAGTATTATGAGCCGGTCCTCTTTATTTACCTGTAAAATGATCATGATCTTTCACTACATCATCATTGCTTTCAAATTTATTTTTACAAATATGACACTCTGAGTACATATTAAAAGAATTCAATTCATCTTCTGTCAGTGGAATCATGCTTTTGTTATCAGAAAGTATTTCATGTAATCGAACTACATCTTTACTCAAACATTCCACAAATTTCTTAGAACAATTTTTACCTCTATAGGAGACAAGAGTGTTAAGGTCTGGGTTGGAATAGCAACACATATAGTAAGCAAAACAAGTAGCTTCATGAACTTGTATATTTTCCACAAAAGAAGACTTGTTTTTATCAGAATATTCTCGTATTAAGCATTCAAAGTCACCATAAATAACTATCGGTATTCTTTGAGTTCTTTCAAAATTTTAAAATCTTAGCTTTGTTCCACTTTCAGGCAAAATGGTTTGGACTCTTGCACAATCATGATTAGCCAATTTCTCTTTATAGTCAAAATACAGAAAGCATTCATCACATAAATGTATCCTAGATCTATGTTTTGTAAGTTGTTAATGAACAAGTTTCTCAAAGTCTTTAATCAAACATAAGTGACTTTTATCCCCATCAGTACAGTATAACATGTTAACATGACATAACTTTCTGGTTAATGTTTTGTATAATGGACCAGTTACTGTACTTTTATGATCGACTCCATAAATGTTAACACTTACAGTATCATTATTCATTTCGAAATTCCGAATATCTGCAAAACTAGGAGGGAAGGACATGTTAGAAGTATTGAGCAATTTTGAATAGTGAGGATATGAAGATATTCGATTAGGATTTTGTTTCGCGGGATACATATGTGCTACAATACACCAAAGAAAACAATGAGAACCTTCATTACGAATATTTAGACATGACTTTGTATTAAGAATACGCTTCGGTAAAGGCAAGTATGTACCAGCTCGCAATGGATTGTATTTAACTATATTTAATTCTAAATGACTTGTAGACTGAATTGACCATCCTGATTCAGACATTTCAAACTCTATTGATTTAGAAACCATCTTATCTAAAAACTGTTTATACAAAAACGATGTATCTGTGCTTTGTAGTACTACTTCATATTTCGTATTAAAAGATTTCAGAGATTTCTCATTATTTTTTGGAAGTCAGTAGTTAACAAATAGTTCAACATTAACTTTAATAGATGTGTGTTTTTTTAAAGAACTTTTTATAAGATGGCATACTGATTAAGAAACTTGTTTCATAAATGTTTCAGGTAAAATAATAGTTTTCTGAGGTTTAATTTTATAGCTAACTATCCGATTTCTAAAAGCGGTCGCTATGATATATACATCATCAAATTGAGTATGTAATAAACAATTAGATTTATGTAGGTTTGACTTTTTATGTGCAGAAAATTTTGAGACAGGTATATTACAAGAGTTACAGAAAAACATTATTTCAGTCTTTAACTTTTTTCAGAATTTGAAATCGAGATTACTGAAAGTACCAAAAAACCAAGACTTTTGTTTGAGCTGTATTGAGAAAACATAAATCATTAATTAATCAATGTTGTAGTGTAGGACACCTACCCATTAGCCATAAGTTAGCATATAAGACTATGTATCGTGTGATCTGACACATTATACGCTCAGACGCGACACAAGTTCGTTGTTTCATTGAATACTCCTACAGCCCGCATTGCATGGCGACCCGGCCAGGGCTGCCTGATGGCAGCGCTGAGCCTAGGGAACATGAATGTGGGTTGTTTGAGGATTTGTGAAGTGAAAAATAAAAATGAAGTGAACTTTTACGTTAAAATTTGAATAAGAGCTGTGCTGTGGTATGAATCATCAAAAAAGAGAGAACGGACAATTAACGGAACAATTTGATGCAGAAAACGTACAAAATTTAAAATAAAATCTAGACAAAATCTACAAAAATCAACTTTCTCGGAACTAAAATAAAATAATAATATGTAGCTGAGGAGAATCTGATAAATATGCTGCCGTAAGATGACACCAAGAATGCAAAGATGACGTGGCCGTTGCGATGAGTGTGGATATGTTGGGCGCTGGGAGTAATGTAATACCAATATAAAGCCATGATGATGATAGATGATGATAAAATGCAGGGCGCAGGGAGATGATGGTGTCCATATAGAAGGATGATATACTCGTAATAGCAGGGCGCCGGCCGATGTTCCAGTCGGATGTGGATGCAGCCTGGAGCCGGGAGATGGTTAACATCCGTAATGTAATGTAAAGGTAACAGTGAGCGTAGTGCGAAACTATTTTTGCCTCCCGACAGTGAAATGTTAACATCGAGAAGATTTAAGAGACAGACTATCCTTACGTTCAAGTGTAAACGAGTGATAACATCAAATAACTTTATTTTTATGAGGTAAGCAGTTTGATTTTAGTAAGCTCCATGCGATTTTATTTTTCGTTCATTGGTTTATTTTCATCAAAATATGGAAAATAAGATAGTAGGCTCCAGTGTTTCATATAGTCTGTATTAAGTGCGCAATTGATAAATTCCTGGTACTAATTCGTATTAAAACAGAGAAATTTGAACATGTACGTGTATGTACTAATGTAAGTAAATTATCATTTCTATTAGTGAGATTTTAAATAAATTAATTCCATTGATTTCAAAATTGTGTAAAATGTAAGTGAAGTACGCATCAAATTGTTCCTACTTATAATTTTATTTTATTGATAGACTTACTGACCTTAGAATCTATGTGGGTAATAGCTTAATAGCAACTTAGATATGATCGATCATATAGAAATAAGTAAAATTTTAAATTCCTATACAATAATATTTTAAAAACCAAGAGCCTTCATTAAATTTGATTAGAAAGTGCGTTAAAATCGTATCAATATGTTTAAAATATACATTATTTAAACATTTTCAAAAAAAAAAAAAAACAATTTGCGACAAAGATATATTTTGAAGTTGCAATTATGACAGAGAAAAGAGAAAAGCAAAAATATCTATTATCAAGTTGAACTATGTGATAGGAAATGTTTTAATATTAAAAGATATTTGTAGAACTTGTTTTTTTTTTAAATAATTATGGCAAATATTATAAATAATGAATTTACTTTCAAAGGTTTTACATTGATAAAAAACTGCATACGTTTATTTGACACTCACAGTGCTATATTCTTTCATACGTTCTGTTTCAATAAACCGTAGTTAGCTGTAAAAGAAAGGAAAGAAGTATACTTTTTTTTATGTACGTATTTTCTTACTTACTATAAAATATTTTTGTGAAATGTAGTGTGCATTATTTTTATGTATTCACTTTTGGTAATTACGAATTGAATTTTCAAAAAATCACTATAGCCTATACCTATAAACAGTAAGAGATAATTTAATGTTAATAAAAGAAAGATCTAAAAAATAACACAGGTAAAGAAATGTATGTACTGCGCAGCAAGTTGAGCCATACCTCATTTATACTGCTGATACTATTTTTCTGTATGTAATTTCAATCTACACTAATATTATAAAGAGAAAAGATTTGATTGTTTGTTTGTTTGTTTGTTTGTTTGTTTGTTTGCATCGAATAGGCTCCGAAACTACTGGCCCGATTTTAAAAATTCTTTCACCATTAGAATCCTACATTATTCCCGATGAACAAAGGCTATATTTTATACGAGAAAAAAATAGGGAACCGCGTGAAAATTTCGATAATGTAACCCAACGTGTGAAAAATTTACCAAAAAAATATCTTATATCGAGTACGCTGTGGAAATTATTGACAATAGAGCAAAGTGATGTACTACAGTTTTATAGAAGACATCAATATCTATAATAATGTCCGCGATACCATATGTCTAACTATTACAGTTATGCCACAATAACTACTTTTTCATTTAAAAATGTACCAACTACGCCACATTATTCGTACCAGTGTAATAATTACATTTAATCATTTCTGTATTAAAGGGTGTCAGGGATAGCCCTCAGAATACTAATAGGGTACATGCAGACCATGAAACTGAACAACTTTCCCCTAGGAACATATTTCAGAAAACGTAAAAAAACTGACTTCCCATAGTGAATGCAGTCAGCTGATTGTGATTTTGTATGAAAGGTATTTTTTTGGGCGTTTCCTGACATATGTTTCTAGGGGAAAGTTGTCCAGTTTTATGTTTCATGCACCCGGACCCTATCAGTATTCGAAGGGCTGTCCCTTACTCGGTATAAAAAGACGACAAAAAACATAAATAATGCATTTAAAAATTCTACACTAAAATAATACATACATACACATGTCACGCCTATTATCCCTTGCGGGGTAGGCAGAGCGTAAACGGCCGCAAAAACGGACATTTACGCCACGTCTGACATATGTTTGAGGGTCATTCGGAAAATTGTGTATCGCCATAGTGACAAGTTGTCAGCCCATCGCCTAAAATACAATACACACCCTCAAGTCCCTTAGTCGCCTCCTACGACACTCACGGGAAAGAAATCGGGTGATGCTATTCTAAGCCGGCATCACACTAAAATAATATTTATATAATCTACACTAATATTAGAAACAGGATTTTATTTATTGTTTGTTTGAATTGAATAGGCTCCAAAAGTACTGGATCGATTTAAAAAATTCTTTTATGGTTAACTGAAGTTGAAATTTTTTATTCAATGTAGGATAGTTTTATCATATCACTTATTGACGTCATGAACCGTCATTCTAAAAAAAGAAATTTGTATCACACAATTTTCTTATTTTATTACAATTTTGTAATGACCTAATAGAAAACTGGCTCTGTCGGGATAAAAAAAAAATACAAATAAAGGCATTGCCATGGGGCTGGCCAGGTTAATCACACGGTATGTAACTTTACGCCACCACCATCTGAAAACGATATTAGTTTCAAATTGAAGTCAAGATTTTTAGAATCCTACATTATCCCTGATGAACATAGGCTGTATTAAACTGTCTTATTCCCGGGGGGAAATTGTTAGCGGCGGGTGAAACCGCTGGGCGGGCTGCTAGTGTTAGATATATTACTTTTCTGTGCATATTAACAAAATATGTACATTTTTGAAAGTGGCTATTTTTTTATTTTACCGGAATGAGAAATTATACCATGTAAAAAAACATAAATCACCTATGTTGCTACATTGTCGAAACTTTGTTTCCGTAAATCCTTTCACATAATTGCATTTTTCGAAACAATGTTCTACAATTATTGTAAAAATATATATATTTATATATATAATTTCTTGGAAAATATAGATTTTACGGCTAGTTCTAATTAATTACTTTTCTTCGCATAATACTTTGTTGGGTATTGTAATCAGGCATAATTTTTTTATTGTACTTTTACATGTTTATAATTATACTGATTAAATATTACAAACTAAAAGAATAAAAAGCAAATTCTATCATTCAATGTTTTTAAATTTGCGTTTTGGATTGTGCTTTCAAGGCATTTGTATTTTTCTGTAGCGATATCTAGAATTACTGATGTTTAGATACTTTTTTTTTTTATCCGATGCTTGATAAGTGATTCAAGGTTTCTAATTTATTAATTTTAATTATCCTTTTTCAGCACATTTAAGTGAATCGTATAAATCTATCTTCTAGCTGGAAATCTATCTACATATTTATTTGATATTTATTTTCTTTTGAAATTAACCTGCGGATATTGTGTTTTTATAACTTTCTGAAATCATAGCGATTATTTTTAAGTTCGACCTTTGGTAGAACTTATAGTTAGGGATCGTCACCAGAAAAACTCGCATGCGGGCTGCAATGCACTTTTGGCTATTCTGCAGCGCGAGTTTTGGATCTTGTCTGGACGACGTACGGTACGGAGCATTGTGTTTCGGTGCTTGCCTTGCTATCGGTTGAAGGCAGCCACAATGCAACCTCAGATGGGAGACCTCCCACCGGACCGGGTGACGGAAGCCTGGACGTTTGCGGGTGTGGGAACGGACTTTGCGGGGCCTTTTATGGTAAAGGCATCACGCCTTCGCAACGCGAAGTCAATCAAGGCGTATTTGTGCGTGTTTGTGTGCCTAGCAACCAAGGCCGTCCACTTGGAACTCGTGGCCGACCTCACTACGGAGGCTTTCTTAGCAGCTTTAGATAGATTTGTGTCGCGAAGAGGGCGACCAGCGCTGATCAGGTCGGACTGTGGTACCAACTTTAAGGGCGCTGATCGATGTATGAAAGAAATTATAACGTTTTTATCGGAAAACGAGGAAGCTATCGGCACGAGCCTCTCCCGTCAGGGCATTAACTGGGTGTTCGATCCACCAGGATGCCCCCACTGGGGTGGTATATTTGAAGCGGTTGTAAAGTCCGCTAAGACGCATTTGATGCGCGTTATAGGTTTAACGATATTAACCTTTGAGGAGCTAGCGACCGTGTTTTGTAAAATTGAGGCCGTTCTCAATTCACGTCCTTTGTGTCCGCTTAGCTCAGATCCGAATGATCTGGAGGCCCTGACACCAGGGCATTTCTTAATTGGCCGACCACTTAACGCCTTGCCAGAATACCCCTACACAGAGGTCAGTAGCAATCGTTTGACGCGTTATGAGTTGCTGCAGCAAATGTCTCAGAATTTTTGGAAGCGATGGTCGCTTGAGTATTTGCACATTCTGCAGCAACGCCTTAAGTGGACGGACAGAACTGAACCCCCTCGCATCGGAGATCTCGTTCTGGTTAAGGATGCCAACCTGCCGCCACTGCGATGGCGCAGAGGGCGCATTCTCAACTTGTTCCCAGGTAGTGATGGCACTCCTCGAGTCGCGACAGTTCAGGTAGGGGATTCAGTTCTTAAACGAGCAATAGCAACGCTATCTCGTCTCCCCAGTAGTGAATAGGCCTAAGGGATTCGACCTAGGGCGGGTGAATGTTTAATTTAGCGTTACTATGCTGGGGTAAGTAGGTATTAATGACGGTCTATGAATGCGCCGCGATTTCGCACGCATCGCTCTGGGCATATGTTGTCCCTTTCTCGCTCGCAGGGCGAGACTGGCGACGTGCGCGCAGACCGCCTGACGGCGCCAAGCGGTGATTTCTGCACCGCGGTCAGTCACTCAAAACCGTTCGGACGAGAACGTATTGTATTTTGTACGGATTTCCCGCCACGCGTTTTGTGATGCCGCGTGTAATGGACGATTCAATTTGAGATCGCGCGTGTTGATGCATCGTATTATTGCGGTTCTCCTGGGTTATACTAGAATACCAGGCTTAGTGATTGTTGGATGTCTCGACGTCTTCCACGTGAGCGTCGCGTTGAATAGGCATCAAGTGGCCATATCGGCTCGCGTTTGTACGACCCAAATTCGGGTTGGGTCACGCGTAATGACTAATATCAAAGTGAAATACGAACAGAAGCTGTGAGTGGTTTGAAGTGAATAACGCGCCAAGGCTGTAGTGGAATGCTGCGTGTCGATATCTTTTCCACCCAGCCCTGTAAGTACCCACGGAATTCCTATTTGATCCATTCCCTGAACTTCCTTTCTCCGTTGGGTATTTTATGCATTTGGACCGGCGTTAACTGTAAGTGATAAATCTAGTTGTTTGTATAAAACTGTTTATGGTGTGTTCCCTTTAGTCATATTTGTTGTACCATATCATTGTGACTCCTTAGTACAAATTGCGGAATTCGTGGGGTGATATAATTTGGAGGTACTTACTTATAATCTAGTGCTAATACGTGTGACGTAACGCCAGATCGGCAGACGGTATTTACTACCGACTTGAGTTATGTAAAGGTTGGAACACATCATTTGCCAATTTCACTCAACTTAGTTAATTAGGTTAAATAGATTTAGGTTCACGTTTAATTCATAGTATGCGCTGCTATATTGTGCAGCGTATGTTATTTAGCGCTGCGTAACGCAGCCATTGTCTGCCTCCAGTTGAACTCCTGGTATTTTGCTCGAAATTTATCTGTGTAAATCGCTTCCACTGCGGGAGTTTGGCTTGGAATTAGACAGAAATATTGAACGCAAAAATATAGTATGGTTTGATGATGGAAGATAGAAGCTGTCACATGACATCTGATGACAATCATTTGTCTTTAGGTAAGTATTCTGTATTCACAGATTCACATAGGCATCATTCTGCCAGTCATGATAGGTTTCTCGAACAAAGTATGTAGATGTAATAAAATTAAACATCTGAACCCATTTCAGGGTAGGATATTAGGATGGGAGTATATTATCTACCCACCATATAATCTGATGAAAGTACTACTATAAAATAGCAAGTACAATTTATAAGTAGATATTTAATCCACTGATGGACACCGCCATTCTCAATATTGAGATGTAAGTAATTTGATTGCATACAAATCAAATTATTGGTAAAAGTATAAATAATGTTGTTTCACTGCTGGACAAGTTCCAATTATGTATAAAACACAGGAACATATAAATAAATTCCATAGTCGCCTTAGCAACAAAAGGTTTCTTTATAAGTAGATATTTAATCCACTGATGGACACCGTCATTCTCAATACTGAGATATCAGTAATTTGTTTGCAAAGCATATCAAATTATTGGTAAGTATAAATAATGTTGTCTCACTGCTGGACAAATTCCAATGATGTATAAAACACAGGAACATATAAATAAATTCCATAGTCGCCTTAGCAACAAAAGGTTTTCCATGATAAATAGTTTCTGTTGAAACAAAGTACAGACAAAACTTAGGAAATAACTAGTCCAATCTGAAACTTATATGGTGTGGTAGATAAAAAGAAATAGGATGGAACGAGTAAGAAGATTTCCTACCTAACTCCTACTAATTATTATAAATCATTAGAAAACCTAACCGCTTGGCAAGAATTTAGTACCTAATTTGTAATGTTTTCTTACTATCAATCTAACAAGAATTAGGATGGAAAACTACAATTATCTGGGTTTAGGTAGATAGTAGGCCAGCCCACAGCATTTCAAGGTCATCCACTCAACTCGCAGTCAGCTGATATCCACAGAAGACACACGAACACAGCTTCAAGCATGTATCTCCATACTCCAACACACAGCAGCCACTTTCCAAGGCAGAGGCGCAACGACCACGGGACAAAATCCACCTTCCACATACAGTGGTGTGACGCCAATCCAGCAGCACTTCAGGGTCAGGACTTTCACACTGCACTCCTCATTTTCTTCCACTTTTACTACTTTTCTTCTTAGATTCGCATACTTCACCGATTAAAATCAGACTTCCCCTTTCGCCAACACACCAGGCCTTATATATATATCCCTCAAAACGGAAGGTCCAGATACAATATTCTCGAAAAGTCTAAAATATCTAGAATATTCCAGCTCTCTTTGAGGCACAACCGCTTATTCCACTACTCGACACCAGGTGGAGCTAACGAACTGGAACGATCTCGACTATTCGATCTTCGATCCATATTAGATTTATTTGATTGTGGGTTCCGTACAAAATAAAATTATTTAAACTTTTTTCAAATATCGTTGTAACGCTAAATTGATATTATGAAAATCATAGAATCTAATCAAATCAAATCAAATCGGGGACGTGCTAAAGAAAGGTCAGGTCAAGAGTACCCTAAACCGACGAGCATGCATGAAGAGATTGATGAATGTGGAGGAGGCGAAAGAAGTATGCCAGGATCGTAGTAAGTGGAAGGAAGTAGTCTCTGCCTACCCCTCCGGGAAAGAGGCGTGATTTATGTATGTATGTATAGAATCTAGTTTTCTTTAATAAACTCAAGACTTTGTTATTATCAAGATTGTTCTAGTATGAGCGTTTCCCATTTATCACTGATATTTTAGTGGGTTATTATTTTACGTTCAACTAATATTCAATGCCATAATATTTAAAGTTGATTAGCGAATATGTTGAACAGACAGCATTTTGTAATGTTTACCTTCTTCTTATATTCGTGCGAAACACCGATGTTCAGATATACTAGAAATCCATGTTTTCTCACCCATTATTTTATAATAATTACTTTTTCCCAGAAGGGAAAACCCGTGTCCAACAGTAGTCCACTGCGACCAATAATGTTGTTGTTCTCAGATAATTTAAAATGTTTACTTATTATTTAAAGGTTTTTATATTCCACCCTTAAACGGATCCCTAAATAGTAAACATATCTTAGTTTAGCTACTCAACACCAAGCGTCGCTTCTGTCGCAATTAGAATATTCTCGAAACATAATTTATTTAAATTATTTTTACTACACATAGCCTAAACCAGTTTATAAATAAAAGAAAATTATTTAATTATAAAAAAAATATTTCAAACATAAAATGCGTATGTAAACACCTAAATTGTGCCTTTAACATTTGAAATTATATTTTACTGCGAGTGCCATCTCTTGTCAATTTGATGAACCTCTTAGATTGATGCCATCTACCGACATTATCCTAAACTACTAGTGAATCTGATTGAACGCATTGAACTGATTCTCATATATTGAATTTAGTTCTCTACTAGATGTCGCTATTTTAAAAGTTTTTTTTCAAGAGGCCAGGGTAGTATTTATTACACATAGTGAGCAGTAATGTACTGTATGTATCTGTCAGCTATCGCACCAAATGATGAGATTCGAGGCCACACAACTTTGTGAAGAAGATGCCCTCCATCCACTACTAGAAATTTCGTTAACCCTTGCTCCTCATTTCAGGTTACAGGTTGAAATACTGACTGCAAGGTAGATTTACATTTATTTGAATACCCGAGACTCTGCTCGATTTCACTCCTTGCGGACATACCATCAGGTAGAAATTTGTCCTTGCATCAGTAATAAACATTACATATCATTCATCATTTTCTATTCTTATGTACAATTTTTATGGGTACAGGCGTGGTTGGGAGTCACACTGAACCCTCTCTCCTGGGGTTGCAGTAGTAGATATCCCAGAAGGCGACGATCTGTCCGATGAAGGATGACTTTTGGACACAAGACGTGGATGATTCATCCCCATCCTCTGATGGGGATATGCCATCCCAATACGTCAATCCAGATACGGACGAACCTCAACCGGGACCTTCCAAGAGGGCAAAATTAATTATTTTTTTTGATTTTGAATATTACTAAATTTTCTAACAAATAAACTTATTAACTTTTGTTGTACCTATCTTTTTCACTTCATTATTCGTAGCTTAGCTTAAACATCATCGTTCACACTTCTCATTTTCTTTTTTAACATCCGATCATAAAAGTACAGGGCTTCGATAGTATAATCAGGGTCAAAATTCATTCAAAACGACAGAATCGCAAAAAATTGCGCGATTTGAAAAAAAATATAAAGTTTGGAAGGCTAAATTTCAGAAACTATTGGGTTTAAAGAAGCAGTTATAGTATCATATTGTAGCAAATTTAGTCTTCTCTAAAAACATTCATACAAAGTTTTTTCAAAACCTAATCCTTTAGGGTTATAATTGCCAAAATTTGAAAAAGAACCGATTATTTCGCAGTTTTAACGATTTTTAACAAAGTTGCGTTCGGCGCTCGAGGTCTCAAACTTGGATAATTCATTAGGCTAACATCATAAACGAGTCTGCAAAAAATCAGAACTACGAGATTTGACGCATACTATAATGTACAAAGTTACTAGATCATTAGTCAGCAAAGTCCCATAGAAATCAAGGGTGTAACATCTCTCCCCTTAAGAAATAATATTCGGCTTTATTTCGAAGTTTATGATAAAGTAATCTTAAATATGGCTTTTAATACGCGGCGTAGGAGATATTTGACTATCTTCTTTTTCTGACAACTAGCAAATTCTTTCGAGTGCGGGCAGGTTTTGAACCTGCGACATTCGCATTACTAGTGGCGACGCCTCTTCCATCTGGGCTACCGCAGCTCATTCCTGGCCCGCCAATTTTGCAGTGTATTTTAATGCCAGAAACGCATGGCATGGCTTCATCTACCGAGTTAGTTTTGCAACTAATACTCGGCGACTAATTCTATCTTTACAGATTGAATGTAGTCTAAGCGATGAAAACCCGCGATAAATTGAATACCAAATTTTTTAAAACACTTCCTGTGTTAGGTATACAATTTCTGAAAACTTGCCACGCGTTACTGGCATTAAAATACAATTGCAAAATTGGCGGGCCAGGAATGAGCTGCGGTAGCCCAGATGCAAGAGGCGTCGCCACTAGTAATGCGAAAGTCGCAGGTTCAAATCCTGCCCGCACTCGAAAAATTTTGCAAGTTTTCAGAAATTGTATACCTAACACGGGAAGTGTTTTAAAAAAAAATGGTATTCAATTTATCGCGGGTTTTCATTGCTTCGACTACAATCAATCTGTAAAGATAGAATTAGTCGCCGAGTATAAGTTGCAAAACTATTTCGGTAGATGAAGCCATGCCACGCGTTACTGGCATAAAAATACACTTGCAAAATTGGTGGGCCAGAAATGAGCTGCGGTAGCCCAGATGGGAGAGGCGTCGCCACTTGTAATGCGAAAGTCGCAGGTTCAAATGCTGCCCGCACTCGAAAAATTTTGCAAGTTTTCAGAAATTGTATACCTCACACGGGAAGTGTTTTAAAAAATTTGGTATTCAATTGACTATCTTCTATGTCGTTCTCGGATACATAACTTGTGTTTTAATAAATAAATAAATAAATAAATAAATAATAATAACATGATCTGAATTTTGGGGGTTCATTAGCATTATTTACTATTTTAAGTTTTTTTTTTTTTATCAATGATGGGTTTGCTCTTGACTCTAGTCTAGGTCATAGGACAGAGACAGAGTCTAAGATGGAGCGAACTCACCCAGAAGAAGCCTGTTCACTCTTACTTTCAAGAGATTAGGGTTGTATGCGTTTGGAAACACAGACGCAGGTAGTGAGTTCCACTCTTTAGCAGTGCGCATTATAAATGATGACTGGAAGCGCTTAGTCCGAATTGGTGGAATGGCTACCAGGTACGGATGGTATCCTGCGGTGCGTCTGGATGTCCGATGGTAGAAGGGAGCTGGTGGAACAAGGTCGTGAAGCTCTTGAGCACACTCTCCGAAGTACAATCTATAAAATACCGACAAGCAGGCAACCTTGCGGCGATGTGCCAGGCTATGTAGCTTGGTGTCCACCAGTTTTATGTCGCCTATGAGCCTCTTGGCCCTGCGTTCCACCGAGTCAAGAGCGGCAAGTTGGTATTTGGCTGAGCCATCCCAAAGACGACTGCAATACTCCATGCAGGATCGGACTTGGTCTTTGTAAAGAGTTAAAAGCTGTCCAGGCGTAAATCACGCTTCACTCTATTCAAGACGCCCAGCTTCTTAGCAGCCGTCTGAGCCTTGTACTCGATGGTCGCGCCGAAGTTTAGATTTGATGTCAACTCCATGCCTAGAAGCTCAAGCCTGTCAGTGACTGGGACAGATGTACCCCGAAAAGTAGGTGTCTAGTCGAAAGGACTCCTTTTTGCGGTGAAAAGACACGCCTGTGTTTTGGTGGCATTGAATGAGACTAGATTGTCGTCACCCCATTGGAAGACAAGACTTAAGGTCAGATCTGTTCGCTCTACCATGGCCTTTCTTAACGAACGTATTTCATCTCCACTGGTCCCTGCACCTGTCAATTATCTCTCTGAAACGGTACTATCATCTGCGTATCCAACAATACCATGCCGAAAGAGGTCATTGATGTGCAGCAGGAAAAAAGTTGCAGAGAGAACAGACCCCTGAGGAACTCCGGCATCAATGGCCATAAGGTCAGAGGAGCAGCCGTCAACGACTACTCTGATGGACCGTTCACTAAGGAAGTCTGAAATCCAAGTACAAAAATCAGCTGGGATGCCATAAGCAGGAAGCTTGCTGAGCAGACTTGCATGCCAGACCCTGTCAAAGGCCTTCGAGATATCGAGTGAAACGGCAAGTGCTTCGCCGTTTTTCTCGATGGCTTCGCCCCAGCAGTGCGTGACATACACAAGAAGATCACCAGTAGACCGCCCCCGACGAAAACCATATTGACGGTCACTGAGAAGATCATTGTCTTCAAGGTAGGCCAGCAACTTACTGTTAAGTACCCTCTCCATTACCTTGCATAGGATGGAGGTAATGGCAATTGGACGGTAATAGGCAGGGTCGGCACGGTCGCCCTTTTTGGGAATTGGTTGCACATTAGCAAGCTTCCAGGCCCCCGGCACCGTTCTTTCTTTAAGAGAGAGGCGGAACAAGCGTGTCAGCACAGGAGACAATTCAGGCGCACATAGTCTTAACACTCTCGCTGGTATGCCATCAGGTCCGCTGGCTTTGTTCACGTCTAGACTGCACAATACTCTTCGAACCTCTTTAATGTGTACTGCGATCTCTGACATCGAAGAATCGCAACAAGGTACAGTAGGTGGTTGCTTGGAGCCAGCGTCCAGACGTGAGTTGCTTGCAAACAAGGAAGCAAACAAATTTGCTTTCTCACTTGCAGAGTGAGCCAGCGATCCATCAGGTTTCAGCATTGGAGGTAAGGTGGGACGACAGAAATTAGTTTCAACCGCTTTGGACAGGGACCAAAACTTTTTACTACCCGGAGGGTGTGATGCTAGTTTGGCCCCTATTTGTCCGACATGGTCAAAACGTGCCTTACGTAAAACCCGTTTGCAAGACTTGGTGGCAGAGTTGAAGGTTCTTTTCTTCACGCGAACCCTACGTGCTCTTAATTTGCAGTCGCGAGCCTTGACCCAAGCTTGGTATGCCGATTCTTTACGCGCCTCAGCTTGGGCGCATTCTGCGTTATACCAAGGCTGGGCTTTGTGACCGAGCGGGATGTCGGAGAATAGAATAAAATAATCCATCCCCTGCCGAATCACGTCCGCAACCGCATCTGCACAACACGAGGGGTCACGCGAAGAGAAGCACACTTGACGCCACGGGTAAGATGCAAAGATGTGCCGTATCTCTTCCCAATCTGCTGACTCGTATCTCCAAACTCACCTCATGCCCCTGGGGCTGTCATCCAGAGGAGAGCAGGTCGATACGGATTTCACCAGACAGTGGCCGGACGTTCCCAGCGGAGCTGAGACCGAAACTGAATGACTTTCTGGATCAGTTGTCAGCAGCAAGTCCAAGCAATTGGGTGTATGGCCGTCGATATCCGGTATCCGCGTAGCTACATTCACCAGCTGGGTCAGATCTAGCGATAATGCAAATTTGCGCGCCTCTAGCCCAGCATAGTTAGTTTTCTAGAACGGGAACAACCACTCCTTATGGTGGGCATTAAAGTCCCCCAGAAAAGTTAGCTTCGCTGTCGGGTATCTTTGCTGTGAATTTTGAGGTTGCCACCAGTTTTCAAAAGACGATACATTTTATAAAAAAATATAAACTATGATTATAATACCAAGTAGTATAGTAACGATAGAGTCATGGGTTCCGTATTTTATTATATGAGTTCTTTCTTGTATTTCTTCTGTTTTTTCAATGAAAGGCTGCAGTATTTCTTTCCTTCCTTTTAGGTCATTTAGGTCAACGTTTTCTAAGGTAATAGGGGACACATTACTTGTTATCTTATTTAGCTTAGAAATACTACAACATGAATCATTTATCAAATTTAAATCGTAATTTATAGCTGGTAGACTAATATTAAAAAAACCTTGTTTTGGAATAAGTCTACTGCTTTAACAGTAAGCTATGCAGTGACTGGGTAAGTTAAGTATGCCTGTACCAATTATATTAATTTCGAATATTTCAGAGTCTGTACAATCTATAGAGAATTTACTAAGTTTAGACTGCACGTAAATCCACCTATTATTCACAAGAGATTTCCATATGTCCACAGAACCATAAACAATCCGCGTTTCACATTGATTTGGCACTTTACTAACAGTCCGCGATAATAACTCACTTTCACAACTTAATTTGGCACTTGTTTGGTATTCGTTAGTGACGTCACACATAAAGTTTTGCGCGGTGGTTAGTTTGCATTTTTTTAACGATTGTATGTTGCAGTAATACGTCTTATCCTTAGTTATAGCTATGTACTTATTACTAGGGGTGATCATGCTAAACGTATCAGAGTTATCTAGTTCGTAAGAAGTAGGTAACGCTACACTGTGATACAGGTTAAATTCTTCGGTAAGTACAAGCGGAATTTTTAAGATGAATACAATTCTGTTATTTACAACTTACGGAGCAAACATTAAGAATAGCATGAATCAAACTTAAATCTAAGCTTATAGGGAATTCTAAGTTTTTAGGTAGGTGCCTTAACCCTTTACTGAATACAGTTTCATATATGGACACTTATCAAATCCATTGAAATAATCGGATACACGTCATATTTTTCTCTAGTTTTGATTGAATATCGTAGCTAAATATGTATCCAAACGTACAGTGCAAAGAAATATTCTAGATCTACCCGTATCTGGGTTATATTTCGGTGGAATGTTGAGAGTCTGGCGAAACATGCGTTATTCCGTTTTTGGGTGCAAAAACCAGTGATTTTGAGAAGAATTCTGTTAAAAGAAATTCAGTGTTTTTGTTTTCATTCAAGAAGGTGTTGTATCTTATTGGTGACTATAAAATAAGTAAGTAAAAGCCACCAAAACATACTTAATTATTCGATCAAACTTTGTTCCTAATGTGGAACACCATGCAGTTATAGTTTTTTGTTCCCGGCAGATATGGAACACTATGCAGTTTGTGTTTTACTTGAGTCTGGCCAGATTTGGTCCTACATGCAGTAAAATTACGATACAACATAGGTATGTCGCGGGGTTTTTATTAGAAAGCTAAGAAGAGATTTAGGGTTTTGTGGATACAAAAAGCCATTTGCCGACAGTTTTCTAAAATTACTGTGAGTCTACCTGTATCTACACTATTTCGACTCGATGAACACATGACTACTGTGGAACTTCTCATTCAACAATTTAATTATTTTACTTATTTTTACACCCTCTTTCCTTTAATTTTGTTTTTGATTTAATAACGACCCTGCGACATTAATTTTATATTTAAAAAGGCGATTCCCATACTATGCCATGATAAACTAATTATTTTAAGTAAATTGTAGATACAATGAAGACTCGTGGGGCTAAAATCACTGTCATCCCGGTTGAAAGCGAAGACGAAGATTTTTCTGATGAAGATGATCCAGTTTATCCAGAGATCGAGGGTGTATGTATAGAGGACAGTGATCCGGGCTATAATGAAGATGAAGAGATTGAAGAAGTTGAGCTTAGTGATTTAGACGAACCATCTACGTCAACTGGAAGAAAAAACAAGGGAGTAAAGAAAAGTAAAGCACCAAATCTGAAATGGATTATTAAATCTATCGAATACAATGAAGAAAACACTACTTTTATGGGTTGTGAGGACCTACCACCGGAAATAATGGCTCTGGAGACGCCAATGACCTTTTTTAAATATTTTTTCACTACAGGGATGTTAGCTCTGATTGAAGATCAAACTTTACTTTACGCGCAGCAAACGAACCCTTCCAAAGCCGAAATAATTTCGACTGATGATATCAAAAAATTTATAGGTATCATTATTTACATGTCTGTTGTTCAGCTGCCATCGACACGTCATTATTGGAAACAAGGAACGTATATAGAAAGAGTAGCAACAACATTTGATTGACATGTAACAAATTTGAAGATGTTAAGCGATTCATACATTTTGCTGATAAGACAAAAGAACTTAGGCCAAATGACCCTAATTTCGACAAACTTCAAAAAATTAGACCTTTTATAAATTTGATTAGAGAAAGATTGAGGACAGTACCAAGAGAAGAGTACCTTGCCATTGATGAGCAAATGATCCCAACCAAAGCGAAAACCTTTGGTATGCGACAGTATAATGCAAAAAAGCCTCACAAATGGGGTTTTCTAAATTACGTCATCAGTGAAGCAAGTGGTTTTAGTTACGATTTTGACATTTTTACAGGCACTCATAAAAAAGACGTGCCTGAAAACTATCCGGATCTTGGAGCAGCAGGTAACGTTGTCACCAGATTACTAGAATCTGTGCCTTCACACTTGAACCATAAATTATTCGTGGATAGATGGTACACAAGCTTAAGTCTGATGGCATTCGTGCATTCGATTGGTATTCTGCCTCTCGGTACTATCCAACTGAACAGAGCTAAAAATATTGATTTACCAAATAAGAAAGAAATGCAAAAAAAAGAAAGAGAGTTTTGCATCGAAAAATGTACCGACGTGAACGACGTCGAAATTAGCGTAACATCTTGGGTTGATAATAAAGTAGTAAATTTCTGTTCAACTTATGTTGGTAAAGAACCCATGACAACTGTGAAAAGATTCAAAAAAGAAGAAAAAGATAAAATAGATGTCCCTGCACCCAAGGCAGTGGAAATTTATAATAAATATATGGGAGGGGTTGATTAACTGGATTCGATGTTGGGTTTTTATAGAATCAAAATACGAAGCAAGAAATGGTACCACCGAATATTTTTTCATTTAATTGATCTCATTTGTGTTAACAGCTGGTTGCTTTAGCGACGCAAAATGAAACAGAAAAAAGATGATTCATATATGCCATTGCTTGATTTTAAACTGTACATCGCTGATGTACTGTAATGATGTGGCTAGCCGTCGAAGGCAGCCTCTGTCATTGACATTTAAATGAGTTGAAACTCTGATCTCAGGGTCTGAGATTTGGGGTTCTAGATCTATGTAGGTGGGTGGCGGGAAATGAAATACAGCGGTTTAACAACACGATAAACAATAATATGTTTTATTTATTTAAATATGGCACGTAATATGCGGTTCGTAACCTAGACGTACTTATCTCTATCTAAATAGCGGGCGGGGAAGCACAAAGCGGAATGCGAGCACACAATACAGAGCATATAAGTATAGCAAACAAAATGGCAAACGCAGTGTTCTTGCTTAGCGGTTTGACAGGCTCACGTAGCGAGGGGATTATTCACACCAAGGTTAGCTCAAACATTTATTGTCGGCTATGCCATCGCTACGGACTCTCACGGACTAGCACACGGCGTCCGTCGGGGTAGAATACCAGCCGAGTCGCAACGTGGCATAAAGGGATAAATTCTGGGTCACGTGAACTACAGGCGGACCTGGTTGCCGCAGCGCACGTATAGTGCAGCTGCAATCGGAGGGATAAATTCTGGGCAACTGGCGGACCTGGTCACACGGCGCACGTACAGTGCAGCCGTAGGCGAAGGGATAAATCCAGGACAATGATTAGGTGAACAACAGGTGGACCTGGTTGCCGCAGCGCACGTATAGTGCAGCTGCAATCGTAGGGATAAATTCTGGGCAACTGGCGGACCTGGTCACACGGCGCACGTACAGTGCAGCCGTAGGCGAGAGTCACCGGGGCAATCAATATATCACGGACCTAGTCCGGAGCCTCACCGGGAGATCGTGGCTTGCTTAGTAAAGCGGCGGTTATGAGCGATTTGGCATAAGCAAGAAAACACGCGAATCACCACTAACCTGGACCTTTGCTGCAGGCTGGAACCACTAATAAGTTTGCGGGGCTGAAGGCTTATTAGGCACGGTATAAAAATATCTAGATATTCGGGAGCTACTGCGGGAGCTCAGTTTACGCGCTGAGTCGCGGGACCAGCCCTCTCGCTGGCGACTGGGGTGATGCTTGAACCGCGGCGGACTGTCGGCTGCTACTGCGGGTGCGAGCTTATATAGCGTCGCCGGTGCGCTTGTCCGTTTGACCTGCGCTTGTGTGCGCGCTGCTACGTCGTAGCAGGCTTCGTAGCTGCGCAGGAGTCGTAGCAGGCGAACCCTTGTTGCACTTCCCCTCCTCGCTGGCAGATTTTTTCCTGTCAAGGAAAAAATCACCGGACATAAACTGTATAAACATTTGCACCCTTTTGGTGCCTTATTACAATATAACCTACTTCATGGCTTAATCTATTGATACCCGTATTGTTACATTTGGGACAAAGCAAAACTATCTTACTGGATTGTACTCTTGTAGACTAGTATCAATTATATGATTTTATCTTAATAATAATTAAAAAAATGGACTCTCAGTCTGTGAACTCATATTTCCCTTATCCTTATGACCATGATTCTCATTAGATCACTAAAATAGTAAATTAAATGACTACTAAACTCTAAATTACACAAAACAATTAGTAAATGTAAATACTGGCTTGTGTTATATCAGTCTTATGTGTCTTTATAAATGCTGGGGTTAAGTCTATTTCTTAAGAGCACCTGCTTATTTTTATTTCATTCATTTAACTTCATTGATAAACATTTCTATTTATTAATGACTTACGTGCACACTCGGTAATTGATCTTCTTCCTAACTATTTGCGGTAGGCAATTAGATTAGGTACCGACCGCGCTGTTCCATTCATCAGCTGACGCTCGTTACCTTACAATGTTGCAATCAATTATAGGGCCGGTAGGCATCCTGCCCACTGCAAATATTATGTTTGGTGATTATAAACACCTGTTTATTATTATTTTTATCTGGCTTCCTCAAAAGGAGGGTTATGTTCCTACATAAACTGCTTGTTTCAAAAACTATAAACATTAACTATTACTTCTTCTTAACTATATTGCTAGATCAGAAGGACAAAAATGTTTGATAATTTACTGGATTGTATCACTTAACACTGGATTCAATTTATCTACGGCAAACAAAAGGCTTCTACGGTAAGTAGGTACCGCGTTTCTACAACAGGAATAACACTTAACTATCAAACATTCTTTGGTCTTTCTCAATTATTATAACTATTATTATTATTTTTTTTTAGATTAGTATAAGATCTATGATTCCCCTCTTCTCTTCCGCGAGGGAATTCATATTTGACTTTATCTAAAAATTATATAAAAATTCAAAAAGAAAAATATCACATATGAACAGGTAATTGTAACATACGTCTGGTAATATTTATCACTATCACTCTTCGAGTGTCTGGTTAATTAACTGGAATAACTTATATTTAATTCGGCGGTTATTCATAATAATCGTTACTTTACTTGACTATTAATTACCATACATATTTTACTTAACGAAAATAATAAATAGGCTGTGGACTCCTGCTGGACTTTGTATTTAATTTTGAATTTTGCCCCTTAGAATTTCCAAATGATTGCCCCATTTTGCCAGCGTCCCTATTTCGCGGTTGTTTTTTTTTTTTTTAAATTAAATTGGTCGCCTTACTGTAACTCCCTTCTGTATCTTCGGCGGCGTCTTTGGCGCTTCGCGGTTACGGCTGGGTGTGCTTCCCAGTCCCGTGCTTGTGTTGGTGCTCGTCGGCGCTGCTCTTCCCTCTGCCCGCGGACGCCCTGCGCGCGTTCTCGCCCTCGCTGCGGTCCCTGGGGGTGCACCCTCTGTGGTTGTGGCTGCCTCCCGGATGGTCCCGGCTCTGGGACCGGTAGGTGTGCGATTATTGGGACCGGCAGCCCGATCACCGGTATTCCGTAGGTGACGTATCTCACCCCTGGGAAAGGTTGCGGCGGTGGTGGTGGCGGTGGTACCGCGCCCTGTAAGCCGTAATGATTTTGCAATAACGGTGGTGGCGGTGGTGCCCGTTGGACTGTTCCTTCGTCCCCGAGCGCGGGGAACGGGTTTTCCCTCGCGCTCCATGCGCCCTCTGGTGTCTGGTTTGGCGGCGGTTGGCATGGGGCCTCCTGCCTGAGACCGTCCTGTTCGTGAGGTGGCCCTTCGACTGCCTCTCCGAAAATGTCGTCCCCCGCATAAAGGGAGAGCACATCCAGGTCGCCCAGCTCAACCGCCTCCTGGGGGGAGCCGGGCGGGGTGGGAAACTCTTCCTCCTGCAGGGGGACGCCGCTGTCCTCCATCGCCCGCACTTCCATGAAATCATGGACCCGCTCTCCAGACCTGGTCCATATACATCGCATCACGCTCCCGAAATATATAAATATGTACCTATTTATTTATTTTAACGATTATGTCCCCAAACTTATTTGTTGCTTTATCATATAAATACAACCAATTAAAATATAATTCCTCGGTGGGTTACTATTTTATTTTACTACGGGGGGGTTCCTCAACATTGGGTGGTAAACTACCTACATCGTACTTGGTTATCAAGTCTCTAAATTTTACTATACTATTACTTATATGCTCCATTTCCTCTTTGGAATGCAAAATTCCCGCGAACCTAAGTTTTAACTCAACATCTATTAACTGTTATTACTATTACTTACATCGCTGTCCTTATGAACACGCAATCACTAGCACTGCGCGCACGCACAACGGACGGGACCCTGTGTCGCATCTCTAAGCACAACTGCGGGGCCGGTATTAGAACCTGCGCGTGCGCTGTGTATGTGCCCCTACCACCTTGCTCTGCGGGTCAATTTCCCTCCCGCGCGCTGTCTTTTAAGACGCGTAACTGTTGCAATGACCATTGCGAAGTGTCGATTTTACTTAATTTTTCGTTACATCTTAGGTGAGCTGTAAAACTTTCTTACTGGCTGCACCCTCTTTATCGCATGAAATACAAAACTTTTCCACAATTAAATCTCTTACGAACAAGTATGCTTAACAGGCATTGGGCTTTCTTTAGCCAGCAATGTACGTCAAATTTATGTTGTGTGCATTTGCTACATGTTGTCAGATCGCGAGTATCGGCGGTATGACGTATTAATCTCCTTTTAACTAGTATATGGTTCGTTGTTCTCTTTTATTTTATTTTATTTTTTTTTGTTCCCGTTTTCACACAGCGGGGTAGTGGTAATATGCATGTTTTGTGCTATTCATAGTATTTTTTTATGTCTTTAACATGGGCCGTGAATGTCTTTTTCCCAGCCCTATCCTGTAGGACGAAAATTACTGGTGACTTCTTTTGAATAATTTTGTATGGACCCGAAAATTTAGGTGCTAGTTTTGCGCAAAAATTCTTTTCAGCGTTAGATAATGGAAAATCTCTCTTTAATACCCACATATCCACCTCCGGGACCCAATCTCTTCTACCCTTGTCGTAATGTAATTTTTGTTGTGCTGAAGCCTTATCCTGGTGTATTCTGACTAAATCATATAGTTCCTGTATCTTAGTTGTCTCACTTAATGCCGGAACTGGGAATTTATTTCTGTCATACGGGTTTCTTAACTCTCTGCCGAACATTAAGAACGCTGGTGTATACTTCGTGGATTCCTGTTTCGAAGTGTTCATTGCATAATTTAGCTCGGGTAAATATTCGTCCCAACGCTTATGATTCCCTGCGATGTATGCTGAAATCATCGATTCTAACGTCCTATTGACCCGTTCGGTTGGGTTCTCGTTCGGACTGTATGGTGCCGTATATCTTACTTTTATCGAGTGACTTTCGAGGTAATCTTTAAACAGTTTACTTGTAAATTGTCGCCCGTTATCGCATAATAACGTTTCTGGCGATCCGTATCTCGTAACTATACATTCTCTTAACGCTTTTAAAACTGTCTTTGCTGTCGCCGTTCGTAAGGGTCGTATTTCGGACCACTTTGTAAATTTGTCATGAAAAACTATTATCCAACAAAACCCTTGCGACGACCTGGGTAAAGGTCCTATAAGGTCGCATGTTATTACTTGTCCCGGTCTATCAACTTTATGTGTGTACATAAGGCCCGCTTTCGCCTGTTGCGACGGCTTATGTGTTTGACACACCATGCATCTATTTACGTACATGGCTACATCCCGGTACATTCCAGGCCAATAATAACGCTGGGCTATTCTACTCAGAGTTTTTGACGTTCCTAAGTGACCCGCACTCGGTTCGTCGTGGTTTTCCCGTAGAATTGAGTCCTTCTCATCCGACGGGATGCAAAGCCTCCAATCCGCGTCTGGTTGTAATTTCGTACCGTAGGACGCGCTGATTATTTTCCTGTGTAATTTACCGTCCCTGACGCAGTATTCTGGGTAATCGCTGGGTTTTTCTTGAACTTCCCTGAGTTTCCTGTCGTACCAGGTTTCTTTTTCCATCTTTACCGTGCATATCGGGTTTCTGGATAGCCCGTCCGCTACATAATTTTTTTTCCACTTCTATACTCTATGTCAAAACTATATTGCTGTAATTCCAAAGCCCATCGTGCTAATCGACCGGTTGGGTTTTTTAATGAATTAAGCCATTTTAATGCTTGATGATCCGTTACCACAATAAAATGGTATCCCTCCAAGAACGCACGCATTTTTCGTATTCCCCAAACAACCGCTAAGCATTCTCTTTCCGTAGCGGAGTACCTTCCTTCCGCTGATGTCAGAGATCTACTCGCGTACATTATTACTCTTGGTATTTCGTCCTCTTTTTGGACCAACACACAACCTAACCCCCGGTCACTAGCGTCGGTTTCCAAATAAAAGGTCTTATTAAAATCTGCTCTTGTCAACACTGGATCCGTTATTAATATCTCCTTTACTCTCCTAAATGCAGTTTCCTGGGCTTCGTCCCACACGAATTTTGCTTTCTTTTTTAGAAGTGTCACTAGCGGAGCCGTGATTTCTGCATAGTCCGGTATAAATTTTCTATACCACGAAGTCATGCCGATGAAGCTGCGTACCTCTTTAGCCGTTTTAGGAGCTTCTAAATCCCTTATGCATTTGATTTTATTTTCGTTCATCTTGATTCCCTCCCTGGTAACGACATGGCCTAGATATTCCACTTGGGAGCGACAAAATTCGCACTTTTTCTTATTTATTTGTAGTCCGGCCTGTCTAATTCTTTTAAAAATTTCGCTCAAATGCGTTAAGTGCTGCTCAAACGTTTCTGAACAACAAATAATGTCTTTGAAAACTTGCAAAATTTTTCGAGTGCGGGCAGGATTTTGCAAGTTTTGCAAATTTTGCAAGTTTTCAAAAATTGTATACCTAACACGGGAAGTGTTTTAAAATTTGGTACTCAACAAATAATGTCGTCTTGGTACACGTAAGCGTGCGGCTGAAGTTCCGGGCTTATTACCATATCTAATAGTCGTTGAAATGTAGCCCCGCTTGAATGCAGACCAAACGGCATCACCTTGAACTGGAACAAACCACGTCCGGGTACTGTAAACGCTGTTGCAGGTTTACTATCGTCCTCTAATTTTACATTCCAGTACCCATTTTTTAAATCTAATTTTGAAAAGTACCGGGCTTTCTGTAGTTTCTCCAATGTATCGTCTATTTGTGGTAACGGGTACGCGTCTTTCTCTGAAATCTCATTAATTTTTCTAAAATCTATACAAAATCTATACTCTCCGTTCTCTTTCCTTGCTAACACTATTGGTGAGCTGTACAGACTTGACGACTTTTCTATAATTCCTTCTTCCAGCATCTTATTGACGTGCTCATTAATGATGCTTTGTAATTTCGGATTTCTCGGGTAGTATTTTTGTTTAATTGGCTCACTGTGTTTCAACTTAATTTTATGTTTTAACCAATCATTGCCCTTTGGCGCGGAATCACACTTTTCAAATTCACATTCTAAAAACTCTTGCAGTTTTTTATTTTCTTCCGGTGATAACTCGTTGTTATATTGTAAGTATTTTTCGGGTTGGTCGCTCCTGGGCGTAGGTAACGTTGGCTGAGTGGACTTGCCGACTGCATTAATTGCTCTGACGTTACTGTCAGGCGTCGCGTCGTCATGTTTCGCTATGAAACTCCTTTCTTCGGTTTCTTCAATGAACTGCCATATTTGCCGTAGGCCAATTCTTCTCATTAAGTCCATGCCGATAATTATCACTGATGAATCTGGCAATAGATACATCTGGTGACAATACCGGCCACCCAAAATGTCCATTGTCGGCGATACACTGCGCGTCACTGAGACTTGTGTATTGTTCGCAAGGACAAACTTATTACCTACATTTCTACACGGAACGGAACTCTGTAGGCACAAATCGTATACCTCCCGGTTTACTGATGAGGACGTGGAACCTGAGTCGAGTAATGCTGGGTAATTCTTCCCACAGATCATTATTTCAATAAAAACTCTATTTTCGTTGTCGCTCATATTGCCCACTGTGTAAGTTTTTTCATGACTTTTCTTGCCGTTCGGTGCTTTGCAGCAGTTCCTGCTTAAGACACCAATTCTGCCACACACACTACAGAATATTTGTTTCCTCCCTGTACATTCTGTGTATCTATGGTTTGCCCCACCACAAGAAAAACATGATGTCTTACTATTATAATTTCTTAAATACCTGGGCTCTCTATTTCCTACCGGATGATTATTTTTCACCTCGGCTCTCCCGCTGTAAAACGAGTTCTGCTGCCTGCTCGGACCAGCGATGTTTCTGAAGCCGGGTCGGTCATTCCCGAACGTATCTCTTGGTTGATTTGTATAAACTGGGTTTTCGAACATACTCGGCTGGACGTTTCTATATTTTTGTTCGTTTATTTTCTCGAACTCGGTGCATAAATCTATTAACTCGTGTACGGAACTGAAGTCTTGGCGCTGTACGTAAAGTTTGTAACTAGCGTTCATGTTTTCATATATTCGTTCCAGTTTTTCATTAGTATTAAATTTTCCATAGCGACGCATGATTGTCTGTAAATCGGTCAAATAATCTACAAATTTCTCGCGGAACCTCTGCTTTCTAGCGATTATTTTCTCAAGCAAATTCGTCTCGTAGCCACTCGGATAAAAATATCTTTTAAAATCTATTACAAATTCGTCCCACGTCGACCAGTCGTCGCGGTTGTTTCTGTGCCATAAATTGGCCTTTCCCTTGAGAAATTTGGTTAAAACCGGCAACAATTTCTCCTTCGGGATCTCACACGAAGTAACGTACTCGTCCAAGCGTCCTAAAAACTCTACCGGATCATTTGTTGTATCAAAACTGACGTCCCAGTTCTTTACGATACTATAAATGTTCTCTTGTCCTGGCGCATTTTCCTGCTTAGACGCCATGTTTCCTTTTTGCTCGGGTTTAGCTATCACTCTAGCTTCCTCGTAAAAAGAACCTTCCAAGTCCTCTTTACCGTGCTGCGACGCCTCGTCGTCCGACTCTGCTTCGGACTCGACGCTGTTAACTGACGTTAACAATTCTTTGGCGGCAGTGTTCGGGTCTACCGGGTCTAGTTCGGATAACAAATAACTTATAAGCTCGTCTTTGAGCTGTTTCACGGTATACTGTTTGTTTGTCACGGGATTAACGGTTGGCAACTCTCTACTTTCTGCTAACTCTATTAAATCTTTCTTTTTCAATTTCGGCTTCTGCGCGGGTCCCGACATACGTTTCTCTATCCAAGATGCAACACACGGTTCGTCCGCGTGCCACCCCACTCTACAGAGCTTTAAAAATGTACCGCTACCGTTACTGAAGTAACGAAACAAGTACTATTTTAAACGTTGGGCGCAAAAATGTAATGATGTGGCTAGCCGTCGAAGGCAGCCTCTGTCATTGACATTTAAATGAGTTGAAACTCTGATCTCAGGGTCTGAGATTTGGGGTTCTAGCTCTATGTAGGTGGGTGGCGGGAAATGAAATACAGCGGTTTAACAACACGATAAACAATAATATGTTTTATTTATTTAAATATGGCACGTAATATGCGGTTCGTAACCTAGACGTACTTATCTCTATCTAAATAGCGGGCGGGGAAGCACAAAGCGGAATGCGAGCACACAATACAGAGCATATAAGTATAGCAAACAAAATGGCAAACGCAGTGTTCTTGCTTAGCGGTTTGACAGGCTCACGTAGCGAGGGGATTATTCACACCAAGGTTAGCTCAAACATTTATTGTCGGCTATGCCATCGCTACGGACTCTCACGGACTAGCACACGGCGTCCGTCGGGGTAGAATACCAGCCGAGTCGCAACGTGGCATAAAGGGATAAATTCTGGGTCACGTGAACTACAGGCGGACCTGGTTGCCGCAGCGCACGTATAGTGCAGCTGCAATCGGAGGGATAAATTCTGGGCAACTGGCGGACCTGGTCACACGGCGCACGTACAGTGCAGCCGTAGGCGAGAGTCACCGGGGCAATCAATATATCACGGACCTAGTCCGGAGCCTCACCGGGAGATCGTGGCTTGCTTAGTAAAGCGGCGGTTATGAGCGATTTGGCATAAGCAAGAAAACACGCGAATCACCACTAACCTGGACCTTTGCTGCAGGCTGGAACCACTAATAAGTTTGCGGGGCTGAAGGCTTATTAGGCACGGTATAAAAATATCTAGATATTCGGGAGCTACTGCGGGAGCTCAGTTTACGCGCTGAGTCGCGGGACCAGCCCTCTCGCTGGCGACTGGGGTGATGCTTGAACCGCGGCGGACTGTCGGCTGCTACTGCGGGTGCGAGCTTATATAGCGTCGCCGGTGCGCTCGTCCGTTTGACCTGCGCTTGTGTGCGCGCTGCTACGTCGTAGCAGGCTTCGTAGCTGCGCAGGAGTCGTAGCAGGCGAACCCTTGTTGCAGTACTCATGAGAGAAACGACTGGCGTTTTTACTCCCACAACACGTAAGAGAGGACGACCACAAAATCCTCAAGTTGAAAACATCAAGAGACGCCGCCGACTTGAATTGCCTCCAATGGAAGTAGCTCAAGATGGTATTGGGCACTGGCCAGATTGGACTGAAGATCAACGCCAACGATGCAAAATCGAAGGATCGGTCAAAAATCATACATTAGATGCATCAAATGTCGGGTTTATCTATGTTTTAATAAAGATAGAAATTGTTTCGGGCGCTGACATTTTTTCAATTTCTTATTTTCATTTATGAAAGTAATATAGCACTGTGAGTGCAAAATAAAACCATAGTACATTTAATTAAGCAAAGCTTCATCGCATGGTTCGAATTTCACTCTTAAGTGGACTGACCATAGTATTCGTTTCAAATAACTTATACTAGATGTCGCTTGTCGTCGCTTCGAGACGAGTACCAAGAGGTTGAAGATTTCGTCGGCTTACGTCGGGGCGCCGGTAGCTCAGTTGGCAGAGCAGTGGAACGGTACTCCACGGTCCCGGGTTCAAGTCCCGGCGGGCGCTGACATTTTTTCAATTTCTTATTTTCATTTATGAAAGTAATATAGCACTGTGAGTGCAAAATAAAACCATAGTACATTTAATTAAGCAAAGCTTCATCGCATGGTTCGAATTTCACTCTTAAGTGGACTGACCATAGTATTCGTTTCAAATAACTTATACTAGATGTCGCTTGTCGTCGCTTCGAGACGAGTACCAAGAGGTTGAAGATTTCGTCGGCTTACGTCGGGGCGCCGGTAGCTCAGTTGGCAGAGCAGTGGAACGGTACTCCACGGTCCCGGGTTCAAGTCCCGGCGGGCGCTGACATTTTTTCAATTTCTTATTTTCATTTATGATTGTTTCACAAGTTTCCACAAATAATTTTGTTGTTGGTGGTAATTTGATTGTTGATTTGATTTCTACTCCAAAAATTAAGCAAATGAAAAAATGAAGAAAAAAACATGCAAATGAAACACTTATTCGTAAGTAAGATAAAAATTACATCGCAACCATTTTTTTTATTGATTTCCAATACACCCTAAATAATAAATATATATATAACTAACTATTTAATCCTTATTGCATATTGTTCCATATGTGGTAGGCAGTGAAGAATAGTCATTACTGCATATTGTTCCAAATGTGGCACTTAGAGATATTCATAATTTTCATCTGTTTTTCACGTTCGTATATTTTTTTATAATTTTTCTTACGTTTCTTTTCTGCCATTTAATCACAAGAATTAATTTCAACCTAATTGAAAAATCCATGCGGCAAAGGGTTAAGTTATCGGTGAGCTCTCGAAACAGTTGTTCTGGACTAATAATAGACGGGTGCATTATGTTTTGGCTACGCAGCGTTATTGCGTTTAATATATCTTCCAATTGAAATGAGAGTGTCAATATGGCTGATTCAAGCATGTTCAGAACAGAGTTCAAATGGGATTAGTAGAGAAGATCGTCAATTTTTGCAGGTGCAAATCAATATTTGCAGGCTACCATACCACTTAAAATAACTATACTATGTTAACTCAATTATTCATGAATGATAAAAATTGTCTTTACTCATGAAACTAAGCTATCCTAAACTAAGGGTTTACACTCTAAACTAAGGGTTTCACTGTATGTCAGTTTTCTAGCCAAAACCGAGGTAAAGATGCGATAAAAATTCAAGGTGGGTCAAGATTTATTTCTGCCAGCTTCATTTCGTCGAAACCTTTTGATGTCGCACGTGACGTCTATTGATAAGCAAGGTAGCCGTATGATTGTTGTGCACCTTAATTATCTTACACGGTCCTTTCCATAGAGGTGAGAGTACTTTGCGTAGGCGCAAGTGATTTTTTAGATATACTAAATCATTTTCTTTATATTGTACCGGGCGAGTATGGGAGTCATAGTATTGTTTAGATATGGCTATGGATTTCTAAATGTGTTCTAGGGCTTTGTCACGCATAGCATTTGTAGGCATAGCTGTGTATACGTAACGGGGCCAATTGTCTTGGTCTATGTTGACGAATGATTTCAGATATTCAGGGTAGAGTGACTACGTTCCAGGGCGCCTTGAGTTTGTGGGTGATACGGTGTACTTCAAAAATGTTTGATTTTTAAAAAGTCGCACGTTTTTTTCAATAAATCAGCGGTAAAATTTGTTCCTTGGTCAGAAAGTATATTTTTGGGTATTCCGAATAGGGAGATAAAATGAACAAGACAGTCAATGCTTTCTTCGGCACTTAACAACAACAACACGTAAGCTGCTGAATATTTTGTTAAGTCGTCCTGAAGGGTTAAAATGTACTTTAGTTTTGCAGTGCCGGATTCAGGAAGGGGCCCAACAATATCAAGAGCGAGGCGTTGAAAAGGAGCAGTGGATGTGCTTGTCATAATCATAGGTGCTTTGTTCACTCGCCTGAGAGCTTTATTTTCCTGACACGAGGGACAGTTTTAACGTAGTTTTCGATATCTGAACGCATTGATTTCCAGTAAAATAGTTCGCCAATGCGATTAAGCATACGGGTGGTATCCAAGTGTCCAGCGATAGGGATGTCGTGATTCTCCTTGAGAATTTTTGGAATTTCGCTGAGTGTCGGGTATATGATTTTGTTGCGATACACATGGATTGTTATCCCAGTATCTCTGAATAAAAATACTAAAATATTATATATTATGGCAAATATCAGTTCTTCAAAAGGGTTTTGAAATTTCTTGGATTATTTTGTTTCTTGCTGCTTTTATAGAATCGAAAAAATCCGCATATGTACTGTTGTCGAAATGATATTTTGTATATAAGAAATAATAAATCTTGTTTCCGATGCAAAGTTTCTGAGCGGAGTGTAAAGACCTTTCGGATAGTCGGAAATCGTCTTTATTTTCGTATTCGTTTAGTATTTCGTAAACGAAAGGCATAGACTCATCTTAGTCAAGTGATGTGGGAATAATGATTAACTTCTGTGAGGATTTCCATAGGGTCTCATTGTGTTCTGTTATTATGGTGTTATGTATTTCTTTGTTTTTCAGGAATTTGGAGTATGTTTCTTCATCACTAGGAGATGGAGCAACATGGGATTTCTCGGTATCCGAATTCGAGACAGAAAGATTAGGAACTTGATCATCAAGAGAGGTGGTTGATTTTCTTCTTGTTGTAGGTTAATATCTGGTGTGATTTTTTACTGTTGTTTTTCAGGTAATACACGGTTATCCGGAGAGACAAAATCAGGTAATTGTCATGTTGGATTTTCACCTTGTTTAGTAATGGAATTTTCGATTGGATTTGCTTCGAAGTACCGGAATAAGTCGTCTGCGACATCTGAGTTCGTAATATCGGGACGAAGATCTGGTGGAGACATCAGGTCTGAAGGCTGAATAAGGTTGGAAGGTGAAAGAAGATCTTGTAGTTCTATCAATTCCTGCTCTAGGTTGTCAGGACGTTCTATGACTGACGTTCTATGATATGTTGTGTGGGATTAACGTTAGAAGAGTCAGTGTTTGATTCAGAGTTGTTCGTACTAGGATATATAGGATTAACTGGGAATCTAGAAAGAGCGTCGGCTGCAGAGTTGAATTTACCTTTGCGGTAAATTATTTCATACTCGTACTCTCCCAGTTTCAGTCTCCATCTCTGGAGCTTGCTACTGGGATCACGGTGATTCATGAGCCATCTGAGTGGTCAATGATCTGTCACGATTTGGAATTTCCTCCCGTAAAGATAAGGGCGGAAGGTTTTGCACCCGAAAAGTATAGCTAAAAGCTCTTTCTCGGTAGTGCTGTAATTGGACTCGCCTTATTTAGGGTGCGAGATGCATATGCTATTGGTCTTTCCTGGCCTAAGGGACCTTGGAATAAGATTACACTTATGGCATAATTAGAGGCACCACAGGTAAGTGTGAATTGTTGAGTGAAATCAGGGTAGCACAATACTGGAGCGGATGTAAGTTTGTGCTTAAGATGGTCAAACGCTAATTGTTATTGATTCTCCCATTTGAATGGTATATCCTTTTTTCTAGTGTTGTTAGTGGTTTAGAAATTTTAGAAAACTCAGGGATAAAGCGACGATAGTATGATACAAGTCCTAGAAAGGATTTGATGTCTTTTGGATGCTTTGGAATAGGGAATTCGGTGACGGCCTTTACCTTTTCAGGATAAGGCTTGACGCTGTCTCCATCGATAATAAAACCGAGATAGGCCACTTCAGTTCTGAGGAACTCGCACTTATCGGGTTGGAGTTTTAAGTTGTTATCTCTGAGTTTTTGGAACACTGCTTCAAGGTATGCAATATGGGAAGGCAGGTCATGTGAGTATATGACGATATCGTCAAGATAAACGAAGCATCTTACGCCTTGAAGTCCTGTCAAAACAGTGTTCATTAGGCGTTGAAACGTTGGAGGGGCGTTCTTAAGCCCGAAAGGCATGCGTGTGAATTCGAAGTGTCCGTCAGGGACGGTTAATGCTGTTTTCGCAGTATCAGCTTCATTGACGCAAATTTGATGGAATCCGGACGCTGAAAATTGAAAAAATTTAAAAATCTTTATAAGGCAAGCATACATGATAAAAAAACATGGAGGCTGAGTCCAAACCCAGTGTTGCGAATAGGCTTTGGAATTCGACGAATTCGAAATTTAGAAATTAAAGTGGACTGTATGTATCCGAATTTCGAGCCCAGCTTAAGTGGCTTCCTGTCCAACTTCGTCGTGATGTGCACATCCTCTCCAGTCTCTACAACATCCTTCACAATCCTTCCACTCCCAACTATCTCCGCTCCCGTTTCCATCAACTTCCTCCAGATCCCCGCCCTAGGCGCGACTGCATCACTAAGGTGCTGGAGTGCCCTAGGGCAAATACCAAATTCCTATTCAACTCCTTCTCTGTCAAAGCTGCGCAGCTTTGGAATAGTCTTCCAAAGACTATTCAAGAAAGCCCCTCCATCTCTGTTTTTAAAAAAAGAATTAAAGAGCACTTCATATCTGAACTACTTTGATATATTTGTAGGTATTTATGTAAACGTGTATGTATATGGGTCTAGCTAGATTATATAAATATAATGTATATATTTATGTCAAGTACTGTAGTATAGTTAAAATTCGCTTTAATTGTTGCATTGTTTTGTCCCCACAGAATATTGATTCTCGCACTACCGACGGGTTGGCTGGAAGAGATCTCTTCTTAGAGATAAGCTCGCCTTTGCTCACACTGTTTGTACATTTTTCGTTTGTTTTTATGCAATAAAGGATATATATGTTTTAGTGAACGCAAATATGCCTGTGTATGTGATTCGAATATAAACGCGACGCGCAGCGAACAGGGAACAAAGTAGGACTCGATAGCCTAATGCAATAAATACCACTGACCTTTTGATGCACGTTCAGCCGTCGAAATTCTTAGCGACTGCCCAACCAGTGGGTCTTCCAGCTCCTTCCACACGTCTCCTTCGTCTTTTAAATAAACAGCCGAAATAGTCTTTGGAGAAACCGAGCTAAATGAGTAGCACTCGCGAAATTAGGTGGTTAAGCCAGTGAGCCTCAGAATGTGCGATCGAATGCGATAGACGTCGTTTGCAGACTGGCGAGGAAGGGCGTTGGGGTCACGTGCGCCGTTTACCGTTGAGACCGAAACTCACACAAAATGACGGTGGCATATAAAACATTGCCTCGGCGTCTCGAGCTACTACCTGCAACTTGTTCGCATGAAAAAAGGGTGTTTTACACTCGACGATATTTTTCGGAGTATCGAAGTGAGACAGACAGGCACATTTACAAACACCACCCACCGTTAAAATATAATTTTTACCCCTATTCGAACATTTTAGAGATAGATGATTTTGAGTATTTAATTGGAATTAAAATGAAATATGAAATATATTGGTACGAAACAAGCGAAAAGTAATTTAAAATAATGAAATTATTCACGCTTCATATGTAAACGATAAACTTAGTAGATATATATATGTATTATGAATATTAAACAGAAAAACTACGAAACTAGATTTATTTTTATTTTTATTTTTATTCTATAGGCAAAAGAGACAGCCTGTGTACGGGCCGTTTCATTTGACTTTGTTGGGTTTAAGGGTTACCGAACTGAAGGGGTGGTATATTTGGGTCGTTTATAAGCACCAAAGTACCAACGCTTAAGTTGTTAGTGGATTTCGTCCACTTTCCTCTCTGCTGCAACGTATGCAAATACTCGCGATGCCAGCGTTTCCAGAACTCCTGAACAAAACGTTGGAGTAACTGCCATCGTGTCAGACGGTTAAAATTAATGTCAGTAACATCCCTTTCAGGCACCAAATTAATAGGCTCACCGATTATGAAATGGCCTGGATTCAAGACCTCGAAGTCATTCGGGTCGGAGCTTATAGGGCACAGCGGGCGCGAGTTCAGAGCGCCTTTGATTCGAATAAGTACTGTTGCCATCTCTTCGAACGTGAGCGTGGTATTTCCGTTGATGCGAACAAGGTGCGATTTCACCGACTTCACGGCAGCTTCAGTGATTCCCGTGAAATGAGGGGCAGCTGGTGGATTAAAATGCCAGGTAACCCTTTCCTTCAGCATCTCAAGACTGATCTGGCTATTCTCTTGCTCAATGAACTTGAAAAGGTATTGAGTTCTCAGCTAGCGACAACGAAGTTTTTGCCATTGTCACTATATATATCTGAGCACGACCCTCGACGATGGGTGAAGCGAAGCAAGGCCCCCAAGAAAGCGTCTGTCGATAAATTGGATGCAAGTTCAATGTGTAGAGCCCGTGTAGTCAAGCATACGAAAATGCAAATGTACGATTTCTCGACTCTTGATTTTCGAAGAGTACCGACTTTTGTCATGACTGGACCCGCATAATCAACTGCAACCTTTACAAACGAACAAACCTGTTGTATGCGCACTTCAGGAAGATCAGCCATGATTGGTTCCAGTACAGTCGGACGATGTCTATAACACCTCATGCATTTAATTTTGAATAGTCTCTGCTTGACTACTCTTCTGGCCGACAATATCCATTAGTACCTGGCGATATATGCCAATGTGGCTTGCAGCCCCGAATGCAAATTCGATAAATGATAATGGTCCACGATGAGAACCGTCAAATGGCTATTCGCTGGGAGCAACAATGGGTGCTTCGCATTCGTTGACGTCGCCTCCCAGAACTATCATACCGGTTGCTTGTTTTAGTTTCATTACTATTTGTTTTACCTGTTGTAAGTAAGGATCGATGGAAGGGTGTCTTCAAAATACACTGAAGTCACTCCGATGGTCCAAGAGTCAGTTTCTAGTGTAGGCACTGCTTTGTTTTCTGTGGTTTGTATTGGATCAGCGATAACTTGAATATCGCTGTCGAAAACTATTATTGCTGCTTTTACTGGCTTCTCTGTGTTCCGACTGCTTTGGATTACTTAGGTTCCTGTGTGTTGTTTCATTTCCAATCTAGCTCCAACGTATGGCTCTGATACCAAGGCAAAACAAGTTTTATCCTACTTGCTTCAATGATTAATTCTTGGGTGGCTAGGCGTTTTCTTTGTAAATTTGCCTGTACTATGAAGTACTTCCGTTGAGCTGTTATTTTAGGATTTCGAGTTTGCGTGCCTGTTTTAACTAAAGCAGTTCGCTACTGTTGATCTCGCTAAAGCATCCCATTTTTTTCTTACCGAACATACTTTATCAAATGCATTATGGTTGATTTTGTCTAATTTGGCTTTTTGGCAATTCCGGCATGTTGGTGGATCTCCGCTTAGGTGACTTGGACAGTCGGCTCGCAAGTGGGGACCTGCACAGTGACTGCAAATTTCACTTTCCGTGCAGTATCTCCGTCCATGGCCATATCCAAGACACCTAGAGCACTACACTAGAGGAGACTGGTGCCTTACAGCAACTCTTTGTAAGTCTACATGCACTTTGCCAGCTATTATAAATCTCTGGTATACTTGTGGAGATACTTGCAGGATGATGTTGCACTCAAGTGTATTTCTGGTCTTTTTTCTATATTTAACTGTCAGTATAAGTTCCTCCTCCCTAAGATCAGCCAAAAGATGTCTGTTCTGATTTTTCAGGCACTCGATGACCACTTTGTCATCATTGTAGGCCATTACATTCAGAATAAGAATGAGGGGATTCTTATTTTTTATTGAATTTATTTTTAGGCGTGATTGAGAGTTTTTTAGTTTTTCCGTAATTTTTCCAAATCTTCTTTTTGGTGACATCCAATTATGACTTTTTGGTCCTTTGCTTTTCGGAGCCTGTTCAATCCAATGCCCTCGACTTTAGCATTGACTGTGCTTCTTATTTTGTCAATTACTTCAGCACTGGTGTTTTTCTCATTTTCTGATGATATTATTATAGAATGCATTGGTTTGCTTGCTGCACGGGTTTCTTATTTCAGTTTTATTTGCCGTGTGATGCCGGCTTAGAATAGCATCACCCCATTTCTTTCCCGTGGGAGTCGTAAGAGGCGACTAAGGGACTTGAGGGTGTGTATTGCAATTTTAGGCGATGGGCTGACAACCTGTCACTATGGCGATACACAATTTTCCGAATGACCCTCAAATATATGTCAGACGTGGCGTAAATGTCCGTTTTTGCGCCGTTTACGCTCTGCCTACCCCGCAAGGGATTATAGGCGTGATATGTGTATGTATTTGTGTTAGACTCCGTCTCTCTCAGTCTCAACTCGAGGTTTTTGTATGCTGGATTTTATTTCTGATACATCCTTAGACTGTAGTGTGTGACGTAGTTCATATCATAACGTAGATCTTAGGTTGATAAACATGATGTTATTGTATGTAAGTAATATGATACAAGTAATGTGATCTTGCTTTGTAATGTAATTTGATATTCTTGTTATTTTCTATCCATTTTCCATAGGTCAAATATGACGCTAATGTATACTTTATAAACCATATAAAAGGCACATTAATTCACAATAAAGATTATTCTCATTTCCACCAGCAAACGAGTTGTTTCACTTACGTAGGACATAATATGGCGACCATGCCTGTTGAAGACCAGGAACGCCTACTCATTCTTGAAGAGAATTTTATTTTACATGTCGACACATTATTAAATTTGTATCAGGCGCTCGTTTTGCAACACACATGTGGGCCCCGCCGCCCCACTGACTTACCCTTGTACTTGTGTATTGAATAGAACGCATTTTCACATAATTTCGGATTTTCAATTTCTCCTGCTTTCCTGCGCCTCTTCATGGTCCTGGATCAAGCCGGATGCTGTTAATTAATGACCATCAGCTGTTGTTTACGCCAGGAAAGTAAACATTTAGTGGAAATACGGAGCGACTATTATTGGCCATTGGGTGTAAAGGTTATCTTCTACAGTTAAGAGGAAAGTGGTCAAATTTTGGACATATAGTGATCAGTTTAGGATAATCTTCAATGTTTAACCCAGCACTCATAATTAAGGTAATATTTAAGCAAACGTACTGCGTCATTTTAAAAGGTTAGTACAGACGGTGACAGCAGTTACCTGACCCCCAATGATTTAAAACAAACATTCGAATATGTCCTCTATTCTCAGTAGTTCAATTTGGCAGTTTCATTCTGTTTGACAAATAAATACTTAAAACAGACTTCTTGAAAAAGAAAAAAGCATTTTACTTGATATTGATTTACGCTGAGATTTGAACTCGACTCTTTGAGTGTCTTGAGCGCTCAACAGGCCGCTAGGCCAACTGACCCGACATACATGGTAGTGAATTTGAGCATAGTGTTCTTCCACGCCTAAGTTTGCGTCGTTATTCAAGTTACGTTTTATTGTGGGTATATGTAGATCTTTTAATGAGTTAAGACTTCTATAGCTACTACACCAGACTGAATACCGTGCACGGTCCGACATACATTGCTGGTAATCATATGGGTGTCATGTCATTACAATAAACTAAGACCATACTAAGTCAATCAGCCAGCAATGTATGCCGGACCGTCATTCATCCAGTTTAGCCTTGTTTAGTGTAATAATGGCTAAAAAACTACAATTATCGATCAGTCTACGTTTTGGCAGTGACTACTTGCGGTATAATTTTTCAGTAATTGTTCACATTCTAGTGTGTATTTATTGGTTTAACTAGTGAATCATGTCGCGGTTGACCGATTACCAAAAATATAAGATTATATTTTTTTATGAAGAGAATACTCCTATCAAAAAGATTGCTCGTGAGCTCAATATAGCGGTAAGTAGTTTCTATAAAAACCGTTATTTATTATATTCTTGGTTGGGTATTGTGACTTACCTTTAAATATTACTTAAAGTAGGTAAAGTGAATGATTAAATTATTTATATGTCCATCCTTTTTACAGAGAAATACTGTAAAGCTTTGGATCCGCCGATACGGTGAAACAGGGAGTGTGCAACAAAACCGGCCTGGACCAAAACCCCTAATGTTTACTAATCAATCGGAGCGGCATCGAGCTATTGTTGCACAGCATCAGGAGCACCCATTTGCTACTACACGATCCACTGCAGTAAGCCACGGCGTTTCTGTGCAAACAATTAGACATCATTTGCACGCCGCTGGATTTAAAACATATAAACCAGCCCGAAAGATTAAGTTATCACCTGCACACCGCCAAGCAAGAGTAAGGTTTGCGCAAACCTATCAGAATTTTGATTGGATTAATAATGTCGTGATTTTCACAGACGAGAAGGTATTTAAATCAGATAAAGATGGAAAACAAATCTTATGGCGAAAGAAAGGTCAAAGATATGAAGAATCTTGCATGCTACCTTGTAGAACGAGTGGGAGAATTTCTTTAGGCTATTGGGGCTGGATGTCGTCCATGGGACCTGGTGAGCTGATAGAGGTGGGTGCTCACTTTAATAGCCGTGACTATAGAGAAATACTCAGGGATGTTATGCTGCCATCAGTGCGTATCGCCTACCCAACTCAAGAAATATATTTTGTCCAAGATAACTGCTCTATCCATCGTGCACACATTGTTCGTCAATGGCTAGAGGAGCAGGATGACCCTTAACTGGGACCCTTCTGAAGTGCGAAACAAAGAAAATTTGGCTGCAGTCGTGACATCAACCTGGGATTTCATGAGAGGACGTGATCACTGTTGGAACATGGTTAATGGTATGCCTGGTCGTCTGCAGCAAATCGTCGATAAATCAGGTGGAGCACTACGTTATTAGGTATTTGTCTGTGGTAGTTTACGAGTTTTACCCGACTACCTCAAAAGGAGGGTTATGTTTTTTAAACATTGTAATGTAAATAAATACCTACTTAATCTATTAAACTTGTTTAACATATAGCTAACTAGGGCTATATGAAATGTTAAACAGCACTTTACTTTTCACAAAAGTTTATTGTTCGAAACGGAAAGTTATACAGTTTGCAAAGCACAGATTTAGGCGAAGAGTAGGCGGAAAAATGAAGCAAGAATATAGGAGAAGTTACAGCGATAGTGAGATGAAGTTAATATAATTAATTAGCGTAATTAGGCGCGAGCGAATTTGAGCGAAAGCGACGTGAAGATGCGTCGATGGCTTTTGGGCGACTGGTGCGCTGGCGCTCTGCCGTCTGGGAGCCGGTTCGGGTTGTCCTCCCCGCGCGCGTCGCTGCGTCCCCTCGCTCGCCGTAGTGATGCGCCGTTTAGTGATGGGCACACCACACCACCCCCTTGGCAGTGTGAAAGTTCTGCGGAATAATAATTAGGAAATTTTACTCTTCGGCCGGATCGTGTAGTTATGACCGGCGATGAAGATCTTGAGTGCGGCATATTTTCAGTGTATACTTCATTATTTAACACGTATGCCGGCTTAATTCTATCTATGGAGACAGTGACTGCTCCTCTGGGTAAATCTAATGTCATGGTCTTGTCCGTGCGAGATATGACTCGATAAGGGCCTGTGTAAGGTGCTTCTAATGCTCCACGTAATGCGTCTTTTCTGAGAAAAATGTGAGTGCAGGTCTTTAGGTCTTCGTGTATAAAAGTTGATCTAGTATTTGTGTGTCTCGATCCAGGTACTGGGCGTAAACGTGCCATCTGCTCACGTAATTGTGAGACAAAATCCGTTGCAAGTGTAGGTGTAGGATTAATTGAATGGATGAACTCACCCGGGATCCTGAGTGGCTCACCATATACCATCTCGGCTGCGGAACATTTCAGGTCGCTCTTCCATGCTGTCCGTATACCCAGCAGAATGATGGGAAGTACGTCAGTCCATCGTGCGTCGTTGTGGGCCATGATGGCAGCCTTCAGCGTCCGATGTAGGCGCTCAACCATGCCATTAGCTGCGGGATGGTAGGCTGTTGTCTGGCGTAGTTGCACTCCGCAGAGGTTCATCAGTGCCTTGAACAGATTAGAATTAAATTGACGACCTTGATCAGAGGTAATATTTTCCTGACAACCAAAACGCGATATCCATGTCTCGTAGAAAGCTCTGGTGACAGTTTCTGCGGTCATGTCCCGTAATGGCGTTACTTCTGGCCAACGGGTGTACCTGTCAACGGCAGTTAAACAGTATCTGAATTCGGCGGACGGCGGCAGTGGACCAACTAAGTCGATGTGGACGTGGCTGAATCTTCCTGATGGTAGCTTGAAAGTGCCTAAAGGAGATACGGTGTGTCGATGTACCTTCGAGCGTTGGCAGTCTTCACAAGTCTTGACCCAAAGTCGGCAGTCTTTCCGAACTGAGGACCAAACGAATCTGTCTGTTACCATCTTAGTAGTGGCCTTGACCCCTGGGTGGCTCATGCCATGAGCAGCGTTGAATATCTCACGACGCAACTCCTTCGTTACATAAGGACGAGGCCTCGATTGAGAAACATCACAATATAATTTTATGTTGGTACCTGGTACGGGGACCTGCTGGAGCTTTAGGGATGAGGAGCCTGAAGATATGAGATCTTGAAGTTCTTTATCCTTGGACTGGTATTTTGCGATAGCCTCAAATGGCGGGCTTGAAATGGCTTCTATACGTGAGAGAGTATCAGCAGTCACATTCTCTTTCCCTGAGATGTGGCGAATATCACTCGTGAACTGCGAAATGTAATCTAAATGGTTAAATTGCCTTGGTGAGCACTTCCGTTCCTTCTGCTGGAACGCAAACGTGATTGGCTTATGGTCCGTATAGATTACGAAATGTCTCCCCTCGACCATGTAGCGGAAATGTTTCACGCTTTCGTATATAGCGAGCAACTCTCGATCATAGGCACTATACTGTTGCTGAGCCTTATTCATCTTCTTGGAGAAGAAAGCGAGAGGTTGCCATTCCTTGTCAACCAGCTGCTGCAATACCGCGCCCAAGGCTGAGTTTGAGGCATCAGTTACGAGGGCAAGCGGTGCGTTCATTTGAGGATGGGCTAGTAGAGTAGACTTTGCTAAACTAGCTTTGCATCTGTCGAAAGCCTGGGTGAGTTCTGGAGACCAAGTAAGAGGTTGCGATCCTTTTATTTTGGGTCCAGCTAACATGTCATGAAGAGTTGCCTGGTCTTCTGCTGCATGAGGTATAAAACGTCTATAAAAGTTGAGCATACCTAAGAACCTTCGCAGTCCGCTCACGGTTTTAGGTGGTGGAAACTCCTGAATGATCTCAACCTTGTCGTCCATAGGTCTTGTGCCTTTCTCAGAAATGACGAAGCCAAGAAAAGTTACCTCACTTTGTCCGAAGCTACACTTAGATTCGTTTATCAGCAGACCATAGTCCTGTAGTCGCTTGAAGACCTGACGTAAGTGTTCCAGGTGCTGAGATTCATCCTCCGAGAATATCAATACATCGTCAATGTAGCCGAATGTAAAGTCCAACTCTCTCAGTACCTCGTCGAGAAAACGTTGGAAGGTCTGGGCGGCGTTTCGTAGTCCAAACGACATATAAGGAAACTCGAACATACCGAATGGAGTGGTGATGGCCGTCTTTGGAATATCATCCTTAAATACTGGTATCTGATTATAGGCTTTTACTAGATCAATTTTTGAAAATACCTTGCAACCAGCCAACCGGTAGGAGTAGTCTGCAATATGCCGAATGGGATACCTGTCAGGTATGGTACGCGCGTTAAGTGCGCGGTAATCGCCGCACGGTCTCCAAGTTCCTCCTTTTTTAGGTGCCAGGTGTAATGCAGAAGCCCAAGGTGAGTCTGAGCGTCGCGCTGTACCATCTCGCATCATCTCCTCGAACTGCTCCTTAGCTATTGCGAGCTTGTCTGGCGCTAGACGGCGAGGTCGGCAGAACGTTGGTGGGCCATCTGTGGTCCTGATGTAATGCATGGTCGAATGCTTGATCTGACGAAGTATGCCTGACGGCTTGGTCAGATTGGGGAACTCAGCTAATAGCTTGTGGTACTCACTGTTACCGGAAATGGACTTCACGCTGATGTGCTGGCAGAGCCTGACTTCTCCAGGTGAGGTAAGGGTAGTCAGGGTATCGATCAATCTCTTGTTCCTGCAATCGACCAATAATCCATAGTGAGATAAAAAATCAGCGCCTATGATAGGTCTGTTCACATTGGCAACGACAAAGTTCCATGCGAAATCACGCCTTAGTCCTAGGTTTAATATCATTTTCATTGTCCCGTAGGTAGAAATTGCTGACCCATTTGCTGCAGTGAGGGTATATTCGACAGATGGACCGGCGTACTGGCGTAAAAATCTTTTAGGTAGCACGCAGAGGTCGGAGCCCGTATCTACAAGGTATTGCATCTTACTTGTCTTATCGGTAATGAATAAGCGGCGACTTGAGGGAGCGTGATAGTCGTTAGTCGCCTCTACTGACTGTCGCGACTGTTTTTTAAATCAGAAGTGTAGGTACAAGGTTGCACGCAACGGCTCGCTTTTTTAGCAAAATTGTTATGGTACCAGCACCAAGATGAATTACGATTCTTACTCCTACCTCGTGATTTCGACCTGTTACCACCAGACCTCGTGTTCCTGAAGTTGCTGCGTGATCTGCGACTACCCTCAGGTTGAATGTTCAGTTGCGCGATCTGCCGCGACAGCTCTTGTTGAATGCGCGTGCCAATGGACTGCTCCATACGATGCATCATTGCTTCAAAGTTATCAGCACTCGCCACCTGCTTTTGATAATTAGGATTAGGTACAGCTTCGTAAACTTGATCAGCAAGGTTAGCCATCTCATCTAATGGCGTCGTCTGTGACGCAACAATAGCCTGAATATGCAGAGGAAGTCGGGTACTCCATATGCTGCGAAGTACCTCGTCGGTTAAGCCATCCACAGCTAGCGACCTCAGATGTCGTAAAAACTGCGAAGGTTTGCGATCGCCCATCTCCTCTGTGTTGAGTAACTGCCGTATTTTCTGCTCACGAGAAATAGAAAGTCGCTTTATTAACTCAGTTTTAAGTTTTTCATATTTCCCGGTTGCCGGGGGTTTAATAATTATGTCGCGTATTTCTTTGGCAGTTCTAGGGTCTAGCTCGCGGAGTACCTGGTAATATTTCGTGTCATCCTGCTTGATGTTGGTCATCTCGAATTGCGCCTCAACTTGAGCAAACCATATTTCTGGATCATCTTGATAAAAGGCGGGTAAGCGCACAGCAACGCGCTCCACCGCAAAATTCGGCTGGCCGCTGGGCTGACCGTTGGGTTGGTCGCCGGGCTGACCGTCGGGTCGCCGTCCAGGATCATCTTCGTTCCGTTGTCGTTCACTGTCGGACATCTTGACGCGGCGATAGCAACGTAAGCGCTAAGCAATGTTCGTAGACGCGGTCACCAAATATAGCTAACTAGGGCTATATGAAATGTTAAACAGCACTTTACTTTTCACAAAAGTTTATTGTTCGAAACGGAAAGTTATACAGTTTGCAAAGCACAGATTTAGGCGAAGAGTAGGCGGAAAAATGAAGCAAGAATATAGGAGAAGTTACAGCGATAGTGAGATGAAGTTAATATAATTAATTAGCGTAATTAGGCGCGAGCGAATTTGAGCGAAAGCGACGTGAAGATGCGTCGATGGCTTTTGGGCGACTGGTGCGCTGGCGCTCTGCCGTCTGGGAGCCGGTTCGGGTTGTCCTCCCCGCGCGCGTCGCTGCGTCCCCTCGCTCGCCGTAGTGATGCGCCGTTTAGTGATGGGCACACCACAAACATAATGCTAGCAGTGATGTTATTGTTGTATAATTAAATATGACATGTTAATTCACTGCATATTATTAATTGCAAACAAGGTTTACAATTAACACTACATTATTGCAATTAAATAATATCAATATAATTATCATTAAAATAGGTCAACTACTTACAACTCACCCATAAGATATTGATAATCAAAGTATTTCTATTAGAAATATGAAGTAAGTAGGTATTTTTTAACTTTAACTAACTATCTGCTTATTTTGGTAATAAACTGTTTTTTAGAAGATCTTTGATGGTTTTCCTTATGTGTTTTCCCCTAACAATGTGCGGGAAACGGAAAAGAAAGGGCATGGCAAATGAGGGCGCTTCTGTCCCTCAGTATGAGAAATGTCAAAGATCTATGATAAAAAATGATTAGTTAACTTTTTTCCCACGGCCAATCTTAAATCGAGACTTAAATACCTTGATCACCTCACAAAAACTTACATATTTTAAAAATAAAATACAAAACAAAACAAAACCGTGGTGTGTATCGAACCAAAATGTCAGTTAGTTAATATCCGCTCCACTAGCTGTCCACTATGGCCACTACACCACATCTACATGTGCAAAAACCAGTGAATTTAAGGATACTTGATAGACAGCTATTTGAAAGCAAATAGGCTTAGCTGATAACACCCCTATGTTCACTACATAAAAGTGTGTTTCAATTAGCAAGCATTACTCGCGGCTTAGTGGCGCCCTCTTCTGTTTATTTCTTAATTGAAACCACATTTATACCCGCAATTCAATATATTCTTTGTTACAATAACAATAAGGACGAAAAACCTAAGAATCTACCAACTTTGTTAGAGGGGTCAGGTAACTCCTACAACCGTCTGTACCAGTGTAACCTACTTTCTTTGTTCAGAGCAACCAGTACCTATTATAGTGAATTTAGGCCTAAGTGTTTATCATTTTAGCTAAATCATAATTCAGAAAAGCTTATGCATATGTAAGCTATCTTAATTAGCCGTTTAAATCACTTAAACCTTGTTATTTCACATATTTCATTCAGATAGGTATTTTATTAGGTATTTCTGCATAGGTACACATTTTGGTTCTAAATACTTTTTATAAACCACAAGTCGATGTTTATCAATACTGTACAACAGGTAAACAACCGCAATTAAACCTAAAACTGTCGATTATTAATCATTTTATGTAATTAGGTATTTCATTAGGTATTTCTGCATAGGTGCACATTTTGGTGCTAAATACTTTGTCTTATACACACATCAATGTTTATTGACACTGTACAACAGATAAACAACCTCAATAAAACCTAAAACTGCCTATTTCCAATCATTTTGTGTAATTAGGTATTTTGCTAGGTATTTCATCCATTATGTTTAACTTAATTAAAAACACTATTTATATAGATTATGTACATGTTTATCAACGTTGTCACCTAAAAAATACATCTCAATAGATGCTCAAAATTGTTAATTTTCAAGAAATTAGTAAAAATAGGTATTTCATACCTAAGTTGGCATAAAACTTCTCTTTTAGTCACAAATAGAATTTACTATTAACTAGTAGGTGATTGTTAACGTTTTGATATAATAATCCACCTCGATTTTAATTTAAAATTCCTAATTTTTCAACATTTGTGTGGAATAGGTATTCCTGTAGGTATCTTTTATTTCATTGCATATTTTGATCAAAAATATATTTATATACAACTGCAAAAGTCTTGTATTTGTTGTGACATACATAAATATTTCAATTATTTACTGAAACCTGGTAATTTTCAAAGGTTGTAATCAAGTAGGTACTTTGGAAGTTAGTCTTATTTTAGTACTTGTTCCAATCAAAACATTAGTTACATATATCTACTAATACAAGACAAACATTGTTTATTTATTATTAACGTCAAAATACAACAAGCTTAAGTATTACATTGTGTGATTTGGTTTGTATCAAAACCTAGTAAATAACTTGCATTTATATAAATTCCAGGTTGATTTCACACACGCCAATATGACCGAAACTGAAAAAGAATTAAAGGGAAGGAGAGGGAATGTCAAAGGACGTCTTACCATTTTCTCCACTTATTTGGACGGCTTAAGTGATGCTACGTTAACTCCAATCGAGATAAGAGAACTGCAGTTAAGGTTAAATAAAGCTGAGAATTTGTTTGATCAATTTGATGAGGTCCAGTCAAAATTAGAGCTTTTGTCTGAAAATATAGATAGTGTCACTGCGGAACGTATCGAGTTTGAAAACCGTTATTACAAATTAATTTCTGAAGCACAAACCATAATCGATTCTTATGAGAAAAAAGATTCTGGGTTTAGCTCTGCTGAATCGGCGTCTACCGTCAAACATACTTTTCGTAAAAACATTAAATTGCCCCCGATACAACTGCTAAAGTTTAGTGGGTGTTATGACACATGGCTCGAATTTAGGGACACATTTACTAGCTTAGTTCATTCGGATAACGAATATGATGACATTAGTAAATTTCATTATTTGCGGTATTCTCTGGACGGGTCTGCTGCTGAGATTTTAAAGAAAATAGAATTTTCTGCAGAAAACTACGCCGCGGCATGGAACATTCTATGTAAGCGTTATGACAATCCACGTTTATTGACTAACAATCACGTTTCAGCATTATTTAATGTCGAAAAAATCACAAAAGAATCGTCGCACGCACTAAAAAATATGATTGATCAATTCAATAAAAATTTACGAGCATTGAAATCATTAAAAGAGCCTGTAGACAAATGGGATACGCTTCTCATTTATTTAGGTACTCAAAAATTTGATGCTATGACCTACCGTTAATTGGAAGAATACAAAAGTCAATTAGATAAAGATGAATTTATAACTTTTAAAATTTTTATTTCTTTCATTCGAAAACGTGCTGATTTCCTGGAAACGTTAGAGTTGTCGCAAAATAAACCTTCTAGTAGCAATACACTTAACCCGGCGGGAGTGTGGTGACAAAAAGTTTAATAAAGTATGTGGCGGGGTGTGACATACCCCAATACAAAACAACTTTTATTAAAAATTTTACACTAAAATATTATAAAATGCTGCTGAATATTATATAAGGGGATTATTATGATGGAATAAAAACAAATATATTATGAAAATTCTTTATATTTTAGTTATTTCACTTATGAGATCTAAGGCACTCGTTTTTGGTAACAAAAATAATTATCCTCTTTTTAGAAAATCACAAAAATAAATAAGGGTTATCAGAACACAAAAAAAACTCAAGGAACTTATAAAACATGAGCTTTTCCATAAAATAAAAATATGAAATTAAAAAAATAAATTAGTAACACGTTAGAAATTTTAATCAAAATCAGCACAAATTTTACAAAAAAAAAAAATGCATGTTCTAGACATTTTCCACAGCCAGTACATGCATGTTTTTTTTAAATAAGGTGTTTAAACACTGATACGACGGCGACGTGTTCTATGGCTGATGGAGGGATATCATCATCCGAATCCCATTCACTGCTCCTTTCCGCGTAGTCGACATTTATCTCTTGTGTGTCAGACTCACGTTCGTGTTCACTGTAATGATCAGGTATTTCTGAAGAACTTAATTTATCTGAAGAATGTTCTAGAACTTCATTCAGCAGTGACGTAAGCCGTCTTTCATCATTTTCCACTAACATTTTTATTTATAACTAAAAAAGAAAGCAATAATCAGCTAAAAGCCAAATTAAACGCTATACAAACTTGACACAAAATGTATACATGAACTATGTGGCGGGGTGTGACCTACCCCACGGACTTTTGCACATGTGTATTCCAAGCGCTGGCCGGCGCAACACAGTGATCACGCCATTTTCCCCTTCTACAACCCCTGCCCTCCAGCTACACAAAACCTCTAAAATGTAACATGGCAAATAAAAAAGATATGCCGATGTAAACAGTATTCGGGGTATGTTATACCTCACCACACTCCCGCCGGGTTAATAAATCGGTCACTAAATCTAAACATACAAACAAAACTTTTATGGCACTGCCACATACAAACAAAAAAAATAACAAGGATTCACCCGTGAAGACTTGTCCTCATTGTCAGAGTGATCAACATACATTGGTTAATTGTTCCAAATTTCTTTCTTTGAGTAATGAGTCACGGCTTAAACTATTACCTTCTTTCAAGATTTGTTACAACTGTTTCAATACGGGACATTATGCAAATCGGTGCAATAGACCTGGGTGTAAGTTATGTAAACGCAGGCACCACACGTTAGTCCACGTGACACACGCAGAAGACACACCTATGGCACACCTCGGACACTGGCGCTCAAATGTATGAATCAAATGCTTTGCTATGCACACAGTCTAAGCTCGTGTAGGTGAACGCGGACCATGCTTGTGTGTGTGAGACAACATGTCAGGGTTGCCGCCATTTTGCGTTCGCGAATCGGGAATGCAATGTGCGGCAGTATGAAATGACCTTCGTCGTCGCGTCCTTGCTTAGCCGGTATCTGAGCGTCCTCCGAGCGCGGGTGGGCGGCGCTTGTAGGGGGAGGCAGGGAGTGACCATACTGTACGCTAGTACTATTAATTATACTGTGCCTATGGATCGTACAGCAACTGCCAATGTTCAATCTGGTTCGACATCCTCGAATTCAAATGCTGGTTCGTCGACAGGCCCAGTGCAGAATATTTCTCTGTCAGCCAGCATTTCAACGTCTAATCCAGATATAGAGGGTGGTATACTATCCACCGCTTTAATAAAGGTGTATGATTCGGAAGGTCGTGAATATATCGCGCGTGTTGCCCTCGATTGTGGGAGCACTTCTTGTCTTATGACAGAACACATGCATGAGTTGCTGAATCCGCCAACATCTCATGTAAGCAAATCTGTACAAGGTATAAACAAATCTGAGTCACTCATCGATAAGATGTGTCTCGTTCACATTCACTCATGAAGTGGAAAATACTCAAGGAAAATTCAATGTTATGTTCTACCTTCCATTTCTGACGAAGTCCCTTGCAGTCCGATAGACTTATCGGATCTTAATATTCCTACTGACTTATGCTTGGCCGATCCCAATTTTTATATACCGGCACCTATTGATTTTATTATTGGTGTTGGCGAATTTTGGGATATGATAGGGGCGCAGCGTTGTAACGTCCCCCCTCTATTTACACCCTATATAGCCCTATATATAAACCTATGCATATACGCTCAGCTACCTATCTGATAATTAATAAACTCTGAAACTATATGTCTACTATAAACTAACGTATAAGAACTGAAATCTTGGCCTTGGATCTCGTATAGTGGGGACCCTACGCTGTGTGAGTAACCTCAGAGAGAGAAAGACAGTCTAAAGAAACACCTACAGTTAAAATTAAATCTCAACTTTATACATCTACGAAACTTGAATATTAACTTTGGCTGAAATGCTTACGAGGCTGTTTGGTTTTAAACTAACCGTTTCATAAACAACTTAACTTAATACTTTTGATCATTTTATCCTTATTGTCGAATTCCAAGCTAAACTCCCGCAGTGGAAGCGATTTACACAGGTAAATTTCTAGTAAAATACCAGGAGTTCAACTGAAGGCAGACAATGGCCGCGTTACGCAGCGCTAAATAGCATACGCTGCACAATATAGCAGCGCATACTATGAATTAAACGTGAACCTAAATCTATTTAACTTAATTAACTAAGTTGAGTGAAATTGGCAAATGATGTGTTCTGACCTTTACATAACTCAAGTCGGTAGTAAATACCGTCTGCCGATCTGGCGTTACGTCACACGTATTAGCACTAGATTATAAGTAAGTACCTCCAAATTATATCACCCCACGAATTCCGCAATTCGTACTAAGGAGTCACAATGATATGGTACAACAAATATGACTAAAGGGAACACACCATTAACACGAATAAACAGTTTTATACTAAACAACCAGGTTTAACACTTACAGTCAACGTGCCGGTCCAAATGCATAAAATACCCAACGGAGAAAGGAAGTACAGGGAATGGATCAAAGAGGAATTCCGTGGGTACTTACAGGGCTGGGTGGAAAAGATATCGACACCCAGCATTCCACTACAGCCTTGGCGCGTTATTCACTTCAAACCACTCACAGCTTCTGTTCGTATTTCACTTTGATATTAGTCATTACGCGTGACCCAACCCGAATTTGGGTCGTACAAACGCGAGCCGATATGGCCACTTGATGCCTATTCAACGCGACGCTCACGTGGAAGACGTCGAGACATCCAACAATCACTAAGCCTGGTATTCTAGTATAACCCAGGAGAACCGCAATAATACGATGCATCAACACGCGCGATCTCAAATTGAATCGTCCATTACACGCGGCATCACAAAACGCGTGGCGGGAAATCCGCACAATACGCGATACCCTCCTGTCCGAACGGTTTTGAGTGACTGAGTGCGGTGCAGAAATCACCGCTTGGCGTCTACCAGGCGGCCCGCGCGCACGCCGCCCCCTCGCCCCGCGAGCGAGAAAGGGACAACATATGCCCAGAGCGATGCGTGCGAAATCGCGGCGCATTCATAGACTGTCATTAATACCTAACTTACCCCAGCATAGCAACGCTAAATTAAACATTCACCCGCCCTAGGCCGAATCCCTTAGGCCTATTCACTACTGGGGAGACGAGATAGCGTTGCTATTGCTCGCTTAAGAACTGAATCCCCTACCTGAACTGTCGCGACTCGAGGAGTGCCATCACTACCTGGGAACAAGTTGAGAATGCGCCCTCTGCGCCATCGCAGTGGCGGCAGGTTGGCATCCTTAACCAGAACGAGATCTCCGATGCGAGGGGGTTCAGTTCTGTCCGTCCACTTAAGGCGTTGCTGCAGAATGTGCAAATACTCAAGCGACCATCGCTTCCAAAAATTCTGAGACATTTGCTGCAGCAACTCATAACGCGTCAAACGATTGCTACTGACCTCTGTGTAGGGGTATTCTGGCAAGGCGTTAAGTGGTCGGCCAATTAAGAAATGCCCTGGTGTCAGGGCCTCCAGATCATTCGGATCTGAGCTAAGCGGACACAAAGGACGTGAATTGAGAACGGCCTCAATTTTACAAAACACGGTCGCTAGCTCCTCAAAGGTTAATATCGTTAAACCTATAACGCGCATCAAATGCGTCTTAGCGGACTTTACAACCGCTTCAAATATACCACCCCAGTGGGGGCATCCTGGTGGATCGAACACCCAGTTAATGCCCTGACGGGAGAGGCTCGTGCCGATAGCCTCCTCGCTTTCCGACAAAAACGCTATAATTTCTTTCATACATCGATCAGCGCCCTTAAAGTTGGTACCACAGTCCGACCTGATCAGCGCTGGTCGCCCTCTTCGCGACACAAATCTATCTAAAGCTGCTAAGAAAGCCTCCGTAGTGAGGTCGGCCACGAGTTCCAAGTGGACGGCCTTGGTTGCTAGGCACACAAACACGCACAAATACGCCTTGATTGACTTCGCGTTGCGAAGGCGTGATGCCTTTACCATAAAAGGCCCCGCAAAGTCCGTTCCCACACCCGCAAACGTCCAGGCTTCCGTCACCCGGTCCGGTGGGAGGTCTCCCATCTGAGGTTGCATTGTGGCTGCCTTCAACCGATAGCAAGGCAAGCACCGAAACACAATGCTCCGTACCGTACGTCGTCCAGACAAGATCCAAAACTCGCGCTGCAGAATAGCCAAAAGTGCATTGCAGCCCGCATGCGAGTTTTTCTGGTGACGATCCCTAACTATAAGTTCTACCAAAGGTCCCTTCTTTGGGAGTAACAGCGGATGCCGTGCTGAAAAGGGCAGGTTAGCGTTCCGAAGTCTACCTCCAACCCGGAGCATTCCATGCTCGTCCACGAACGGGTTGAGGCGCACAAGACCTCCCTTCAGCTTTCCACGGCCATCCCTGAGCAGCCTGACCTCTTCCTCAAAATGTTCCGCCTGGACGACCCTAACCAATAAACTTAGAGCCGCATTCCGCTCCGCAGGCGAGAGGACAGGTGCCAAGTTCCGTTCTGCTTGAGGTTTTCTACAGTTGTTCACGAACCGTTTGATCCAACCTGTCACCCCTAGAAGTTTGTCGAGGGAGCTGTATCGTTCCAGCAAGAAAGCCGCACTAGGCTTAGGTACGATCTGCCCTACGTTCACTCGCAAACCTCGATCAGGTGGCCCAAGCGGCGACCCGCACTCATTGTATGGCCATCTCTCAGGTGACTCAGTCAGCCACTGAGGTCCCCACCACAGTGAGTGACCTACCAAATCAGGGGCCCTACATCCCCGTGAGGCGCAGTCCGCTGGGTTCTGTTCTCCCGGTACGTGTCTCCATACCAACGGAGTTTCCGATCCTTTAATCTGTGACACCCGATTTGCCACGAAAACCTCAAGAGTATGTACCGACGTCTGTAACCAGCACAGAACTATCCTACTGTCGGTCCATGCGTACACCGTTTCATCCAAAGTGATGGTACCGCGTAGATTACTAGCGACATGATGTAGCAAGCGCGTGAGAAGCGCTGCTCCCGCCAATTCCAACTTTGGAATGGTCCATCTTGTCCTAACCGGAGCCACCTTACTCTTGGCCATAACTAGACGCACGTCTACAGTTCCCGTTGAACTGACTGTCCGCAAATAGACAGCTGCCGCGTACCCTCGCTCCGAGGCATCACAAAACCCATGTAGGGTAGCCTTACATCCCACCGATGGGAGCAATTTGCGAGGTATGGCGATGCGTACGATCCCTGGTAAGGTGGTCACAAACTTGGTCCAATCATTCAACAGCTCTCCGGAGAGCTGGTCGTCCCAACCCAAGTTTGCTATCCACAACCTTTGCAAGAAGCACTTCGCCATGAACGTCACCGGTGCGATCCACCCGTTAGGATCGAAAGTTCTGGCGATCGTCGATAATACCGAACGCTTCGTCCAAGTCTTCTGCAAAAGGTCTGGCTCGATCTGATACGTAAAGACATCATGCGTTGGCCTATATTGCACCCCTAGGATGCTCAACGTATTTGGATTGTCCGGGTTCTCGAAAAGGTGCGGGTCCTGCTGGAACTCACCTGGCAACCCGGCCAGGAGCTCTGGACAGCTGGACAGCCATTTCCGCAACTCATAACCTCCTGATTCCATGATCGCGATCAGCTCGTCTCGTAGTAGCAGTGCTTGTTGCACGCTATCTGCACCCGTGCAGATGTCATCCACGTAGACGTCGCGATCCAGTACTGCTGCGGCTCGAGGGAATCTTACCCTTTCCTGTGCGGCCAACTCTCGCAGCGTGCGTACTGCCAAAAACGGACTTGGCTTCAGACCATACGTTACCGTGTTAAGCTCATAAGTGACCATCGGCTCGTCAGGGCTCTCACGCCACAAAATCAGCTGGTACCGACGGTCATCTGGGTGTATAATTGTTTGGCGAAACATCATTTTGACGTCTGCGACGAACGCTACTTGGTGCAACCGAAAATCTGTGAGGATGTCCACAATGTCCCGGTTCAACTTGGGACCCGCGTGCAGACACTGGTTCACAGACACACCATTCGATGTAGGAGCAGAACCGTCAAACACTACCCGTATCTTCGCCTCCGGTGACTTCAAAACAGCCAGGTGTGGTATATAGTAATGCTCGACACACCTCCAATCTATGCTGGACACCGACATGTGGCCTAACTCTAGGTACTCCCTCATGAATTCGATATACTTCTGCCGAAGTGCTGCATCTCGCTTCATCTTTCTCTCCATAGCCAGTAGTCTCCGTTCCGCGATCTGTCGCGAACTACCTAAGGAGGGGCGGTTTGGGAGAAATGGCAGCCTGGTAACAAACCTACCTGACGAACTTCGTGCAGTGTTGTACTGATAGAACAGCTCGCACTCGTCATCCTCTGGCTTCCGTCTATCCGCTGTGGGTGGCTCCTCAGACTCCCAAAACCTCTGCAGCACCTCCGACAACACACTACCATAGAGAACCGTATCGCCCTCTGGTAGGTCCTGAGGTCTCCAAACTGGGCCAAAAATAGCATACCCCCCTGTGGTATCAACGGCCACTAAACCAGTTTGCTGAAGTACCCGTTTTCTGCCACACCAGAATCTCCCGAGGACGTCTGACCCGAGGAGAACGTCCACCGTACCAGGAGTATCAAATTCAGGATCAGCTAGCTCTAAGCCTGTGGTTAACCCTCGTACCGTTGACGGTAACCGAACCTGAGGAAGTTTCCCTACCACTTCATCCAGCACCACTGCTGTGGCATGATAGCTGACCCCTGTACCTGTATTACCTAATGTGAACTCGAAGTTCACCTGACCCCGAACGTCAGGCACATCTACACCTCCAATACCTACAGCCCCATCCGTTGTGGGCCTTATATTTAAGCGTAGCCTACTCACCAGCTTACTAGACACAATACAACCCTGAGCCCCTGTATCTAACAAGGCTCTTACCTGTATGCTGCGGCCACCGTATCCCCATACCCAAATCATTGCCGTAGGCAACAATACCGTAATTGGCCGGGGGGCCGAAGCTGGCGTGTAGGCGGCGATTACCTAGCAGGAACCTAAGCGCGGAGTGTCCGCGTCCTGCGGGGGGGTCCCCTCTCTCCGTACACCTTCGAGTGGGTCCCACTCCTGCTGATAGGGACCTCTGGTCCTGTACGCCATGGCTGGCAGCCTATAGTAACCCTGCGGCAGGCGCGCGTACCGTGGATGCGCCTGTAGCCGCGGGTGCTCAGCCAAGGGGAGAGGCATGCGTGGGTCATGAGACCTCACCATGTTGTTCAGACCCGCCGAGTACTGCATGTACTGGCCCTGGTGTTGGCACCCGCCCGTAGCATCACGTACTTGTGATGGGTGCCCCTGACCTTGGACCTGTGACCACCTACCCTGTCCCGGCACCTGCTGCCGAGGTGGTGACTGTCTCGCGCGTGGTGAAGGGGGCATCACCTGCTGATGTCCCTGGCCTCGTCCCTAAAACCCTGGTGGAAGAGGACTCCTCCTTGGAGGGGGTGGGGAGCGTTGCTCCCGTCTAGGTAGGGCAGACTCCGTCCGCTGACCCGCGTCAGCTCTGCCTCCGTAATCTCCGCTGCGGTTCATGCATAGGAGCTGATGGTGGGCACCCTGACAGTACCTGCAGTTGGTGCTTGATGGGCACTCTCGCACCTGATGCGGCCCCATACACCTAAAGCACCAACGCCGTTGCTGCACCACACCACGACGTTTCTGCACCCGCTGTGCAGCGAACTCCTCACACGCAGTCACCTGATGCCCCGCCTCTCTGCAGTAGGCACACCTCGATTCCAAATTAGCGACATTGTATCGCCTGGGTGGCCTACTCTTACCGTCTCGCGCCTGTGCACCCGGCCGTTCCGGGCGGCGAGCGGCCGCAGACTCCGCGTGAGGCGACTCTCCAAATTGGGCATCTACCCGCCTGCACTCGGCCTCGAGGAAGGACTTGAGCTCCTCGAAGGTCGGGAGGTAATCAGATGTCTTACCTCCGTGTGACTGTTCAAAACGAGCGGCCATGTCGCTCGGCAGGCGGCGCAACAACGTGTGGACCAGGATATAATCATAGCCTGACACCGGCATCCCCTGTCTCTCAAGAGCGTTCACTGCAACGCAGACAGGGTTGAGGACCTTGGCCCTGAGGTCCGTCCCTCGTGTGATGGTCGGCACGGTGAGCCACTGTTCCAGGAGTTGGTCAATCATGAGACGTTTGTTGCTGTATCTCTCGATCAGCAAACCGCGAGCCGTCTCGTAACTTGCATCATCGACTGGTAGATGCTTTACCAGCTCATGGGGCTCACCTTGCAGCTTGGCCATCAATTGTGCCATTTTATATGCCGGCTGCAAGTCAGTGCGGTTATGAATCACACTGTCAAACAGATCCTGGAATCGGGTCCAATCCGTGTAGTCCCCGTGGAAGACCGGAATCGCCACAGCCGGCAGGGGCACTTGCACCCCCGGTCCCCGCGGACCATGGGGTGGGTCCGGCTCCCCAGCTCTACGCCTGGTGATCACAGCAGCCGCCTGCTGGATCTCCTGCCCCATCTCCATGCACTGGGTCACATTCGTCCGGACCGTAAGTTTGACCTCCTCATCAGGCGTCCCATCAAATAACTCCTCGCATCCAGTGAGGCAATCCAACACCTCCGCAACCCGTTCGTCAATCCGTTGCACACAAGCGATGAGTGCGTCCTCTCGGTCCCCGCGACCGACCATCGCCTGCTTAGTCGCGAACCAAATTAGGTGCGTTCTAATTTTTGCCTGAAGCTGTGTAATTGTGGGAGCCATGGTACCAACTCAAAGTAACACCGAACCTTACAATAAAAAACAATAATAGACAATCGGCCCTGATCCTACCGTTAGGATATCCGCACAGGGTAAACACAACGATAATAACAAGCAATTCACTAATTGATTGGCCCTGATCCTACCGATAGGATATTCTACACAGGGCACACACTACAATCACAATAAATATATTTTTTTTTATGTAGGTAGATTAAAAATCTTATACTAAAGTAATCTTAAATCTAGTGGTTTTCTGAACCACGCTCTGCTACCAAAAATTGTCTAATTCCAAGCTAAACTCCCGCAGTGGAAGCGATTTACACAGGTAAATTTCTAGTAAAATACCAGGAGTTCAACTGAAGGCAGACAATGGCCGCGTTACGCAGCGCTAAATAGCATACGCTGCACAATATAGCAGCGCATACTATGAATTAAACGTGAACCTAAATCTATTTAACTTAATTAACTAAGTTGAGTGAAATTGGCAAATGATGTGTTCTGACCTTTACATAACTCAAGTCGGTAGTAAATACCGTCTGCCGATCTGGCGTTACGTCACACGTATTAGCACTAGATTATAAGTAAGTACCTCCAAATTATATCACCCCACGAATTCCGCAATTCGTACTAAGGAGTCACAATGATATGGTACAACAAATATGACTAAAGGGAACACACCATTAACACGAATAAACTGTTTTATACTAAACAACCAGGTTTAACACTAACAGTCAACGTGCCGGTCCAAATGCATAAAATACCCAACGGAGAAAGGAAGTACAGGGAATGGATCAAAGAGGAATTCCGTGGGTACTTACAGGGCTGGGTGGAAAAGATATCGACACCCAGCATTCCACTACAGCCTTGGCGCGTTATTCACTTCAAACCACTCACAGCTTCTGTTCGTATTTCACTTTGATATTAGTCATTACGCGTGACCCAACCCGAATTTGGGTCGTACAAACGCGAGCCGATATGGCCACTTGATGCCTATTCAACGCGACGCTCACGTGGAAGACGTCGAGACATCCAACAATCACTAAGCCTGGTATTCTAGTATAACCCAGGAGAACCGCAATAATACGATGCATCAACACGCGCGATCTCAAATTGAATCGTCCATTACACGCGGCATCACAAAACGCGTGGCGGGAAATCCGCACAATACGCGATACCCTCCTGTCCGAACGGTTTTGAGTGACTGAGTGCGGTGCAGAAATCACCGCTTGGCGTCTACCAGGCGGCCCGCGCGCACGCCGCCCCCTCGCCCCGCGAGCGAGAAAGGGACAACATATGCCCAGAGCGATGCGTGCGAAGTCGCGGCGCATTCATAGACCGTCATTAATACCTAACTTACCCCAGCATAGCAACGCTAAATTAAACACTTATTCAAACCCGATATTTATGTAAAGCCATTTACTACACATAATTCCTAACATGTGATCTAAGCCTTAAAAGCCTAGTATCTTATCTAGAAGATAGTAGTCCTGAATGGCTGTATGGTCTTAGTTCACTTTGTATACTTTGCCCGTTCCAACTTCCATTCCATTAAAAAACTACAATTGTCAAGTACACTGAACGCGGTATTCTCGGTATTTGATTTATTTTACTTTCTTTCTGCAAAAATCATGAAATATGTTGAGTTTGTATTTACTTAAAGATATTAAACAACCCTGTGCGCCTTCTAAACCAGTGGAACAATGATACTCTCATAAAACTCATAATTTTGGTAAGTTCTTTGTTGAATTTTCATAAAGTTTTGCTTATGATTTTTACCTGCCTACTAATAGTTTTACTGCTCTAATTAAATTTATTTTTTACTCAACAACCGTACAACAGTGTGAGAAATTAATTTAAAGACTAGAAGGTTAAAGTTTCTACTATAATTCCAGTAAATATTGTCGGGCAATACCAACTGTAATTTGTATTCCTTTTTCAGTTTCACAACTTTATATTCTTCAGTGCTGCATGCTACACTAATAACTATCCATGTTACAACAACTTACTTATTAAATAAAAAGGAATTTAATCAACCTACAGAGTTTCAGCTAAATATCTAGGTATGTTTGAAAAACTTTTGTTTTAGGCTTGTCCGTACTCCTAGCTTTTTATTATGGAGTTCTCTAGCCATCCAACTTAACCTGAATCTCAAAACATTCAATTTACAAGAATCCTAATACTATTTCAATCCTGGAAGGCGCTGTTTCATCACATCACTCATCCACATAAAGAAGTTACTAATGATATTATTCTTTTACAGGTGTAAAATTAAGTCCAAGATTAAGATAGTACTCCATCCAAGATAAGCTACCTTGACTATCAACTTTAACTAGATACTTTGAACTCTCAGAAGAGGGTAATGTGCGAATGGAAGTAGGTATTGTTACTACTAATGTTTAGGTAAGTATTGTATTTGTTACTTTGGACAGTTGTAGGAAGTGATGGTGAATAGCGCTAAGAAATTTATTTAACTTTTAACTTTCTCTAGTAAATATTAATTTTATTTTATTTCTATTACATACAGGGATGAACTGACAGAAATCTCTTACCTGGAGGACTAAAGGATCTTCTTTAAATAAAGATGAATATTGAATCAGTTTATACAGTTCCTTACTTGAAGCAGTAAGCAAAATTTTAACCTGTAATTTATTGAAACGGGATTGATATCTTCCAAAATAACTATAAGTAAGTAGGTACCTATACTTCATTCAATATCAGAAATTTCAAAATAGTAGGTAATTAGAAATGAAATTATTTCTTATTTGTTTCTCAAAACAGTTCCAAAGAATTTTGTTGGTAAACTTAGGGCTACCTAGGTTGTAGAAATATTTTACCTAAATTTTAAAATGTGTGGTTTTATCTTACAGATTTTCTACGGGTGAACTGTCCTGCCATAGAGAGAAGATGAAAACCCTCACAAGATCTACAACAGCTGTATTGTAATAAAAAAAACCCTTAGTATATCACTTCACTACATAGTATAAAATAAAGTCGCTTCCCGTTTGGTGTCTCCTTATATCTTTAGAATTACCCAACGGATTTTGATGCGGTTTTTTTTATTAGATAGAGTAACTTGAGAGGAAGGTTTATAAGTATAATTTATTCCGGGAAATTGTCACATTCCCATGGGAAAACGGGTAGCCCAACTGGTAGGAAACTTATGACACCCTTTTGACACCTTTAAGGAGTAAAATTTCAAAAATGCTGAAACACGTATTTAATTATTTTAAGTTATGAGTGTTATCAGAAATTTTGAAACAGATCACATTTAAGATAAAAAACTTTCATACAAACTTTTAACCCCCTTTTCACCCATTTAAGGGCTAAAATTTCAAAAATGCTAAAACACGTGTTTAATTATTTTAAGTTATTAGTCTTATCACAAATTTTGAAACAGATCACATTAATTTCAAAAAACGAACTTTCATACAAACTTTTAACCCCCTTTTGACCCTATTAGGGGTTAAAATTTCAAATATGCTGAAACACGTGTTTAATTATTTTAAGTCCTAAGTCTAATCACTAATTTTGCAACGGATCACACTTAGGACAACGAACTTTCATACAAACTTTTAACCCCCTGTTCATCCCCTGGGGGATTTTAAAAAACGGAATTTTATCTTTATTAGTTGTTTCATTACATAAAAAACTTCAAGTCCAAGTTTTATCTCTCTAACTTCAGTAGTTTAATATTTATACTATCACGAAAACTGAGAAAAGTAATATTTTAGTTCCATAATACAAACATAGATGTCGCTGTTAGTTTTCAACGCACTATCGTGATGTTTGTATTTGTTGTTATAGCAGCAACAGAAATACAACATCTGTAAAAATTTCAACTGTCTAGGTATAACGGTTCAGGAGGTACAGCTTCGTAACTGTAGGACGGACGGACGGACAAACAGACGGACAGCCGAGCCTCAGTAATAGGGTTTTCGTTATTACCCTGTGGGTACTGAACTCTTAAAAATATTTTGAGATAATAAATGTGTATAATTGTAGCTGTAGGTAAGGATAAAAAATATATAATAAAAAACCTCCAATGTGAAAAAAGGGTGTAAAATTTAAAGTGAATTTATGTAAAAAATAATTGTCCACCCGTGCGAAGCCGGGACGGGCCGCTAGTAATATTTATATGCACTACCATTTAAATTTTCTAATTATTTCTGTCTTTTATATTTTCATGTGCTTGACTACATTTACTTGGAAAACAATAAAGATATACCTGTCTTTTATTACTAAAATTAATAAAAGGGGAGATAGGGGGTAATTACAATAGGTTGATATTGAGAAATTGAGATAAGTACCTTTTATTATTTAAATAATGAAAATCAATGATGTTTTATTCATAACCTCTTAACAATCTTTTTTTATTGATATTTTAATTAGCTTAGTCATTTTGTTTAATTTAGCGTTGCTATGCTGGGGTAAGTTAGGTATTAATGACGGTCTATGAATGCGCCGCGATTTCGCACGCATCGCTCTGGGCATATGTTGTCCCTTTCTCGCTCGCGGGGCGAGGGTGGCGGCATGCGCGCGGGCCGCTGGTAGGCGCCAAGCGGTGATTTCTGCACCGCACTACCAGTCACTCAAAACCGTTCGGACGGGAGGGTATCGCGTATTGTGCGGATTTCCCGCCACGCGTTTTGTGATGCCGCGTGTAATGGACGATTCAATTTGAGATCGCGCGTGTTGATGCATCGTATTATTGAGTTTCTCCTGGGTTGTACTAGAATACCAGGCTTAGTGATTGTTGGATGTCTCGACGTCTTCCACGTGAGCGTCGCGTTGAATAGGCATCAGGTGGCCATTTTGGCCCGCGTTTGTACGGCCCAAATTCGGGTTGGGTCACGCGTAATGACTAATATCAAAGTGGAATACGAACAGAAGCTGTGAGTGGTTTGACGTGAATAACGCGCCAAGGCTGTAGTGGAATGCTGGGTGTCGATATCTTTTCCACCCAGCCCTGTAAGTACCAACGGAATTCCTATTTGATCCATTCCCTGAACTTCCTTTCTCCGTTGGGTATTTATGCATTTGCGCCGGCACGTGACTGTAAGTGTTAAACCTGGTTGTTTAGTATAAAACTGTTTATTCGTGTTAATGGTGTGTTCCCTTTAGTCATATTTGTTGTACCATATCATTGTGACTCCTTAGTACGAATTGCGGAATTCGTGGGGTGATATAATTTGGAGGTACTTACTTATAATCTAGTGCTTATACGTGTGACGTAATGCCAGATCGGCAGACGGTATTTACTACAGAATTGAGTTATGTAAGGGTCAGAACACATCATTTGCCAATTTCACTCAACTTAGGTAATTAAGTTAAATAGATTTAGGTTCACGTTTAATTCATAGTATGCGCTGCTATATTGTGCAGCGTATGCTATTTAGCGCTGCGTAACGCGGCCATTGTCTGCCTTCAGTTGAACTCCGGGTATTTTACTAGAAATTTACCTGTGTAAATCGCTTCCACTGCGGGAGTTTAGCTTGGAATAGCCTCACTTGGAGGTGAATAAAGTGAAGCTGGTAGAAATACAGTTTGAATTCTTCTACTTTAGATGTGCGGAACATCGAGTCGACAAACTACCTGATATGTTAACTTCTTTCTACTTTATTTTATTTTTATAAATAATTGTCATTTAGTGAGATTTTTAGTTAGACTACCTAAGGATGTAAGAATTTCTTTGTGATATCTTTTTTAGAATCCAAGTTACAACATGAAGAGGTAGAAGATTGTAAAATGTCGTAGTGCTAGTACTTATTTTGTAAAGGGCTTTAAGATTGCCGCCCCGCTCGCCGCGGCGCCTCTGTGTAAGTATAAAGTAAGTTAGAGGCCACATTTGTATTTCCAGTTATTAATTTCTCGGAGGGTTGTAAAGTTAGATTTTTCCCTCATTCTGAAAATATCCTATGCAAATGTGAATCGTGTCATGCGTCACCTGACGGGATAGACTCCACCCTTCTGTCTCCAAACGATGCTAGATTCTACATTTAATGTTGTTACAATAAAGAACGCCTTAGAATTTATTTTACATTTATTTGCAATGTTCAAAAAGAGGAGTTATAATAATGAATAAATATATACGTAACAATAGGAGCTAAATCTGGGTTGTCCACATCCAGAGAGTACCAGCTTTGTCCAATAGGTATCTAAGGCGTTAAATTAAATCAAAGGAAGTTACGTTTTCAATGCCAAGTGTTTGGAGAGATTTCTTTTATCTTAATCTACTTTATTACTGATTCTACTTGGATCATCAAAGCTATTGTCATGTGGTCATTTAGAAGGTGTCCCCCGTTTCCCCTTTTCTCAGAGAATTAAAAATCATTCAAACTTTTTTATAATAAACGTTCTGTGCTAAGTTGTCACATCCTTAGAGAGCTTTCCATTTTTATCTTTTGGTAAAATCTCAAGCTAAATAACCATAATCGCCCATATGGTACGATATGTCAGATTATTAGGAAAATTTATAATTCCATAGCATGCGATTCTATTAAGCCTTCTTAGACAGACAACTCTGATATTAAGTAGGTATGTATTATAGGTGGGTATATTTTATCTTGAACAAATCTTAATTCTCATGCATACAATAATGAATTTTATCTTTCTTGAATCCCTCTTAAGTAGGTAAAAGTAGTTTTTCATTTTAGTAAAATTCTTAGATCCAAAGTTCTTTGTCTCAACAATTCTTTAATTTTAATTTTATTATTTCAACAGTAATAGGAGAATTTGATTCTTACGTTATTTTTCATCTTTAATTTTGTACTAGTTATTTTTAGAAACTGATAATGGCATTTGTTCTTAACGTTTGTAGATAAGATAGGGGCACCAAAATATTTGCTTCTGCATGCTTATTCAATTTTAATCTAAAATAGATCTAAAAAGAATTATTCTACTATTCTGAATTAAAATGTTTTGTCAAATAGGTGAGAGTTTTATTTTGAAATGAATCGAGCCTTAGTTCTCAAGGGTTTTGTATTACCTACTTGAAACCTAAGGTTGGTACGTTATGCTATACTGCTATTCGGTGACTTCTAAGATTTCCCATGCTTTTGAGAAACTTGAAACTAAGTAGGTACCTACTATTTTACAAGAAAACTATTTGCTTCAAGCATCAAGTCTACGATTTAGTTTTAAGCAAAGTTTAAGTAAGTATTTGAAAGGTTGAACTGGTTCTTTTATTTTCTAGTTCATTTCCCATTCTCTGAGATGTTTATAAATATCCCTACAAATCCACTATAGTCCGGGTACTCCGCAGACTATAGAGTTTCCCTGCCTAAGTAAAGGAGAGGCTAACAGCAACTAAACCCTACAACCGCGTTAAATGTGACTACCTTCCTAATCTTCTGTGTAGATGGCAAAACTGAGGCATGCGCCTATATTTACAAATTAAATGTGTGGTGTGTGGGTTGGTAGGCTTCGCCTTGAGTTCAAGACTAATCCTCTATTTTGAATAGGTGTACTCGACGGCAAAGTCAAGATTTATGTGTTCTACCTAGTGCACTCTAAGATCTCACCAAACCTCTAGTAGTCCGTGGACTGGGTTGGAGGGGTAGGCCCAGTGAGATCAAGTGAATTGTGTTCGGAGAATGCTCCGAGTGTTTGGACAAGATAAGAGGTAGTGGGCCGCTAACAGGTATGGTCAGGTACCCTCAAGTTCAATGATTGATACATCAGATCGATCACAACTGCTACCTTCATCAAGTCCTACACGCGGACCATAGAGAATAACAAGGGCTCCGTAAATAGCCCTCCTCGCCCTCTCTAAGGCAGAATCCTAACAGAAGCGAAGCTAACGTACGTTTCAATAGGCTTACCAGTACCTACCAAAGATAAGTACCAGAAATCCCAAAGAAAAACACATTAGGTTCTACATAACATTCGTCTTCTCCTAAAAACCCCAAGGCTGTACTTTAAATGGTAGAAATAAAACGAATTTACTGAATTTAGGTATTATAACAAAGCGGTCAATATCATGATTGCTATCACAATATCCACCATAGATTCCAAAACCCAATGATTTTAAAAGCAAGACTCTAAAATAGCAAAGTGTAAAATTTCTTAGAAAGAAATTACCCCAAAGATTCAAAAGATGTGTGAAGCGGCGAGGAGTTAGAAGACGAATGAACCCCGCTCTCCTGAGTTGTATGGCTTAAATAGGCTACCCTCATAAATAACCACTGCACCTTATCACCCAGGTAATAAAGTTCAACTCCAAAAGCACAAATTCTTTTCCCAAAAATATACCTTACGACCTACATAATAAAGTCCACACATCTTACACATACACATCTGAGAAATAAATTCCTCTTCTCAATATATCCAGTATCATAAACAAAATATCCTATTCTCTAAAATGAACCTTACGGTTTACACAATAATGTCCAACACCCTATTACCTGATCGGTAAAGTTCACTTTTTAATTCTCTATAGAAATCCAGTTCCAGTTTTATTACTAAGCAAAATCCCATTTTCCTAAAACAAATCTTATTATCTGAACGATAAGATTCAATTTTTATTTGCCTCATTTTATAGAGTTCCGTGTCCAAAGGGGTTACGAATCCGGGTTGGTCCTCCCTTCTGTCGTTTGTTTGTTTGGTTATTCAATTGCCTATTTCCAAATCATATCGCATAATACGTGATATCCTGCCTGACAATCTAAATTTGCACAGAACCAGAACACGTCTTCTATCATCCACAGATAATGGCACCTGTCCTACTTTCTAAATTTTTCACCCATTACCTATTCGAAAACCTCTATGTCCTATGGGCTAAGTAAGACACACAATTTATCTCCATACTACCTACGGAATTAATCTTCAGAAATTATTTGAATCAATTTCCAAGGTTTCATAATAATTATTATGTAGCTTTTCTCCAATTTCAGTTCTACCACTAACATCTTTAAATTCATTTTTCTAAAATGCCCGGTCTCATAGTTTTAATCTTAAAAAATCTCTCAAGAAATTTTACGACGAAAATTCTTTCTGAAATTATACCTTTCCATCTACGTATAAAAGTTTATTTTCGTTTGCATCCCATCCCCTTAATGTAAGGTTACACCTTATCATGTTCGCACGAAGGTTTAAATTTACTCGTTACTCCAGCCCACTTCAGATAAAATTCATTACAATGTTCCACAACCATCCGATACACTAAAACGAACCTTCCCATCTACGTATTAAAGATTATCTAAATGCATTCTCAAAATCTGCTGCGTCATGCTACCTTGCATTATTTCCGAACAAAAATTAGTTTTCTGATTGCAAATTCCTTCAATTGATACCAGACCTTATTATCTATGCGCGAAGGCTCCTTTTTGTTTTCCCCTTACAGCTTGCTTCTAAAGCAAACTCTTCCACCTACACATTAAGGTGTTTATTCGATTGTCGTCCCACCTCTTTGCTTTTTCATTAAATTGATCAATAATCCGACCTGGGACCACTGCTTGGCCACAGCGTTGACTATTGGACGAATGCACCTTATGTTCTTCGCGTGAAAGTCTATTTTTAAATGAAACCTGTCCCTTTCTTCAATAGCAAACCTTACCACTCACATATTAAGGCTTAATTTTTAATGACATCCTTAGTCCCGCTACTGGTCACAATTTTCTCAGATATTTCACAGAGTCTCTTTTACTGATTTTAGTTGTACCTTACCCCATATACGTTAAGGTTCATTTTCCCACTTTCTACTTCACATGAACCTTACTGCTAAGAAGTTAAAGTTTACTTTTCTTTGGCTCATTTTTCTACGATATTATTGTGTCTGTACAAAACGATTCTCGCTCTGATTCGCCATTCGCAGTTTCCGTTCCGAATTCAACCTTTTCCCTTAGATGACAAAGTTCACGATTTTACGTGATCCTTACTGCTCAGATGTTAAAGTTTACTTTCCTTTGGCCCATTTTACTACGATAATATTCTGTACAAAACCATTTTTGATGTGAATCACAGTCCTCTTCCTAAATTCAACTTTTCCCTTCAGACGATAAGGTATACTTTCACATACTTCACATCGTATGAGCCTTACTGCTTTGTTGTTAGAATCCACATTCCTCTGACTGGTTTCTTTCTGCGGTTTTAGTTTGATTTTACTATGAAAACTGCGTGTCGTTATAATTCCTACTTTATTACCTTGGTGGTTAGATTGACTGTTTAATACACTTGATCTACAATTTCTACCGTATTGATACTTTGATACAAGGATCGATTCTATCGGTTATTACTATTATCAAAAGTTATTCTATTGCAATTAGTTTACTTTCATTTAAATACCTTTTAAGATGTAAATTGGGAGAAGTCCAAAATAAAACTCAGTGTTTATTTTTTCCTCAGACTTAAATGTGTAGATACTTACCTAGGTACATGACTAATATTCATATGACCCACATATTTTGTGACTGGAATGGTGGCCTACAAAATCAGGGCCCCGTTCCGTTACAGCGTGTCAGCTTAGGTGTGGGCAAACCACTTCTAATCGAGACCACTTTAGGTTGGATTCTCGGGGGTAAGTTTCATGACATTCGACTGAACACACCCATCAAGTGTAATTTTACAAAAGTGGATGACATTGACAACCAACTCACGCGATTTTAGGAGTTAGAAGAAGTTCGCCCTGTGTTATCAGATCATTCACCAGAAGAAAAGCTTTGTGAAGAACATTTCATTAAAAACACGACACGTCTGGATGATGGCAGTTTCTGCATCAAAATTCCCTTTAAAGAAGATCCTAGTGTATTAGGAGATTCAAGTCAACGTGCTAAACGCTGTTTTACGTCCTTAGAGCGCAAGCTCGTAGGCAATTATGGTGAACTTTATAAGAACTTTATGTCAGAGTATGAAGCTCTTGGTCACATGTCAGAGATTCCTGATTTTGAATCGCGTTCAGATGCGCACTTTATATCACATCTCGGGGTGTTACGTGAAAGCAGCATCACGACAGCATTACGTGTAGTTTATCACGCTAGTTATCCTACAAGTTCAGGCATTTCTTTGAATGATATTCAAATGGTAGGGCCGACTGTGCAGGACGACCTTCTGTCAATACTACTGCGATTCAGATCTCACAGATATGTCTTGTCCGCTGACGTAGAAAAAATGTATAGAACCGTTATGGTTCATCCAAATGATCGTCACCTGCAACAAATTTATTGGCGTAATAATACTTCAGAAACAATTAAGATCTATCAGCTTAATACTGTAACTTATGGTACAGCTAGTGCACCTTTTCTTGCCACGCGGTGTTTAAAGCAGATTGGTCTAGATTGCGATGATAAGCAAGTTTCTGACATTATTATTCACGATTTTTATGTCGATGATTTGTTGACCGGTAGTGACGATTTGCAGGATCTCATGACCATTCGTGATAAAGTGGCTCATGAGCTATCATCAGCTCGCATGCATTTACGCAAATGGAAATCAAATGCTTCTCAAATGGTTTCCGAACCTACAAATTCGTCCATTGATTTGAATATTGGCAGTAGCAAGCCAAGCAAAGTATTAGGTCTGGGCTGGGATCCAAATTCCGATGAAATTACTTTCCCAATTAATACTGACACATCATCAAAAAATACTAAACGTATCATGCTGTCAGTTATATCACAGATCTTCGATCCTTTGGGTCTTTTATCTCCTTACATAATTCGCATGAAAATGCTTTTACAACGATTGTGGCTTCTCAAATTGTCTTGGGACGAAAAATTGCCTTCTGACGTCAGTCAGGAATGGGCTGAAGTCATTTCAAACTTACCGAACTTATCGGATTTACGAATTCCCAGATTTGTACTTTGCAATTCCTACAGTTGCCTAGATCTTCATGTTTTCGTTGACGCATCTGAACGTGCTTACGGAACTTGCGTATATGTGCGCAGTGGCAATGTAAGTGGTGATGTGTTGGTTCGATTATTAACAGCTAAAAGTCGGGTAGCTCCTCTGAAGCCTACTACCATTCCAAGGCTCGAGCTATGTGGTGCTCTTGCAGGTGCTCGTTTGTATAGCAAGGTTACTCGTTCACTCCGCATTCCAATAAGAAGCACGACCTTTTGGTGTGACTCAACCATTAGGTTGGCTTAAAATGCTACCTAATCGGTTGCAACCTTTTGTGCGAAATCGAGTGGGAGAAATATTGGAGACAACTGGCGACTGCGTTTGGAGATACGTGCCTACAGATGAAAACCCAGCAGATTATGTATCCCGCGGTAAATCCGTTGATGTGATGAAATCTCTGGACTTATATTGGAATGGACCAACCTTTCTTGAACACGACGAATCTACTTGGCCTTCAAGTCCAGTGTTAGCGTCGTCATTACCAGAAACTAGAAAAGAAGTTGCACTGCACACTAATTCAAACGCTAAATACTGATAATGTCAGTTTCATCGATTTTGACCGTTTTTCAAAATACCTACGCGTTGTTCGGTCTGTGGCGTACATGTTACGTTTCATTGGTATTTGTAAAAAACAACCAGTCGCTGCTAAGTACCTTACTGAGAGTGATCTTAGTGCAACCTTAAAACTGATTATAAGAACGTCTCAGCGTCAATCATTTCCTGAGTATCAACTTTTAATCGAAAAGCGACATTTACCTAAAAAGAGTCAGTTAATAAAATTTAACGTTTTTCTTGACGATGATATGATTATGCGCGTCGGAGGACGACTTTCAAATTCAGAATTTTCATACGACAAAAAGTATCCTATATTGTTACAGTCCACTAATCGTTTTACAAAATTACTTTTTCATTATAAGTACATTACAATGTTGCATGCCGGACCACAATTATTGCTTTCAAGTATTCGAGAAAACTACTGGCCCATTGGCGGAAGGAATTTAGCAAAGGCTTGCTACCGACAATGTGTACGATGTTCTCGCGTAAAGGGTAAAATAGTAGCACCATTAATGGGAGACTTACCTCAGCAGCGGCTCGTTCCAGGTGGTTATCTGTTTGAAAAAGCAGTAGGTGTGGATTACGCCGGTCCCATGTCATGCGTTAGCCGCCAAGGTCGCGGAAGTCGAATAGTTAAGGTGTATATCGCCATATTCATATGTTTTACGACTAAAGCTGTTCACCTCGAGTTAGTCGGTGATTTATCGAGCAATACTTACATGCTTGCATTGCACAGATTCACATCGCGTAGAGAAATTCCTAATTACATATATTCTGATAATGGCACTTCATTTGTTGGAGCATACAACGATTTATCAAAATTCTTAAAGGCTAATTGCAGTTCTTTGTCTGAGGCTGCTGCTAACGAAAGCATCAGTTTTCACTTTATTCCAGCTTACTCTCCCCATTTCGGGGGTCTCTGGGAGGCTGGTGTGAAATCAACCAAATCGCATTTACGAAGAGTGTTGGGCAATTGTCATCTTACGTATGAAGAGCTTAATACTACGATAGTACAGATAGAAGCGGTGTTAAATTCTAGACCACTCACGCCTCTCTTCTGAACCTGATGACTTCTCACCTCTTACACCCGGCCATTTCCTCATCGGCAGACCAATCACTTCACTACCTGTTCGTGACATCAGAAACCAAACGACTCACAGTTTGAATCGATATCAACGAATCGAACAACTTCGTCAGCAATTTTGGTCTAGATGGAGCACTGAATATGTGACTGAGCTGCAGCGCAGAACTAAGTGGACGTCACAAAACGAACCATTGAAAGTGGACACTCTCGTCTTGATAAAAGAAGATGGTCTTCCACCATTAAAATGGAAGTTGGACCGTATCGTCGCTGTTGTGCCTGGCGCTGACGGTATCAATCGAGTCGCTGATGTAAGGACTGCAACTGGAACCGTTCGACGGTCTTTTAGTAAGATATGCCCGTTGCCTGTTAATGTGGCTTCAGATTCTGGTTGAAAGAAGGAAGACTTTCAACGCCGGGGGGCATGTTGAAGACCAGGAACGCCTACTCATTCTTGAAGAGAATTTTATTTTACATGTCGACACATTATTAAATTTGTATCAGGCGCTCGTTTTGCAACACACATGTGGGCCCCGCCGCCCCACTGACTTACCCTTGTACTTGTGTATTGAATAGAACGCATTTTCACATAATTTCGGATTTTCAATTTCTCCTGCTTTCCTGCGCCTCTTCAATGCCAGTTTCTTTAAAAAAAAGTTTTGAAAGTTTAGAGCCAGTGTACCACTTTGCCAACATGGGCGGTTCGTCCTCGAAAACCGAAAAGAAGGAGGAAATTATTATTGCTCAGAGTGGGCAAGGCAATGGTGCAAGCGCCTCACAAGTAACACCACAAGACGCTGTGACGTCGTATCTCCAGGTAGCGGTTGTTATAATGGTATCAATTGTTTTTACATACATGGTTTGGAAGAAGATCAATAAATAAATGCCTTACCAAGAAGATCGACAGACAAGCTACAGCCATTACCATGCGCCAGCGACGTGTGTCAGTTTGACATCATTGACGACTCGGTATCATGTGAGTGTACAGACTTTAAAGTGTTACTTATAGATTTAGATTAGATTTAGATTTAAAATATAAAGAACGGCCTGATATCGTTAGCCTCTCAGTTGAGCGAACTATTGAAATAGCCTGCGTAGAACTCGAAGATCTTGTTATAATGAGCGTATACAGCCCACCTGATGCTAAATATGAACCCTTTGAAAAAGTTATGGATGTAGCCTTAGATAAAGCAACAAAATCCAATAAAGGGATTATTGTATGTGGAGATTTCAATATAAATATTCTTGAAAATTCTAATATCAGTAATAGGTTTCTATCATTTTTTTTATGTTACAACCTAGTGAATCTTATTTCGGTGCCAACGAGAATCACACCTACCTCAGCCAGGTGCATAGATAATATCTTTACCAACATTAAACCTGAAGATGCGGCTGTTATAAATAAATTAAGCTCCGACCATACGGGTCAATTAGCTTCTTTCAAAATTAACATTGAGCAGGCACCTAAACAAGATATTACGTGTGTACCGGTAAATGAAAGTAGGCTAAATCGATATAGAGAAAATATTTTGCAAAAATTACCTGAATTGCCATATAACGAAAATCCAAATAAATTATATAACGCAGTATTTAGTCTTGCCAAAAAAGAATATGACAATGTATTTAAATCTAAGAAAATTAAAGTTAACACAAAATTATCATTTAGTGACTGGGCCACAGTTGGAATTCATAGAAGCAGGCAGAAGTTATACGATCTGTATGAAGAAAGAACATATAATCAATCAAAAACTTTTGCTGATTATGTAAAACGTTACTCTAAAACTTTTAGAAACGTTTGTGCAATAGCTAAATCTAACTTCATCAAAAATAATATAAAGAATAGCACAAACGTAATCAAAACCACTTGGAAATTTGTAAATAATGAAACTGGAAATTCTAAACGTCGTAATGAAAATTATAAACTTATGATAAACGATGAAATTAAAAATACTAATTTGGAAGTAGCTTCCGCTTTTGAAAAATTTTTTACTGATATTCCAGTTTCGACTACCAAATCGTTAAACTCATGCCCTATTCTCGCTGAATCTATTCTAAAAGATAATGTAAACCATTGTGATAAATATTTTAAATTTTCTCACGTTAGTAACATTGAAATAATAAAAGTATTTAAAAGTTTACAAATGAAAAATACTTCAGATCTCCACGGCCTCTCTGTTAAAATTATTAGTTCCATAATCGATTGCATTTCTCCATACCTAGCATGTATTTTTAATGACTGTGTAGACAGTGGCGTGTTTCCTGACTTGATGAAGCATAGTAAAGTTATTCCCTTGTTTAAAGCTGGTAGTACTACTGACCCTACTAATTTCAGACCTATATCAATACTACCAACACTAAGTAAAATTTTTGAAAAAGTTATTTTAAATCAATTGCAAGGACATTTTTATCGTAATAACTTAATGCACCTGCAGCAATTTGGTTTCACACGTGGTCGCTCTACTACTGATGCAGGTGTGGATCTCATCAATCATATAATCGAAGCCTGGGAGGAATCTCATGATGCAGTAGGTGTGTTTTGTGATTTGTCCAAGGCGTTTGATTGTGTTCATCATGATACTCTGGTCAGGAAGCTACATCACTACGGCGTAAAAGACCACGCTCTTAGTCTTGTGGAATCATATCTTAACAATAGAATCCAAAAGGTCGATGTCAACGGTGAAAGATCATCTGGATCAAAGATAAGAATGGGCGTTCCGCAGGGTTCGATTCTTGGTCCTTTTTTGTTTCTTGTATATATTAATGATCTACCATATCTAGTTAAAGAAAAACATGATATAGTTTTGTTCGCGGACGATACCTCTCTACTCTTCAGAGTAAAGAGGCAACAACTCAACTATGATGACGTGAACAAAGCTATTACCGATGTAGTGCAATGGTTTACAGTAAATAACCTACTATTGAATGAAAAGAAAACTAAATGTATCAAATTTGTATTACCAAATGTTAAACCAAGCTCTACAATTATTAAGGTAAAGGATGAAAAGTTGGACCTTGCGGACTCAACTGTATTTTTAGGCATAACTTTGGACGCCTCGCTCCAATGGGGGCCACATATTGAGAAATTGTCGAAGAGACTGAGTTCAGCAGCATACGCAGTTAAAAAAATAAGACATCTCACTGATGTAGACACTGCAAGACTAGTTTACTTTAGCTACTTCCATAGTTTAATGTCTTATGGCTTACTATTATGGGGCCATGCTGCGGATGTGAACAATATATTTGTTTTGCAGAAACGGGCTGTTCGTTCAATTTATAAATTGGGACCTCGAGTCTCCTTGAGACAGAAATTTAAAGAAATCAACATATTGACATTTGTGTCACAGTACATATACGAAAATCTAGTGTACGTAAAAATAAATATAGATTCTTTTAAGAAAAATTGTGACAGGCATAATTTTAACACTAGAAATAAGGAGCAACTTGCTGTGCACATGAGCAGGCTTAGTAAAGTAAGCAAAACTTTTAAGGGCAATTGTATACGCTTTTATAACAAACTTCCTAAAGATATTCAAGACTTACCCTTAAATAAATTTAAACCAGTAATTAAACAAAAATTGTACAAGAAAGGCTATTATGAAATATCAGACTATATGCAAGATAAATCTCCATGGGTTTAATTCAAATGTATAAAGTAAATATTTTATTAGACGAAACAAGTAGATTTATCTACTGCAATTTTTTGTTATTTTTATAATTTTTTTTTTTATGTAGCCATTTTTGGGCTATACATATCGACCCTTCGAGTCTCAAATGTCGTAAAAGCCATTTTGGCCAAAATGGACTTTTAATGCTTTCTTATGCAGTTTTTCGAGCTCTATCGATCTGTATATTTAGAATTTTGATATCGTGAGAAAAATGTCTTTTACTACACAGATTTTTGAGCGCCAAAATTCAGTTTTTTTTTAATTTATAGTCGTAAACACCATTTTTAACATAGATAACTGTCGTAGAAGACGTCTATATATGAACAGGGCTTTTACAACATTTTTGCTTTTGAAATCCAAGAATGTGAAAACGGTTAAATAGTCGTAAAAGACAAAGAAATTTGCAATGATGCTATTACGACATTATTTTTACTGGGATGCCTGCAATTATTCGAGATTATTTTGTCGTAATGAACAATGTGTCTGAAAAAACACTTTTACGACAGTAACACTATACATAATATTAATGTCGTAAAATGTATTATTTTTCATATTTGAGACACTTTAATTATCTAAATGTCTAAAATTGAATTCAAAATCCAACTGAAGTAGAAAGTTTAACGAACTGAATCGAGCTGCAAATGTTATAGTTATTTAATTAAAGATTTTTGATTTTTGATTTTTCGTTTTATCACTAACAACATTTTGATTTCAATTATTTATTTTCGAAATTGCTTTTCTTCAAATCGGACAAATTTCGTAAAATAAATCTTTGTATGAGCATTTTTTATACAGCAATTGATTTTTTGTTTTGCCAAGTGCAAGAATCGCAGCACATGAGAACATTCTTAACACCAGTTTTGTCTAGCTCTTTAAGATAAGGTACAAACATGATGCTATTTCAATACTTCCTCTTTTACTATCGCACTCTCCCCATGTAAAGGAGAAGAAATTTTGTGTACGACTTTCATATATAGTGAAATTATATACAGCGTACTTTCGGGAGTAATACAAAAGCATACTTTCGCCATTAGGAGTATTTAGCACCTTTTGTAAGTCAAAGCTACATGTTACAGTTTCAACATCATTCAAAGTTTGATGAGCTTTAAATCTTTTGTATGTAGCAGTTCAGCAGCAGTCAGTTCTCAATTACTTTTTACAACATTCGGATAACCTGCAAGTAATTCAGATTAATTATTTGCTCCCTGGACACACCTACATGCCAGCTGATTCGATTCACGCAACCATAGAAGCAGAGGTTAAAAAGATTATAGTGTGGGCTCCCTCACAATGGCCATCATACTTTGAAAGTGCTAGAAAAAATCCAAAACCCTACAATGTGACGGTAATGGAGCATTCATACTTCATTGATTGGGAACTATTGGCAGCAAAAGCATTCACTAAAGATACTATAAAAAATTTAAAATTAAAAGATATCCAAGCTGCTACTTTCAAAAAAAAGAATTTGAACTTAATGGAGATTAAATACTCGATGAAACCCGAAGCAGTAACTGAAAAAGTAACGCTTTTTGGAAAACCAAGAAAAAAGGAAAGGGAAAAGGAAAAGGGAAAGGGAAGGGAAAAGGAAAACAAAGGGATTATCCTATAATTTTTTAGTTTGCCTTTTTCTTTAAATAGAGAAATTTAGAGTTTTTCAGATGTTTACGTAGTTGTTATAATAATAAGTAAGGTAAATGTTTAAGTTTTTACATGATTTCTCTCACTAGTTCCTTTGTTAAAGACCGAAATGACACGAGCTGTGAAAATATCGAAACAGTTTATTACGTAGATATTCTTTAGTAGTTTAATCTTAGTTAAGGTAAAAAACTACAGTAAATATGTTTAAAAAAATGCCTAGTTGTCCATTTTCAACATGAAAAAGTTTCAAACTGTACAAATACATTGTCACTTTAATTTACAGTTTTTAAGATTCATAGATTTATTCTTTGGTCTCCAGGTGATAAAACTTCATGTATGAAGGTTATCAGTGAGTTGGTCTTACGCTTTGGTATTATGCCAGACCGGTGTTAATAACAGTTATTTACCTGAATCAATGTGTCAGTGCATAATCGGTACGGTTTCATTCAACTTCTTTCCTAATTAACACCCAGACCGGCATAATACTGCGGTATCGTGCAAAACTACTACACTGATATTCTTTATAATTGATATTTTATCAGGTTTTTATCATTACATGTAGTTTGGACCAAAAATTAAGAATAATTCATTAATCATTTGAAAATAATTCAGAAAATGAATGAATAAATGCTGATTTTTACTACAACAATCTCTTTGTTTTATTTATAATTTGGTGTTTTACTACCCAAAGTAAGGCTGTTATTTAAAAAAAATGTATTTACAACAATTTTGATTATCCCACAAACTGCGAATTTTGTCGTAAACACCAATTTTATAAGAAAAAAAATGTAGTAAAAACCACCTATCTTTTAAATTATTGAAGATACGTTTTCGATGCTTACACACTTTTAAAGGGATTTTTGCGCTTAATTACATATATAAATAGCACGAATATAGCTCAAGAAATGTAAAAAATACAAACAATTTTTTGTTTTCAATTTTAGTTTTTTGCGATTTTTCAAAAGTAGCGATTTGGCTTTTACTACATTTGAGACTCGAAGGGTCGATATATATTATTCGTTATTTCCAAAATTAGCTAGGGCAGTTTAGGGCCTAGAAAGATTGTTAATTTAGAGTAGGAGCACTTCTGGGCAGGTTTTTTGGGGGGTTTTTCCTGTTCAGGGGGTCCGGTTAATTATACGCATGTTAATAACACGCTTTGGAAATCTTGACTAAAATTTGAAACAAATGTCGTTTACAAATGGTGGTGGCGTAAAGTTACGTGCTGTGTGATTAACCTGGCCAGCCCCGAGGCAGTGCCTTTATTTTTATTTTTATTTTTTTATCCCGCCCGAGCCGGTTTTCTATTAGGACAATACAAAATTGTTATAAAAAGAAGAAGATTGCGTTATGCAAATTTCTTTTTTTTACAGTGACCGATCATGACGTCAATAAGTGATAATGCTATCCTACATTGAATAAAGTTATTTCATTTTCATTTTCATTTTCATTTCATTTTCATTTTCATTTTCATTTTCATTTATTTATTTCACATTATCAAATTCATAATTACAGTAGGTACATACAATATAATACAAAATAAAAATGTCAGAGGATAATGTGATCGTCAAAAATAATAAATAGAAAATAAAATAAAAAATAACATGTCAAAATTCTTCAATAAAAGAATAATAGCTACTATAAAATTACAACAATGTCAAAAAGAGATTAATAATACAAATTCAAAACAACTCATATAAATGGCTACAATAAAATAAAATAAAATTTAATTACTCAGTGTAATAAAGAAATGTCAACAAAATTTTCTATTTATGAATTCATCAACTGAATAAAGTTCACAATCCAACAAAAGGTTTTTAACACGGCGACAGAATGTTTCGTCATTTGGCTCCTGTTTTAGGTCGGTTGGGAGATGTTCATAGAACGTAGGTCCGATAACGCGCGGGTTCTTAGTAGCGAGTGCGGTTTGTCGCGGCACAGTCACTAACCTGCCAGCATTTCGAAGCGCACGTCCACCACAGAGCCGCTGCGGAAATGACGATATGTTTTTTCGCACATACACCAGAATACCGTATAGGTATAACGAGTACAAAGTCAAAATGTTTTGCTTTTTGAAAACTCCTCTGCATGTGTCTCTTGCTTTAAAACCTTCAATAATTCTCAGAGCCCTTTTCTGAAGGACGAAAACTCTGTTCGATTCACTTGAATCAGCCCATAAAATTGTTGCATAAGACATAATTGAGTTAAAATATGCAAAATAAGTTTGTCGTAGGACGCTAGCTGAGACAACGGGTTTGATTTTACGAAGGGCATATGTAGCACTACCTAACCTGTCGCATAATATTTGGTTGTGCGCTTTCCAGTTTAGGTGTTGGTCTAGTGTGAGCCCTAAGAATTTACACTGGTTGCAAGTCGGCATGTCCACCACATCAATAGGCACAGGTACACTCCTTCCACTAAACAGTATCACATTGGATTTCGTCATGTTCAGCACAAGTCCATTAACAGAGAACCACTGCTGGAGCTGATCACAGATACTTTTTATTTTTAGATCAAGCTCTTTGTAAGAACGAGCACAAGTTACAACGGAAGTGTCATCGGCAAACAAGGTTATTGAGCCCTCAGAAATATGGGATGCAAGGTCATTGATAAACACCAAGAACATGGTATTTCCCAACGCAGATCCTTGAGGAATCCCTATAGTTACTTCGCCTGCCTCAGATCTGAGCTTACGGCCGCCTATCTTTACTTCTACCGTTTGTTTTCTGTCAGCGAGAAAAGATCTAAGGATTCTGTGTGCAGCGTGTTTGATGCCGTAACGTTCAAGTTTCTGTAATAACAAATCATTTCCTATAACATCGAACGTTTTTGACAGGTCGCAGAATATACCCGCTGTTTTATACCTACTATCCAGCCCAGTAAGGACGCAGTCAACAACCTGCTGTGCAGCTGACGTGGTAGATTTTTTTTGTCTATAAGCATATTGAACCTTGGTTAGCAGGTCATTTTGCTCTAAGTGTTGCATCAAACTTGACGATAAAATCGATTCAATAATCTTTGAGATAGCAGGTACAATAGTTATAGGCCTGTGGTTGTCTACTTTGTCTGTCTCACCTTTGCCCTTGTAGACCGGACATACTCGCGTACACTTAAGTGCATTTGGGTATATTCCATGGGAAATCATCTCATTTATAAGATGCACTAATATGTTACACAATACTGGCCAGACGGACAATAATATATTGACCGAGATATCATACAAGTCTAATGTATTTGATGTCTTAGTCATGGATTTTAAAATTTTATTCAAAATTTTGTCGGTTACAATAGGAAAAAACAACTCGGGTACACTCTGCTCACCCAAGAAATTATTCACATGTTTAATAGCTTGTTCTTTGTTGCTACATAGAGGAAACTGTGATGTTATTGTTAGGAAATGTTATGAATAACAGTCAGCTACGCCCTCTGTAGGTACATTTATCCCGTTTACTTTGAGAGACATGTCACTTGGCTTCGAGCTTTTAAAACTAGTTTCCTCATTCATTAAATTCCAAACTTCGTAGATGGATTTTTTGCACTTTTTATACGTTTCTCATTAAATACCTTTCGGTTCCGTAACGATGTTGTTTTAATTATGTCGTAATAGTAATGAACGCAGTTTTGTATGACCTCATTAGAGGGGTACTGACGTCTAATCTCACAAAAGTTTTCAAAATTCTGGATGTAACTAGTTAATTCTTCGCTAACCCAAGGAGTGCTTTTCTTCTTTTTTACTAAAACATTTTTTAACGGAAAGTGAGAACCTATGTAATGTGTAAATATTCTAAATAATTTATCAAATTTTTCATTTAAGTCAATCTTATTATTAAATATAAAATTCCAATCATAATTACAAATGTCAACGTAAAATGAATAAATTGAAATGTCTGTAAATATTCTTCGTTCTAAAAATAAATTAGGTTTAGATACCTGATGTTCTAAGCTTATGTTTATGTTGAAGACCTGGCCGTAGTGATCGCTGATCGCGGAATGTATGGGGTGAGCCGTGACGTCACCCAGACCCTTGTTTATCGTGCTGACTATGCCGCAGTCGATCGACGTTGATCTCAGTTTATCAACGCGCGTGGGAAAATCCACAATATTAAGCATACTAAAACTATGTAAAAGGTCATCTAAGTCGCGCCGTAACCATGGCTGTAATGGATTAATAGTCGTATAGTCCACATTGATATCGCCACAAATTAAAAACCTTTTGTTTTCGTCAGCAAGTTTACATAATAATAATTCCAAAGTATTTAAAAATATTCCAAATTCGCTTAAACCACTTCTATAAATTCCTACTATTATGTGTTTTGACTTCGTTAGTTCGATAGCAGTGAATTCGCAATGATATTCAACGGCGATCTTTTCTAGGTCACATCTACGTTTGTATTGCACTCCATCCCGTAGGTACGTTACGCCACCGTGCTCCATGGTTTCTCGACAGTAGGCGCTTGCCAGTTCATACCCGCACAGAGACACGCGCGGAATCTCGTTGCATTTGACCCATATTTCTGAGCAAACTAGTACATCAGGACAGTATTTATCGAGTAGGATGTGTAACAAACCAACTTTGCTAGTTATTGACCTGACATTTTGATGTACTATTGTAAGTGGTGCGTGTTTGTGCAATACTACCGTGTTTGAGGTTATGTTCGGCTGTTTGGTGCGCGTCGCGGGTTCAAGTTTTTTGACGTGACAACGTTATAGTTCCTGATTGATACTCCTTCTGGCCAAAGCTTATCATTGCGGATAAGCTGAGCCTTGTTAGTCGGGACATCCAAGCGGAATGAAGAATACTGCCCCTTTGTCTGCAGTTGCACGCAAGTCAAATTTTCGAGGCCAACTCGGGACTTCAGGTGGCTGGTTATGTCCTGGGAAACTGTGGATTGGCTGAAATTGAAGAGGTGGAAACTGGCAACTCGTGGAGGCCCAGCGCAGAGACCTACGCCTTTCGCTTCACCTTGGCGACCTTCACTTGTAAAGCGATGGGTAGATGGGTTCCCCGGAGCAAGCACAGTTGGTGGCTTCTGATGAGTTGCAGACCTAGATGTCTGCCTTGTCCCTACTGCTTCTGGTGTTGAAGTGATGCAGTTGGTTTGGCGTTCCCATCGCCGATTTGGAGATGGACTGGAACGAGGGTTGCTACCAGTAGCGACGCCGACGGCTTGTTGCGTCTTTGACTGTGGGAATGACTGCAGTTTTTGTTGATCTTTATTTTCTTCAACCATTGTAAGGCCTTCAGGTCCAGAGTCATCAAAATCGTTAAGTGATGATAGTCGTAGCATACTAGGTATACTCGTTAAAGTGGTTTCTAACTGTGTGGTGCTGTGCTGTTCATTTTTGTGATTCGGATTTGCCTGCTCTGGTAAGTTAATTTGTACTTTTGTTTTTTTTTACTGATAAAACGTTACTGGTACTCCTTGTAGGACTTGTGATCGTTTTAAGCATCTGAGTGTGTTTGTCCGTTTCAATGTTTATGGTTCTTATCAGTTCTTGTTGTTCTTTGATAACAATGTAACAACAGTCAAGCTTTTGTTGCATATCTAGAACTACTTCTTCCAAATTCGTAACAACGGACACTAACCTTTCGGTGACTGTAGGTTTTTTTGGGGCCATTTTTTCTTGCTGACTTTACACACACTGTAGCAGAATCACTTAATTTATAATATAAAATTATTTCTATGGGAATATATCAAATGTATCTATAAATAATTAATAAAATTCAACAGTTATTTGAATTTGCCAGTTGACACAACAGCGCCCTCTAGCGAATATATATATATTTATGTGTCAAAATTTTTGCCTTTTCTATGTCGTATGTATTAATAAGAACTCTTTTATAACTTACTAATGACAAATGTAGAGAAATATTATGTAGAAATCTTATATTTAAAAGAATATTTAGTGAAGCTTGGTCCACTTAAAAGAAAAGAAAGATTAGGTCAAGAAGAACTTAATCTAGCAAAATTCAAAAGCCAATGGCGATGCAGCGGCATACAAAATCCTTAAGCCAATTAATGAAAAGCAAGCGATTCATAAGTTCGCTGATGGACTACGTAACGAGAGATTAAGTACAGTCACAGTATAATTAATAGTACTAGCGTACAGTATGGTCACTCCCTGCCTCCCCCTACAAGCGCCGCCCACCCGCGCTCGGAGGACGCTCAGACACCGGCTAGCAAAGACGCGACGACGAAGGTCATTTCATACTGCCGCACATTGCATTCCCGATTCGCGAACGCAAAATGGCGGCAACCCTGACATGTTGTCTCACACACACAAGCATGGTCCGCGTTCACCTACGCGAGCTTAGACTGTGTGCGTAGCAACGCGTTTGATTCATACATTTGAGCGCCAGTGTCCGAGGTGTGGTACAGTAGTGTCAGCACGAAACTATACTTCACTCAAAGACGCGATACAAGGAGCGAAGTACGAAGAGATAGCTATGTCTCCCTCTAACCCACCCGCGCAAGTATTAACTGCACGTCACGCACGCGGTTCGCGTGGCAGAAGCAACCACAGGCCAACTTTTTGCGTAAATTCATTTTTCAAAGGCCGTGGCCGTAATTTTTTACAGTCGCGAGGAAGAAACCCTACATGTAACTATAGAACTAATTATAGAGGTAGGGGTAGTTTTGGGAATAACCGTAACCAAAACTACCAAAGGAACAATAAATATGGCCAACGTAATCATACGGTGAATATGTTCCAAGAGGCCAATGACGTGAATGAGGCAACAAAATCGTCACGTCAGCAGTTTTTTCGAGAATAAAAGTAATAAGTCACAACAATATATCCTGACCTACGACAACATGAACTCAGTAGACTTCAAAGTAAAAGGCAAGCTTCTTACGTGGTTAATCGACACAGGTGCGTCACTAAGCGCAATGAAACGCGATACAGCGTTAATAACCGGCGAGTTAGTTTATCCGAAAACAACCATCATAAATGGTATTGGGGGCAAGATTACGTCAGATGGGTATATACAGATAGAGTTGTACAGTACTTGCAATGATTCACTTTCATTTATTCATGACTTTCATATTTTCCCGGATTTACCTTTAGATGTAGACGGTATACTCGGACAAGATTTCATAACTAAGTATAAATGTCTATTGGACTATGAAAATAATACCATGTCTTTAAAAATAAATGACGAAAGAATATCGGTGCCTGTAAAGTTATACACAATAGGATCTAATACCGCACATTCGTCCATTAACTTACCAGCTAGGACTGAATCTATAATTAGGCTTCCGGCTAATATTACGGGCGACTGTGTGATAGTGTCGAATGAGATTTGTGATGGAGTTTTTACAGCTAACTCTATATCTAGAAG